>VDFB02322083.1:31101945-31469398 GCA_007258455.2 Sequoia sempervirens | reverse complement strand
TATGATTGGATGTTGATTTATGTCAAGATTATCCTAAAAAAGATGCATTAACTAAGGCTTGTGGATGCAAAATAAGGCCAATTAAAACATAAAGAAGCCCAATTATTTATGAAATCCCTAGCAAATCGTGAAAGTATGTTACAACACTTTAGAACATTCTAAATAAGGTATGATTAAGTTTATTTAGTTCACAAGAGCCTAATACCAAATGTGAGTGTGTTAAACACATTATAGCACTAATTCAAGGCATCATTAAGTTCAATTTAAGGAGGTCCCAAAAAAGTGTGAAAATGTCACCGACAACATTTTTGGACACTACAAATAGTTCGGATTTGAAATTAATAGTGACTATTGTTTGAATAGGAACAACAACGAATACTGGCAAGAGGATGGAGCCAACATATGCCACATAAGTGGTCAAAGTACCTTAGTGTGTGATGGTTAAGCCCAACCAAATCAACCATATTCACATAATGATCAACTATATGTATGATGCAATTAAGTTTATTCATGATGTACAACCCCATCCACTAAACTTGCATAGCTACATGCATATAGAACACAAGAAAATCTTATAATGCCAACATATGTTCTAGAGTGCTTCATTAACTCAAATATTTTGAAATCATCCTTGTAAAATATTTTTGTTTTTGGATATTTTGCAATCATTAAATTCCATGAGACCATATTTCTTTGATTAATTTTGTCAAAAACTTCACATTCATTGTCTACAATCTTCTAGATTTTCCATACATTTCTACCAAAGCATTTAAAAAAAATTCTTCCATCGATCACATTTTGGCACCGGGGAGGATGCTAGCTTTACAACTGCCAATTTCTTTTGCTTGAAAGTTTCTAAAGCTTAGTCAAAAAATACATTTTATGCATATCCTGCAATCATGGCATTGCATGAGACCACATTTCTTTGAGGTATTTTGTCAAATAGTTCCAAGGCAAGTAAATGATGCTAGTAAAGGTTACAAATCTTGCTTTACACCTCCCATTGCATTTGCTTGAAAGTTTGTAAAGCCTTATCTAACAAGCAATCATTCCATTCCACAAGAACACATTTATTTTAGCATTCTGTCCAACAATTCATGTTCCTCCTCCATGCATCCATGTCTACTAGAGCAGTTGCAACTATAGCAACCAACAAAATTAGTCTATGCTTTTATGGAAGCTCATACCATGTTCCAAAGCTCCCATTTTGGCACAGGCTCGAAATACACTGGTAAATGTAAATTAATTGAGTTGGAGACCTATTTCTTGCATATGGTGAAACAATACAACCGCCTTGTGAAGACACCTATATCTTCTGCTCACTACAATAATTATATTCCATGAGAGGCTATCTCATTTTTTATGTCATCAAACACTTTACAGGATCCACCAAAATTTTGCACTTTGCATCAAGGCGACTGTAACAATAAGGAAACATTATTCCACATTTGTAAATCTTACGCACGTTAGAAGTTGGGCAGCTATAGGTATCCTCTAAACAGTGATGAAAATAGTGTGTTTGGTTTGGTATATGCAGGGGAACAGTGAGTTTGGCTTGACTTATGCGGGCGGGACTGCTGACTATAATGGTTAACTACGACTGCTTAAGGGAACATAAACAACATTGGAAAAAAGGGACAGGCTAAGCGGGCATCATATCTGCTACTCAAACAGTCAAATTTTAGAGTGAATGAGATAAGTCTAATAATATATAGGTGCTCGTTGTTATAATTGAACTACATTTACAAATCATTTCAATATCTTCCAAATGCTATGAAAGTAAAATATATTCAAGATTATTATCCACAGTATATTTTAGATAAAGGTTGTATAATTAATTTCAGTATTCAAAACAATATGACGCAATAACTATTTTCTCCATGCTAATACACAGACATGCCCAAAAATAAATCCAAGACATCGAAAAGCATGATGTTCATTCAGTACAAAAGTTATTTTGTAGCATAGTTGAACAATAACATCGACCAGTTGCATATTAGTTGTCACTTTAAAGGTTAGAACTGACCGGCCCTTGCTAATGGTTATTTTTAGGAAATCTAGAAATTCAAATAAGTGCCTAAATATATCTTCCACTATTTCTTCTAGCCAAGATATCCATGAGAGTTATCTCGCCAACACCAATGACTCCCATCAATGCTCTAAGAATACCAGGCCTATAACACCTCCGGCCAAGTGAAGCCTATCATTAGTCGCTCATTATTTCCTCTTTTGCTATGGTCAAAGGCAAAGCCTGTCAATCAAATCCTGCAAGTTAAATAAATGATTAAAAACATTAATTACATAATTGGCCAGTCCTAGGTCTCATTTCATATACTAAAGGAATTTCAACAAAGTACTTGATATTTTCAAAAGACATGGTTAGTGGTTGAATGGTAGAATCGTCATTCTATTTGGAGCGACCCCTATTGCAGTCTCCAGTGTTGACTCACTATTGCTTTGCAGACTAGTCGATTGGATGCTCATTTGTCTGACCTGCATTTCAACTGCATAACTGAGTTAGTTAAAGGGAAAGTTGTACTAGAATCTAAAGTACACAATTCATAGACAAATATTGCAAAGAAAAATTACTCCTACGACAATTGAGATATAAACAATTCTTTTCATGATGTCTCCCATTATGCAGAATATGTATAGAACATTTTGTGCATATTCTACAATCATTTGTAGTTCATGACACCACAATTTTTAGGGATATTTGTCAAATAATTCACGTGTTTTTTCTATGCTTCCACATTTTGTGTACCTATGTACCAAGGTACTAGAAGCTACAACATTTAAGAAATGCTCTTTCAAAGCTGCATTCCCCAATAGAAATAAATGGACCATTTTAAGTCCACTAACCATATAAAATACGAACCACCAAAACACGAAGCATCATAATCCATATGCTGTGTTGGGTTTTCCCCATGGATCTTAGGGATGAATAAGAGTAATCCGAGCTCCCTATGGATGGGTGAGGTTTCTTGTGGGCACTCAGACATAGTCTCAATCTAATGAAGCAGAGTAATTTGGTTGTGCCTTAAGGAGACTTGGTCCAAGCTAGTGAAGCAAAGTAGCAGGTTTACAATGAAACAATAATAAAATGGGTCTAAAATCTTAGTAAAGTGAAGTGTTGTAACTAGACGTGAGTCTAAAATTTTATTAAAGCGAAGTGGGGTAACTAGACATTGCATAGGATGGCTCCCTGGGAGAGTTGGTCATCCCAATAAAGAGTTGTGTTAATTTCGATGAGTTGAAGAGGGTGCACGAGTCTTTGGAATGGTTTTCAAATGTGTGTTGAGTGGAATAGGAGAGGATACATGCATAGTGGAAGGGTGTTGTACTAGGTGAACACTCTAGGTTGCCTAAAATGTATATGGTTCTTAAAAGAAGTCTAGGACCTCAAGTCCCATGAAGATGCTGAAGTTGGCTGAAGTAGATAAGGTCTCCATGTCGGAAACTTTGGCAAAGCTCACAAGTACTTAGGGACTAAAGTGAAGTTTCAAGTCCATTGTAGGTGTAAAAGTGGCCAAGAGGTATGGGACTCTTAGTTCTCAATGTAGATTTGATCCTACATGATTGAATTTCTATTTGGAAAATCTTTTAGTATGAAAAAGAGTGGGTGTGAGAAGGTGTACATGACATATTGTGTATTATTTAGATGTTTGGTTAGTATCGATGAGTAAAGGAATATTTTATATCATTGGAATGACTTGGTACATTATAGTTGGTATTAGAGCAATCTTTTGCAAAGCAATATCAAGGGAGTTATTATCAAGCATGCTATTAGAGAAATGTTGTATAAAAGCATATTGCATGGATATGTGGACAACTGAGAATTATACCAATGCATTTAAGGGTAAGTATCAAAGCTACAAATAATATCTTTAATTATTCTTAAGGGGCTAAGAAAGCGCAAGGACCCTCTCTTTTTGGCCACTTGGAGGTTGAGACACCAAGAAATGTCCATGGAACTCATTCTAATGACTATTGGGGAAGCTATTTGTCAGATGGAATAAGATCTATGTTGCAATTTTGTCTATTGAGATAGGAGGACTTGATTGAATAATTGGCCTTTCACCAAGGGTGCTTGGAATCAAGAAATATGGTGATAAGATTTTCCTTCAAGTAAAATGGTACTTGTCTCAAGATTCATCTAGGATGGATTGAGACACAACAATGATGTCAATGGTTGTTAGAGTTGCCTATGGAGATAGCTTCCTAGGATATAGAGGTCAAATGAAAAGCATAAAGAGGTCAATATGCAATGCTCAAGATTGCAATGGAATTGTATATCCAATAATTTCAATATACAATGTATGATAACCCCTTGGTTATATAGCAACCGCCAGACATATGATTAGACAAGATTATGAAAATTGTCTTAATCCTATAATATGAGACAAATAACTTGACATAATTTAGTCAAAAAGATAAGATCTAGATATGAAAGTTAATTCTTCTAGAAAGAATCTTAGGACCTAAGTAAACTTAACATGTGGATATGTCCCATAAGTCCCTAGTAAGTGAATTAATTAGCTACACAATATTTATTCACATCAATACCTCCCCTTAGGTGTAACTCAAGGAGTAGATTATTATGCAAATGATGCAAAGATGGGTCTCAGCTATGAGGCCATATTAGGTGCCCATGTACATATGCAAATGAAATATCTCACAAATGGAGAAAAGAAGAAAAACCAGTGGGAAAAAAATCCTCCCCAATAGAGAGATGGAAACAAAGTGCTCTCAAAGAACAATGACAAGGACACAACCCAATGTGAAGAAAAAGACCCCCCCATAAGAGAGAAGAAGAAGAAGAAGAGAGACCAAGCAACAACCCCTCAAAGGTGAGTCTTCTACAATGGTAGAAGCTCCAATTTGAATGATGAAGGTGATCCAATCTTTCCTAACAACGTTCCTCCCCTTAGGAAGAAACAAAACCAATATGATATGAAGGATGTCTTCCCATTCTTGAAAGGAATATGTGGGAAGGAGAATGATATGTGATATCTCTAAACTACACTCAAGTGTCTCCATGTCGATACTGAAAGTTGACACACTCCAAACAAGCATTGTAGGACACATAGTTGGAGATGTCAATCCAAAATATAGTAGAGATGTATGTAGAAAAAACTCCAAATACAAGTATGCCTCCTTTGAAGAAAACAAAGCCTCCTCCAAATATTGTCCACAAATATCCACTCCCATGCCAAATTGCAAAGAATGATCATGTAGAGAATGAAGAAGAGGGCCAGAGTATTCCCTTGCAAAAAGTGAAGGATTATCTCCATCAAAGAAAAGATGTATGCAATCAATGGTGTATCCCAAATTTGAAATGTGAGACTCAACAAACAATCCGCCAATGTTTGTTAGGTATGCATCCTAAGTAGATGCATTTGGAAGAAAGTGTAGATCCTGTTGCACTAAATCACAAGAAGCTATATCTAGCAATGTAAGTATCATCCAATGTAACACTAGATGGTGGAGATGAAAGGCAAGGCTCAAGAATGGGTTCCAATGTGAACCCCAAGTTCAAGAAGCCAAAAGTCTCCTCAAATTCATGGTTCACACTAAAAGTGTGATCAATAGTTGCATGAACAATGCCGTCATAAGAAGTAAAATCTGAAAAGGTGTACAACTGAGATGAATGATCAACCATTCTAGTAGCAATAATCTCTCTACTCTCCAAGTCTCTAATGATAACAAAATCAAGAGTGAATTTCAGAGTCCTCCCATCTCCACCATGTGTAATCTGATAGATGGAAAGAAGATTGTTTGAGAAATGAGGTATACATGTAAAACATCATTGGAAGTTCCCTCCCCAATACCAATAGATCCCTTCCCAATTACACTCATATGTGTATTATTTGCTATGAAAATATAAGACAATACAAGGCTCAAACAAATCTAATATAGAATTTGGAGATGTCATATTCAATGAGATGCTCCTAAATCTAGAAGCCATCTCCCTGATCCAAGACTTGTAGAAGAATAAAGATAATTACCCTTATTACTTGATGTAGAAGCCAAACCATCATGAACTTTATCTTTATTAGACTATTTTGAAGAAGAATTTGAATCAAATATTCTAGAAGGTAGGTCAATATGATTCTTCTTAAGAAGATGCTTCAATTCATTAATATCCTTCTTATAACAAGAATGATCATCATCTCCCATCTTCTTGCTCTATGAATAATTTGGCTTCTCCTTCCTAGATGATTTATATTTGGAAGATAATTTATTCTTTGCTTGATTTGATCTAAATTGTTCTTTGATTTCTTTTCTTTTTTATTATTATACATTCTAATTCTCTCACCTAACTAGCCAACAATGCTTGGGATTTAGATGTCTTGATGAGACCCATGATATAAGCTTTTAATAACCATGTATTAACATCATGAAAAATAATGCAAATGAAGTTGTAGTATATGTAGACCCCATAGTCAACCTATGAGTATGAAAGCTAGAAACAAAAGTAGCATAATTAGGACCAATTTTGTTCAATGTATTGTAGACCAACTAAATGTCCTCCTTGTCAATTCCACATTCTTTACATTTCATTCTTAGAGCATTAACCTTAGTTATGTAGTCCTAGATGTTTTCAAAGTTCTTAGGATCAAGGATCATCAATTCATTATCAATTTTATATCCTCTTAATTCATTTGTAGTACCATACAATATATTTTTAATTTGTTCCAAGATTCATGAGAATTTTTACATTATTTAATTTGAAACAATAAATATTGAGAAATTATTTTACCAAGACATCCAAGATATTCGGTATGTTCAATCATCCATTTTATCTTTTTATTTGCATCTGTAGGTTTAGGTACCTTATTTTCAATATATATAGATTGACCTCCACTCATTAGAATATTCCATGCATTTTTATGCCATGTTGAATAGTTATATGAAGTTAGTAAAGGAACCTTAGGATGATCCACGAAAAATAAGAGCACTAGAAAATAGATCAAAAGAATGCACCAAGAGACCCCCCAAATCACTCAATCAAGAAATCCCCCAGTAATATATATGATTTGGCACTTTATATTTAGTGTGTTTATAGATGCCACTTGAAAAAAATGGAAAAGTGGACTTTATCTTAGTGCATACAAATGAAAAAATTGGAAACAAGCTCATAGTAATTTTTTTCATAGAATGAAATCAAACTATTCACACCACTAGAAAGCACACAAAAAATTATGCACTTTCTTGAAATAAAAAATCATCGAAAATTGTTATCGTAGGAGCAAGAATGAAGCCCCTAAAGTTCCCAAAATGAGAACCACTAAAAAAAACCTACAATAATCTACAATTTATGGAAAAAATAGACACAAAAATGAAAACAACTACACCACTAGGAAGAGCATGAAATTATTCTCTAAATAAAAAAATTCTTGCAAAAAAAACCTTAGATGGCCGAGTTATGAGGCTTCAAAGTTGGATTACAAAATCAAAACTATCAACTGTGAGGGGGCCAAGGTTTTCAAAAATATGTTGACCTCATGTTGATGGCAACACTTCACAGGGTTAAAATTGATAGTTTTTAGGGCTGTCACAGGGAGAATATACCTCTCCCTACTAGAATATTTTGTAGGTAGTAGAGTTTTAGAATATGCTAAAGAATCTTTTGTTTGTTTGTGGTTTTATAGAATCTACTAAATATAATTATTTGATGTAGCTAGTTTCAAATTTTTTGTTGTTTTAATTTTTCAACCACCTATCGGTTGGAGTCATCGATCTACTAGTGGGGCCATGACCTGCTTGTGGAACCATGTGTCGCCTATTGGGGGCTGTAGTACCTTCCATGGGTATTTGAGTATTGTCTACAGATTATGCAAGAACAATATATGGATTTTGAATTCATAAAAACTTCTAAAATTTATCAACTCATATATATTGAAACATAGAAAAATAGGTTTGTGGGGAGAGGGGTTTACCAATATGATAATAGATAGGACTATTTTTCCTTATTTCATTAGGAAATGAGATCCCTACAAAGAATTTGATAACAAGCCTTAGGTGAATCAACTCAATGTGAGAATCTTTATATTTCCTTATGCTTGAGGAAAATGGTACAAGGCTGAACAACACATTTGGGAGAAAAAATAGGAATATAAAATCAACTTAATTATGTCAATTCAGATGTGCAACAACAATATAAATCTCAATATTGATAGAAACAAAAAACTTCTGAAGGATATGAGAAGGGAAAAATGATGTTTACCAATCACCAAAAGAAACTTTCAAGAGGTTTCCTAAGACTCATTTTCCCATGGGTGAATGGGTCTTTTGTCAAGGTTTTAAAAAAAAATTTGGGAGCCTCTGGTGTTGATCTATAACTTTTTATTTATCTAGGTTTTAGTGTCAAAAATTTAGAAATTAGATCTGTAGGTGAGATTCTGTGATTTGACAACTTTGACAACTTTGCAATTTTTCTCTTCAAGAGATCTTCAATTCTTCTTCAACCTAGGATCTGCAACACAAACATAGGAGGGAATTTTTTTTTTGTTTTTGGTGAAAAATGGTTTTCCTTGGTCAAACCCCATTTGGGTAATTAAACTTGAATTAAAATAGTGAAAGCATGAAATAAATGAATAATGAATGAGAAATGTTATGTTACCACTAAGAAAACCCTTGAATAAACCTTTGAATATATATCTAAAACTTGCAAGAAATGGCTTCAATGGACGTGGATCTTGATACTTGAATTGATGCTTTGAATTCTTAGCTTGAATCTTGAATCCTACATCATAATGTTAGCTCCAAAAACATGCATGATGCAAGAATAATTTGACATGATGATTGGATCTTGATTACTGCAACAAATCATCGATTACATTTCTCTTCAATGCCTTGACAATAATATTACGTCTTATGAAATTACTCTAAAAACATAGATTTGATTTGGTAAAATAGTTTGTATTTATAGGAAGTATCCCTAATTTCTCAAATTTCAAATATTACAAAAAAACATTGAAATATGGATTTGAGGACCTTAAAATACCTCCAAAAACATATTTTAAATTTAGGTTCAAAGGACTAGGGAGGACTCATTCACCCATTGGTGAATGGGTCCCAAGTCTCTATTCCTATAACACACATTGCTTAAGGTAAAGTGTTATGTTTAGGCATTAATTATTGTCCGGTTTTGCATTCAGAAAATAGAATTTATTAGGCCTATAGAGTTAAAATAGGTCTTATTAAGGACTAATTAAGTTCAATTTAATTAGGAGGGACCAAAAGAAGTGTGAAAATATAAAGGGATACAATTTTCTACACTACATTTAGCCCCCACTTTAGTGGGAGGATGACCTTGTGTCAAACTCACAGTAAAGTAGGAAATCAAGAGAGGTATAATTGTACAATTTTCATAAAGACAAGATGACAAAGGTCAAGGAGGATGATGAAACCCTCAAGATCTAAGATCTCATGGAAAGCCAACAAACACACAAAGAGACACATGCCTATGTTAAACATATATATGCAAAAATCACAAGATACTCGGTCATACAATGTCAAACAATAAAAGAAAAAGAAAAAAGAAAAAGGGGTGAATCAAGCCTTGAATGTTTATCCAAATTGATGTGGATCAAGCCTCAACTATTTGTCCCAAAATAATTTACAATTGAAACCCATTATCCACTATGCAAACAATAATGTGCATTTTCTCGCTTCTCTCTCCCTACTCGTGTTTGAAATTCCTAAATGCATGGTAGAATCTATATTGGGGGTACCCCATGGTCTCCCATTGTCATCCCATAACCTGATCCTTTCCAAGATGCATGTGGGCCTGTGTCCCTTAGGGGCCACTCCTAGCTTGTCCCTTTTTAATGCTCCTATGATTTCAAGTCAACCTGGGTCACCTGTGATTCTGGATTTATCTAGTGGGGAAGTGCCAGTGGTCGCTATCTCATTGGAAGTTAAAGGATGGAAGAATGTGTTGATTAATGGTACTTAGAATGCTAGGGGCTCCCATCCTCACCCTGAAGAAGAGATTACTACTACAGGCACTGACTTCACTATCCATGATACAATTAAGGATAGGATTGTGTCCTCAATGGAAAATGTGGTGGGGGGTCATTTCCTCTCCTTTTCCCCCATAGTGGATATGGTTAGAATATGGGCTAGAAATAAATGGAATCTCAAAGGAAGTCTACATATTTGTGCTGTGGTGGGTGGGATTTTCCTCTTAAATTTCATGGCTTCAAAATACTTAATCTTGGTTCTCTCTTCTTGCCCTTGGGTCTATGGAAAGCATAGTCTAGCATTGTGTCAATGGAAGTTGAGGTTCAACCCTACAATAGATCTAAACAAATCAGTGTTGGTTTGGGTCTTTCTACCTAGTTTTCCTCAAAAATACTAGGATGAAACCATATTCAAATCTATTAGGGACTCCTTGGGCTAGTTCATCACTTTGTACTCCATTACCAAGTCCAAATCTAGGTTAGTTTTTTCTCATTTTTGTGTTAATATCAAAGTCCATAAATCCCTTCCTACCCTAGCGAAACTATGTTATAAGTTTGGTTCCTAGAACCAACAAGTCTGTTATGAGAATGTTGTAGTTTACTACCAGAAATGTGCTAAACCTAGCCACCTAATCTCGTATTGCAAATCTTCTTTAAACATGTTCCTAACCCTAGTGAGTTTGTTGCTAATGACCACTATACTTTTGAAGATGATATTCTAAAGATTGTTGACTCCCTGGCCAAGTCTAGCTCTCCCATGTTGGTTGACTCGAGGTCGGCCTTGATTTCCCCACTATTGGGGAGAATGTCTCCTTCAAGGAATCAGTTCTAGTCCCTACTGCTCCTGATTTGGTTGATGGCTTGGTTATTCCTGGTTGTGGGGTTCAAGGCATTTGTTCTCCTTCCCCTAACCACGTGTTGTGGGATGATGGTGAAAATGGTGACTCTTTGAAGGAAGAAGGGATTAACTTAAAAATTGGGTCATTATTGACTGGAGGTGAAGAAAGGAAAATAATGCAAGAGGAGGCTTCAAAAGTTAAACATGAGATAGTTAAAATGGATTATGTGGGTTTGACATAGGAGAATCAATGGAGGAGGAATTCTAGTCAACCCCAAAGAAGAAGGGGAAATAGAGGAAAGAAGATGTGGTCGGTGACTCTAAACTTGGAAGGCCCAACCAGTGACATACTAGGCATACAGAGACATTGAAAGAGATAACCATTGGTAAAAAAAGGACATTGGAAGTGTCCTCAAAGAAAGGTAAGAAATGAAGGTTATGTCTTGGAATGTGAGAGGGCTAAATAGCTCTCACAAATAGCTAGCACTGAAAAACTATGTTCTAGAGCATAAGATTGATGTTTTACTTTTACAAGAAACCAAAATGAAGAAAGCTAACTTTGATAATATTGCTAAGTATAAATGGTTGGGTGCCCTTTTCTCATGTAGTGATGTTAATGGTGCATCTAGTGGGATTGCTATGTTATGGAATCCTAATAAGATCATTGGGTCTGAAATTTTCTAATGCCAAAGCAATGTGGGAGTCAAGTTTTCTCACCCAAGTGGCTCTTGGTCACTCATTAATTTTTATGCCCCTAACAAGAGGAATGCTAGGAATACCCTATGGCAGGATCTTAAAAATTGTATAAATAATAATAATGGGTCACATTGGTTGGTGATTGGGGACTTCAACTCTTCTTTGTATCCTTTGGAGAAATGTGGAGTTCTGGTGGACTACTCTGACAACATGGCTAAGCTAGAAATTTTTTTGAGTGTCATCGGCTTGGTTGACATTGACTTGTTGGTTCAATATTTTACATGGACCAATAGGTTCCTTGGGGATGGCTTGATTCAGGTTAGAATGGATAGATTTCTTTTTTCCCACAATTGGATGGCCCTGCTTAGTATTGATTTGATTTCTCTACCCCAAACTATCTTTGACCTTAACCCTCTTTTGTTGGTCATGAATGATCTATCTACTGTTGGAACTTTTCCTTTCTGATTTGAGATAATTTGGAACTCCCATCCTAATTTAAGGAACAAAATTGTTGAATGGTTGAACATCCCTATGCATGGCTCCCCCATGTTTAGGATCTTTAACAAACTTAAACATGTCAAAAATATGGTGAATGGTTGGAGTAAGAGACTTTTTGATGATGTCTTCTAGAAAAAATTTCCTTAGGGGATAAGTTGAAGGTCATCCAAAAAAGAATGGAAGAAGGGGATGTTAGCCTGCTGACATGCAACTAGGAAAGAGGGTCACAGGGAATGGGAACAAATTTTTTTAAAAAGAGGAAATATTATTGAAATAGAAATATAAAGTTCAGTTGTTGCAGGAACAGGACAAAAATACCTCTTTTTTTCATGTTTCTACCCTAAAACACAAGAAAAGGAACTGGATAACTAAGCTTCAAAATGAGTAGGAGGTATTGGTCAATATGCCTACCCAAATTTGGCTCTTGGCATCCGACTATTTTTAGAGGGCCTATTTAGCTTTTGTTGGGGCTCCGAATCTGACTTTTGATAACCTATTATTCGACCCTCTCCCAGCCACCATAACCCAGTATGATAATAATAGCATCCTTTGTGTTGTCACTCTTGAGGAAGTCTGTATAGCTTCTTTCAATATGGTTTTCTATAAGGTCCCTAGCCTGGATGGTTTCCCCTTGCTTTCTTTCAGATATTTTAGGATATAGTGGGCGAGGACCTTGTCTTAGCTGCTAGGGGTTTCTTCAAATCTGGTAAGATTCTCAAACAACTAAACCACACTTTAATTTCCCTGGTTCCCAAGGTTGTTGAACCCCAGTTAATGATTGATTTTAGGCCCATTAGCCTTTGCAATACTATTTACAATATCTTCTCTAAATTCTTGGTGAACCACTTTAAACCCCTCCTGAAAAAAATAATTATCCCAAACCAAAAAGGTTTTGTTCTAGGTCATCATATATTGGATGCTACCATAACTACACATCAAATTCTCCACTCCATGGAAAAATGCAAAAATACCAATATGGCCTTCAAATTGGATATTTCAAAAGAATATGATAATGTGTTATGGGACTTTATCCCCAAAGTCCTATCTAAGTTTGGTTTTGACTAAGGGGTGGTCAACCTCTTGATGGAATGCATTGCCATGGTGAGATACTTTGTGTTGGTTAATGGCCCTCCTTTGGTTTCTTCAAGGATGGGAGATGTATCAGAAAAGGTGATCCCCTCTCACCCTATTTATTTATCATGGTTGCAAATGTATTGAGTAGGAACATATCTAAATTGTTGTTGGAGGGGACTATAAAGGGGGTCAAACCTACCTCTTTTTTAGAACCTACTATTATCCAATAGTTTGTTAATTATACGATACTCTTTGGGAAGGCCTTTGTGGTTGAAGCAAAAAAATGGAATTTTTTTCTTAATAATTATGTTGCTTGCTCTAGCCAATGTATAAATTATAATAAAAGTATGACTTAATTTTTCAACAACACTACTACTCTACATGATCAGGTGATTGCTTTCCTTGTTTGTGTGAGTGGATCTCTCCCTTCGGTGTATCTAGAGTTACCCCTTACTGTCAAGGAAGTTACTCCTACCTTTTGAAAGGATTCAAAGAAAATTGGTGCGGTGGAAAGGATCCATTCTCAGTCATGTTGGAAAAATGTAACTCTTGTTTGCTACCCTTCCAGGGGTCCCTATATACTTTGTATCTATCTTTATGATCCCCATATATGTTGCTGAGAAGTTTGAAAAAAATTAAAGGATATTTTTATGGTCTAAGACTGAGGAAAAGAAAAGAAATTCTCTGGTTAGTTGGAACAAAGTCTGTAATCCTAAACCTTGTTTTGGGCTTGGAATCAAGAATATCCTATCCACCAATAAGGCCTTAATTTCTAAGGTAGGTTGGGACCATTTGAGGAATGAAAAGAACTAGTGCAAGATTATGAATGGTAAGTATCTTCACGATAGACCTATGTTAAGTTCCTCTCTGATGATCACCCCTTGGGATCTCTGGCATGGAATAACACTTGCAGAATGCAAGGGATTCTCATGACTAGGATGAAATGGAAGCTTGGGAATGGTAATAACATCAGATTCTGGGAATACCCTTGGTTGTGAGATGCCCCCCTTTCACACCATGACTTCAAGAATCTTATGAGACAGGTGCAACTCTTCTTCAGTATGCACATTGGTTACTACCTTCCCAGTTAGCTGGTGGCAAGGAGGTGGAAAGATCTACTTCTTTGTTGTGCTTTGTCCCCTGAGTTGTTAACTCTAGCTAAGTCTCTATAGGATATACTCTCCCTTACTAGATTGCCTTTATCCAACATGGGGGATGAATTCTATTAGACTAATGACAAGTAGGGAAATATTTCAGTCAGAATGGCTTGCAATCGATTGTCGATTTAGGGTATTGAGCATGGACCCTAGAAACAGGTTTGGAATAGGCACATGATTCAAAAAAAAACTTTTCTGGTGGACAAATTTACTTAGGATAACCTAAGGAAAAGGAGATTTTAGATCCCTAACAGGTGTTTGATGTGAAAATGCAATGAATAATCTATGGATCACTTACTTCTACACTACCCGTTTGTTGTTGGTATTTGGGAGATGGCTTTGGAGAGATTGGGTACTCACTCGACTATGTGTAAGGACATCAAACCCTTTACCTTGAGTTGGTCTGGCCCCTTCCATCACCCCTTACCTAGAGATATTTGGAACCAGGTCACCCCCATCATCTGTTGGTGCTTGTGGAAAGAGAGGAAGAATTGGATATTCGAGAATATCGAGATTAGTCCTATGTAGGTTTTTGGTATAGGGCTAAGGCTAATTTATGACATTATTTCAATTTTCAATGGGAAAACCCTAGACAAAGCTCCTATTAAATGGGAGATTAAAATGGCTAAATCTTGGAGCCAAAATCTTGAGGTCAACTCCTTTGATAGGTCTTGTTCCTAGGCTAGATAAGACACTATCTGAAAACCCTTGGATCATGGATGTCATAAATTCAATTTTGATGGTGCTTCCAAAGGAAACCCAGGTAGGGAAAGCATAGGGGATATTATCATGGACTATAGGGGAAACTTTGTGTTCGGTTACTCAGGGGGTATAGGGATTCAAACTTCCATTAATGTGGAAGCAAGGGCGCTACTAAAGGGAATCCAGTTAGCTGTAACTATGGGGGAACATAAATTGCACATAGAAGGGGATTCTAAGTCAGTGGTTGAATTTGTAAATTTGAGTAGATTATTAGGATGGAGTACTAGGGATATCTTGTTAGACATACATCATTTTGTGTTGAAGCTAGACATGAAGATTGTTACTCACATTTATAGGGAGGGTAATCAAGTTGCTGATGTCTTGGCTAATCTTGGCTCCCATTGATGAGATTCTAAGTGTTGGAGGAATATGGGGAATCTACTACTGGGAATACAAGGTATCATCCTCAAGGAGCAAGGCACATTTGTTTATGTTGATGATATATAAATTTGTGATAGTCATGGCTTTCTGGATGGTCCACATACTTCCTTTTTGGGTGATGTGGGCGAAGATGAATGCTGAGGTTTTAAATTCATGGAAAATTTTAAATAATGGGGTGGAGATAGAAATTGCAAAGCTAATTATGAGGAGTCATGGGAGGTACAATAGGGTAACAACCAATTTGGATCAGACCTTATGAAGTCTTTATTTACGGTCTTATCTTAGCCTTCATATATCCTTACATATTTCCAAATTCAAATTTGATGTGACTAATAATTATGGCATGAAGCTCTTACTTTGTCTTATCAACTCGATTAAAAAATTTCTAATGAAAGCTAGCAGATATTTAAAGAAGTCTAAATTTAGCCTCAAAACCAACCATCATCAATACTCGTGCAATGGACACATGGAAGGAAAACCTTCGAATGCCATCATTTTTCACAAACTTGGCTATAGGTGTTTAAATATTTTCATTAATGGGCTTGCAGAGATTTCCTTTTTGGATTTAACTCTTGAAGCATGTGTCTAGCATACCATCTTGATTTTTTGGAGCCTTCTTGGTTGGCTTAAAATAAGAGGTGTTTGGGTGACCTCTCACATTAAAAAAATTTATAATCTTTTTCTCTCACAAGTTTCCTAGATTTTTAGTCTGAAAAGTTGTAAAATGGGTGGTGATAGGGTGACAACGAAGCTGAAAAATTATGGGAAATTCTAAAATGACCCAGTGGATTGGAACATTTGTGTCAATGGAGGGTTGGCGCCTTTAATAGAATATTTGGTTGGTCATGATCCAAGGATATCGGTGTAATTCATGAGCTCCTAGAAAGAAAGAAGGGTTACAATGGGTGGTATCTCCTTTGAGGTCAATGAGGAGGTGATTGCATAGGCGACGAGGCTCTCTTGTATCGAGAAGTACCATAAGCACACCAAAGCTTAGCACAATGAAAGCCTTAATCTCTTTTTTAAAAGAAATGAAAAACCTATCTTCTCCCATTCTAGATTTGAAAGAGAAGCTCTCTCGTGGCCGTGGGACTAGGTCTGTCTCGCTCTCATGAGGCATTTAACTTTACAGGGTAGATATAAAACTTTCTATTATTATCATTTTCCTCTTTTAAATCACCTCCGCCATAAAATGTTGTTGAGCTTCCCATTTGTATTACTCACTTATTTGGAAATTTCTATTGAGAAATTCTTAGATTTTGCTACCTAGAACCCTAAGGATTCTCCTCCCCTTTCGCTCCACCAAGGCCTCATCCTGCGGCTTTATCATTTTTACCTCATGCTCTCCCCACCAAAACCCATCTCTATTGTCTGTATTGAGGAACTTGAACCCCCTACTTAGACTAATGTCTCTTTTGTTGAGTATAAGGGCCCCAAAAGGAAACCCCCTTTGGGGAATACTGAAACCCCCAAGCCTAAAACATTCACCAAAAATAAAAATGGGAGTGTGGTTCTTGCCTATTTGAATGTTGCAAATGGGCTCTGTGAGCTCAAATCGACCCCTAGCAAGACTGACAACAAACCTGTAGCTAAGAAAAAAGTGAAAGAGGAGGGTAAAGGTCTAATGGAGCTGCCAGCCACTAACAGTGATAGGAAGAATGTAGTGGGAAGAGACTCCAAGGGGGATATTGTGGTTGCTTCTATGATGGAGATAGGGGTTGAAAATACCAACAGTAGGAGATCTGGTAGGCTAGCAAAAAATAGCAAGAAAGTGCAGATTAATAAAATTTGTACTGATGAGGAGTGGTCTTCTAGCAAGGGGAATAGGAATGAAGAAGACACAGAGGAAGAGGAGTAGGAATTTGTTGAAGGGACTAGCCACTTTTTCAACCTCAACAAAATGTTGAAGGAGAATACAACATCCTAGTCCTTTGACCCATAGGTTATGGAGCATGAAGACATTGTGAAGAGTGTGGATAGAGGGGAGGATCATTGCATGTTGTTGGAATGGGTGGAGAAGCTTGAGAAGAAGTTCACTGGTCTGGATTGTTTCATTGTCAAAATGGTCCATTGTGAGACTAGCACCCTTCCTACTATACTTAAGGATGAAATGGATAAGAAGGCTATGAAGGAAGGACTCAACTAGGTTGGGGAGGATGTTGTGTGCCTCCTCTATCAAAATTGGGAGAATTCTAGTTAGTTTTTTGTTGTTGTGTCTAGTCTGTTGGTTCTTTGTTTTTTTAGTTGTTTGTTTACTGTTATTGTGTTTTTTTCTAGTGGTTTTTGTTATGTTTCTATGGACCTAATCTTTTTTGGCCCCTAAGGCTCGATGTGTAAAGGGTGCAACACCCTCTAAATGCTTCTTATTGCATTTCCACAAATTGTATACTCTTGAAGAAAGAGACAATTTTGTGGTAAAACTAGGTCCTACTTTAGGTACATTCCATCAATCACCCCTTAAAATTGCATTTATAGGCCCCTAATACTCATGATTTTGGACTTTGAGGCCTAATTCACCTATGAAACCACTTAAATCCCAAAAAATATCATTAAAACCACTCAAATTTTGTGAAACCCACCAAAAATATCCTTGTTGGGACTAAGTCGCCCAAGGTGGTGACTTAGTCCCTTTTGGGGCATTTTCCACTTCCTAGCAGGAATTTCATTCATTCAATTTAACTTTTCAATGGATGTCTACTGCTTAGGTCCAAATAATGGGAAAATTAGGTGTTTATGCTTATAAATACACATTTTAAGTCATTTTTCACATCTCCTAGTCATTTTTACAAAGAAAAAATCAAAAGTCAAGAGGAAAAGTGTCTTACGTAAGAAGATTCAATAGAATTTTGTAGAAAAGTTGAAGCTTTAGGGCAGAAAACTAGGGTTTTTGTAGGCCTTCAAACTCACTTTTTGTTCATACAACAAATCATGGATGCCTATGGTGAATCATGGAGAAATCTAGGTTGAAGAGATACAACTAGCCATCAAATCATACCTAATGACTTGTTTTCAAAGTGATTCCATCTTCCATGTCCTTATCTTCAGATTTAAGGTTTGCATTACATTTCACATTTCATTTGCATTCATTTGAAGTGTTGTATGGTTTCTTGCATTGAATTCTTGCATCATTCAAGTGCCATTTAATCACATCATTCTAGCACATTAGAATAGAGGTTTATCTCATTTTCAACTTTTCTTAGTCTTAGACACACTTAAGACTAGGGTTTTTATGCAAATTTTGTCATTCACAAAGTTTAAATACCAACTAGGGGTTTGACCAAGGAAAAACCCCCATTGGAAACCAATATGTCTTCTATTTTGTAGGGCTTTTCAAAGATTCAAATCCAGATTTCCATCAAAAAGTAGAGTGCAGGTTGTGGGCTTCGATTTCCACTTTTGGATTTGCAAAAAATTCAAAGTGGACTAAGTCGCCCATGGTGGAAACTTAGTCCCACTCCATTTATTTTTTAGAAATTTTTACAAATTTAGACACCCTTTTGGCAGAAACAACTTTCTGGGTAGTTTCCCCAAATCCGAACTAAATCACCCAACCTAACGACTTAGTCCCATCAAGCTTAAAAGTTAGAATTTTCAAAATTTAAGTGACCTTTTCAATCTTGAGTCTATTCCTCATCAATTTCTAGGTGCATAATCCATGTTTTACATCTTTATTTTATCATTTATTGCATCCATTTTACTTTCCTGCATATCACACTGTGTTTTCAAACAAGTCAATTTTTCTAAGTTTTACATCATTAGATCACTTCAATTTCAGATCAAAGCATTAGGAAATCTTAATTAAGAATAATAATTATCATTTACATTGACTTTGAGTGCAAACCCATGCATTTTGGAGCCCCTTTAAATCCCCTTTCTCCTTTTAGGTGAAAAACCCTAGGAGGAGCAAAGCATTGTGAGGGAAAACCAAAATCATTGTTTACATTTTGGTGAACCTTTAATTTGAACATATTACTTTTTTATTTGAAAAGAGAATCCTAGGTTCCATTTTCATTTCATATTGCATTGGTTAAATTTCATCCTAGGGTTTTAACCTTGCATTAGTGAAAATTTCATGTTATCTTACATTATTACATCCCATTTCATAGTATAATAGTGAGATTCTATATTTATAGTATATATTTTCATTACACAGTCCTAAACATACTAATATCCATCAAAAAATTCAAAAAAACTTTAAAAATAACCCTAATTGGACTAATTGGCCAACTGGGACGACTTAGTCTCTCTATCAATTTTGTATTTCTGTTTTTTGCATTATGTTTCCCATTTCTGAAATTCATGTTAGATTCAGTCATTGCTTTGTTTATGTACAATTGTTTATTATTTTACTTGAATGATTTGTGTCTATATTGTCTACTTTAATGGAAATCATAGATAGCATTAAATTTTTACAATGCTCATTTTTAGTATTAGTTCCTAGCTCATTTAGATTCTAAGATTCATTAGAAAAAACAAACAAACAATTTACATCATCACATGAACCAATCAAAATGATGCTTCATTTTAGGACAACCATATCATCCAAACCTCTTCGTAGTGATGACTTGGATAGGTTAGATGAAACCTTACAAGGTTCCTTCTCACTAAGTTCATTCACTAAGGCTTGTGATGACAAACCTAAACCACTTCATGCCACCTTATCCCCCAAACCTTTTAGTAGTGATGAATTGAGTATGTTAGATGAAGCCTTTGAGGACTTCATCTCACACAATCCATCCACTAAGGTTTGTTGTGAGCAACCAAGAATAAAAGATTTCAATGTAATCCAACCTCAACTTGTTCTTTACCCACCTTCACATCAACCTCAAACTCCACCTAAACCTAAGTTTACCTTTTGTCCCCCACCTAAAATTTATGAAGCATTGAAACAAATTATAGGTGCTATTGATAAACCATCTCCCTCTAATCGACATGTTACCTATGCTATGATAAGTTCCAAGCCGAAAAAAATGGATGATCATGAGAAAACCATGGGACCATATGATCCTGAGTTTCCTTAGTCGAATGCACTCCCCTTAGGAGATACAATTGATATACCAATGGACACCAATGATATAGAAAAGGTCATTAAGATTGGGAAGTGTCTCGATGATGAGGAACAAGAGGATACTACACTATTACTCCATGATTTTCCTAAAAATTTTGCTTGGAAATATTCTGATATGCCAGGTATAATCCCAAAAATTGTCACACATAAATTTTTTCTTGCAAATGATGCTAATCCCATTCAAAAAAAAGATATGAAAAATGAATACTAAGATAGCCTTGCATGTTAAAGGAGAGCTTGAAAAACTCCTTGATGCAGGTTTCATTCATCATATTAATTGTTCTCCTTGGATCTCCAATATTGTCATAGTTACCAAACTTGATAATTGTATTAGGATATGTATAGATTTCCATGATTTGAATAAAGTATCTTTAAAAGATGATTTCCCACTTTCTAATATTGATATGATTGTGGATTCAATTGTTGGAAATGCTTTGTTGTCATTCATGGATGAATTTTCTAGTTATAATCAAATCTTCATTAACCCACAAGATCAATATAAAATAACATTCACAAGTATTTGGGGAACCTTTTTGTTGGGTTATGATGCCTTTTGGAATAAAGAACACAAGCACAACATATCAAAGAGCAATTAAATTGATATTTCATGATTACATACATAAAATATTAGAAGACTACATTAATGACATCCTTGCTAAGTCCTTACAATGATAAGACAATGTGAATGTCCTTCACCAGATCTTTGAACGAATGCATAACTACAACATGAGACTTAACCCAAAAAAGTGTTTCTTTGGAGTAGATAGTGGGAAACTCTTAGGGTTTATCATATTTCATAAAGTCATCGAAGTAGACACAAAGAAAATTGATGTTGTTGTAAATATGCCACCTCCTAGGAATATTTCCCAATTATGCACATTACAAGGACGAGTTGAAGCTATCCATCATTTTGTCACTTCTTTAGTTGATAGAACGTTACCTTTCACACATCTCCTCAAGAAGGATGTTCCATTTGATTGGAATGATGATTGTAAACAAGGTTTTGAGAGTTTAAAGGAATATCTTTCAACTCCACCTATTTTATATCCTACCATGCCAAAAAAACAATTCATCCTCTACATTGCCACATCTGATCATGCTCTTGCAACCTTGTTAGCTTAGAAAGATGATAATGGCAAGGAACATCCTATTTGTTACACTAGTCAAACCCTAATCAATTATGAAACATGATATGCGCCAATCAAAAATCAATGTTTATCCCTTGTATTTGCTACTAGTAAATTGTGACATTATTTACTAAATGTAGAAATTGAAGTAATGACAAAATTTTATCCTCTCAAACATCTTTTCAATAAAATAGACTTATCAGGAAGTTTAGCAAAATGGGTTATGTTGTTAACTGATTTTGACCTTAAGTTTGTTTTGCAAAAGGAAATTAAAGGACAAGCCTTGACTGACCATTTAGCTGATGCTCCTTCCCCTTTTACATTCCCTAGTAATGATTCTACATTATTTTCCTGATGATAGTGTATTAACAACCAATGTTTCTACATGGACATTATATTTTGATGGATCTAAGTGTAGAACAGGTTCTAGTGCTGGAAAAATATTAATTCCACCTAAAGGAAAACCTATTCCATTGTCATATCATTTAAATTTCCTATGTACAAATAACACTACTGAATATGATGCCTTAATCGCTAGAATATGCATCGCTTTAATTATGGGCATTACTGACATCAAAATATTTGGTGACTCACAATTAGTAATCAAGCAAATCAATGGTGACTATCAGGCTAAACATTATAAATTATCCAAATATAAACATCTCACAATGTCCTTTCTTATGAAATTTAATTCCTTCACCATTGAAAACATCTTGTGAAAAGATAATCGACATCCAGAAACAATGGCTAGTGTTGCTTCCTTTATATCCCTTGTTGATCCTTCACAAGATATTTTATTCACTATTCATCTATCATGAAACCTTCCATCACTAATATCACTATTGTTGCATTAGTCACAACCAATAATGATTCAAGTGAATGGTATAATGTTAATTATAATTATACAAAAGATGGTACCCTTCCCGAAATTTTCAAAAATAACACTTGCACTCATCAAAAAACATTAGCCACCAGGTACATCATCCTTGCCAATGTGTTATATCAATGGTCTTTTGATGGTGTTTTACTCTAATGCCTTAAGGATTCTGAAATTAATATGGCACTCAAGCATGCTCATGCTAGAAGTTGTGGCAATCATTTTAGTGAAAAGATCCTCGCACAAAAACTCCTTCATGCAGGTTATTACTGGAAAAATATGAACAAATACTATTATGTGTATGTTAAGAGATGTCATAAATGGTAAGAACATAGTCATTTATTTCATGCTCTTGCTTCTGAGCTTCATGCCCAAATCCCTATTTGGTCATTCTCTGTATGGAGGCTAGATATAATTGGAAAAATATCCCCACCATCTTCCACTAGAAATACATTTATCATCACTATAACTGATTATTTCATGAAATGGGTAGAGGCTATTCCTCTTGGATCTATAACTATTGAGGTGATTTTTAGATTCATCCTTGAACACATAATTGATCAATTTGGGCTTCCTTCTGTATTAGTCTCTAACAATGGCACACCATTTAAGAATAATAATGTGAGGAAGTTCCTGGAAACTTTCCATATTCAACATCAATTTTTGATACCCTATTCCCACAATCAAATGGCCAACCAGAGTCAACTAATAAAGTCCTTAAACAAATTTTAAAGAAAATTGTTAATGCTAATCATAAGGACTGGCACACACAACTGCATTATGCACTTTGGGCTTATTGCACAAGTGTTCGTTCCTCTACTGGATCAACACCTTATAAACTATTTTATGGAATTGAGGAAATCATGCCCTTGGAACTAGAAATCCCAATGTTGTAGATTGCTCTTCAAGGTTTGATTGATAATAACACTTATAAGACTAAACGATTACATCGACTTGAAATTATTGATGAACAATGCATTAACGCTCTTGAGCATCTTCAAGCTTATTGCAAAAGGCAACAACATTACTACAATCTCAATGTCATCTATCACACATTTGACAAGGATGAATTAGTCCTATCTACAAATCAGTGTAATGTAACCACCAACCCTAATGAACAAGGAAAATTTATCCCTAATTGGTGTCGACCCTATACTGTCAACAAAAGCTATGGGTCTGGTGCGTATTTCTTAACAGAGCTCAATGTAACACCCCTTAAAGAACCAATTAATATCATGAATTTGCATTGGTATTATGTTTAATCCCTTTCGAATAGTATGAATTATAAAGCAATGTTGTTAAATCATTAATAAGATCTTTCCTTATTCGCTTTCATGCTACTTCATTTTTGACACCTCTCTTATAGGCTTGTCTAAAACACTAAAATGGTTATTTATAATCCCCTTAGGATTCATACTATTTAAATTCATCTAGTGTGTTGTGATAAGTTACATTTAATTTAGCTAACATGTACTCCATCATCATGTCATGTGTAAAACAAAACTACAATATGTTTTAATTAGATCACATAGGTTTTGTTAAATCATGTAGCCATTAATTAAATACTTTTACCATAAATTCATTTAATTAATCACATTGCATTTAACATTCAAACACAAAGAGACACATCATAATAACACCAAATGTGCATGTCTATAAATATCAAAGTTTTATATACATCTCAATATCATATACAAAATCACAAAGGTCTGTGAGAGATGGACCCCTCAGGCTCTAGTGCTCATGATCTAGTCCCTAGATGTCATGAGATAGTCGTGTGTGATCATGATCGTAAACTACCAAGTCAAAGTGCATACTATAGAATCTATACTCAATCAACCACCACAAGATGCTCCTCTTCCATATGATCCCTCTCCACTCATATATGTGCTAGCTCTGCATGCAATCTCTTCACCTTTGCTAAAGTCTACGATAACTGTCCTACACTCTTATCTTGACAGAGTAGTCTCCTCACACTCTCGTACACTGATCATAACCTTGCAAAAGGTTTGAGCGACTCTAGCTCCTCCTCCATGATCGATGGGGGAATCTATTTATGATCCATCTCCTCCTTGTCAATGGATATAGGCACTATCTCTACAACAACCTGATGATAGAACTCTCGCCAATCTCTCATTTCTCCTGCAAGATAGACAAGGTACACAATCAATAACCATCATCATAATATACATATATATAAAACAACATAATCACTTAAAGTACATGCATAAAATTAAATATCATCATCTATGTTTTTGGTCAGATGTGTCACCTCAATATCATCCTATACTGGGGGCATGGATGTGGTGCTAGCCTCCCCTCGACTATAAATATTGGTGCCAGCTGTAGCTGTTGCTCATGACCTAGTCCTATAGATGGGAGAGGAATCTCCCCCCTCATGATGGTCCTCAGCTACTGCCTCATCATCCTCACTCAAGGGTGGCTCCTCCTCCTTATACTATTGCTCCTCCTCATCCTCCCCCTCTCCCTCCTAATTCTCATAATCTAGATTTTCCTCCTCATCATACTCATCATCAATCACATCAGTAAATATATCAGCAGGTATGTAGCATGTCTCCTCAGCCCTATCCTCCTACTCATCTCCATCTAGTAGTGGCTCTACATCTCCCACTGGCTTGTCCATTAGGAATATTGGTGTTTGTCGAGTCACTTCCCACCACTCCTCATGCTTTGTTATGGCCCCAACATCATCTTTGTCAGAGATTGGTGGCTAGTCATGATTAGAAAAATCAATCACTCTTGGCTACATGCTCAAGATTGAGTCACATTGTATCACCTGGTCTTCGGGCACTCTGCACCAATATCTTGAAAGTACATCGTTTCTAAGGTGGTGTCTACACCTATCATAGTTTCCACATGACTCAATCATAGTAGAATGGTCATACTACATGGTCATGGAGGCCAACCAAAAATATATTCATCTGCATCCTCCTCAACTATCTAGTATAATCTGGCCACTGCAATGTTAGCGAATAAGGTTTCCATAGGACCTTGTCCTCATCCAATTGGTCAAATTGTACCCTCCAAAAATGTAAGTCACCATACTACCTAGTTTCTATAGAGGATACCCAAAGGCCCATGGGTATCCTAATACTATCACACATGGATAGCCAACTGGTTAGGTACATATAATGTGCTCAGGGCACCACACCTATAGAAGTGTATAGTGGACCATACTATCCACCTCTTGGAATATAAATTGCCCCAAATCATAATAGAGATGTGCCAGCATACATCGACCCCAAGTGTATATTGTCTGCTACTCTACCATCCCCCGAATCAAGTGGACTAGTCCTCCATCCAGGTGAGCACCTCGACCATCAGGGACAAGAACTAGTGCTACGGTGTGCATCATAATATGTCAAACCATTGGTGCCCGTGAATATAATAACATGTAAAAATCAATTCATCCTCTAACTCATGCATCATGAACTGGACCATCTACACAATACTCTAAATCAACCCTCTGCTCCAGGAAGCTATGATCTCTATAGAAGTATACTTGCTCTCCTTGAATCAACATGCAAAGAATCTGGTGTACATCCTCTAATGTGATCATCATCTCTCCTGGAGGTAGATGAAATGTGCATGTATCTACATTCCATCACTCACAGAAAGCCTATAGCATGGAATTGTGGTATCTCATGGGAGGCATAAGATATTCCCAATAGATCCCAATGGCTTGAAGATGCTTCATCTGATAGTGTTGAAGCTAGATCTCTCCGAAAGCTCAATTTTCTCCCTCCTAACCAATGTTGTCCTCAGGCGGGTACCTATAAAGTTTACACACATATGCTCTATTTAACTTATCTAAAATATTTCATTTTTATGTTTTCATCATGAAAGTGTGCTAAATCTCATCTAGTGTGATTTTCTAAAGGCCCTAGACACTTTAGAACCCTTTTGGGACATTCTACAAAGAAACAAGACACTTTCTGAAGAAAAGAGACACTTTGCAAACAAAAGGGACACTTTGTGAACTTTTTTTCCAAGATCCTAAATTAACCCATAAATGCATTAAAAATTATTAAATTATTATAATATCACAAAATGAAGGTTCCAAAATCCACTCACCTCATGTCGACGCTCATCGCGTGCCACCTGGTCCTGAAGAATGTCCAATCGTGTAGGTGTATATCCTTGTTTGCTTGACATATTCTCCTCTCACTCATCACTCTCAAGCTACAAGAAGGTAAAATGCATAGTAAGTGAGAAATTACTCCCCTTTACCTCTTTTAATCCATTTTCATCTCTTTTTACTCTTATGCATTAAAATAGGTTTATTTTCTTTTAAGAGTTAATAAAGTACCTCTTCTTCAAATCAACATAATGGGAGCTAGGGAACTCCATTTTTGACGTTGTTTGATGCATAGGAATCGTGATTCCACACACAACATTATCAATTGTCTATCATTATGTGACATGGTACTTGGAAATGTCCTTCGATATGATGCTTTCGGTTTGATGTGGCTATATTGCTACCTTAATTCCACCTCTGTAAAGCAAGCGGAATCAAGGGGGGGCATACATCTACCCTCAAATTTTATTTTTAAGAGTTAGGAAAAAGTATTTTTGATGACTAATGGATTTTTTTTGTAGGATGTGGTTTCCTAATGTTGTGGTTGTGCAGATAACTACATGGGGGGCTTCATTCTCCCAAATTTTGAATAAGTATCCTTTTATAAAGCAATGTACATTGTTTAGAATACTTTAGCTTTCATATGCACGTAGAGTCATATGGGTGCTAAAGTGGGGGCTTAATGTATTTCCAAAAATTGTATACTCTTGAGGAAAGAGATAAATTTGTGGTAAAACTAGGTCCTACTTTAGGCACCTTCCATCAATCACCCCTTAAAATTGCATTTATAGGCCCCTAATACTCATGATTTTGGACTTTGAGGCCTAATTCACCTATGAAACCACTTAAATCCTGACAATTATCATTGAAACCACCCATTTTTTGTGAAACACACCAAAAACATCCCTGCTGGGACTAAGTCACCCAAGGTGGTGACTTAGTCCCGTTTGGGGTAGTTTCCACTTTTGAGCAGGAATTTCATTAATTCAATTTAATTTTTCAATGGATGTCAACCTCTTAGGTCTAAATAATTAGAAAATTATGAGTTGATGCTTATAAATACATATTTTAAGTCATTTTTCACATCTCCTAGTCATTTTTACAAAGAAAAAATCAAAAGACAAGAGCAAAAGTGTCTTACACAGGAAGAATCAATAGCATTTTGTAGCAAAGTTGAAGCTTGAGGGAAACAAACTAGGGTTTTTTCAGGTCTTCAAGATCACTTTTTTTTCAAGATCCCACATTGGAAAGGATTGATCATGGATCTCTATGGTGAATCATGGAGAAATCTAGCTTGAAGAGATGCAACTAGCCATCAAATCAGACCTATTGACTTGTTTTCAAAGTGATTCCATCTTCCATGTTCTTCTTATCTTTAGATTTAAGGTTTGCATTGCATTTCACATTTCATTTAAATTAATTTGAAGTGTTGTAGATTTTCTTTCATTGAAGTCTTGCATCATTCAAGTGTCATTTAATCACGTCATTCTAGCACATTAGAATAGGGGTTGATCTCATTTTCAACTTTTCTTAGTCTTGGACACACTTAAGAATAGGGTTTTTATGCATATTTTGTCATTCACAAAGTTTAAATACCAACTAGGGGTTTGACCAAGGAAAACCCCCCATTAGAAACCAATCTATCTTCTATTTTGTAGGGTTTTTCAAAGATTTAGATCTAAATTTTCATAAAAAAGTAGAGTGCAAGTTGTGGGCTTCTGTTTCTACTTTCAGATTTGTAGAAAATGAAAGGTGGACTAAGTCACCCATGGTGGAAACTTAGTCCCACTGCATTTCTTTTCAGAAATTTTTACAAATTCAGACACCCTTTTGGCATAAACAACTTTCTGGGTAGTTTCCTCGAATTAGGACTAAATCGCCCAACCTAGCGACTTAGTCCCACCAGGCTTAAAAATCAAAATTTATAGAATTTGAGAGGCCTTTGCAATCTCCAATATGATCCTCATCAATTTCCAGGTGCATATTTCTTGTTTTACATCTTTATTTTATCATTTATTGCATCCATTTTAATTTTCTGCATATCACACAGTGTTTTCAAACAAGTCATTTTTTTAAATTTTTACATCGTTAGATCACTTCAATTTCAGATCAAAGCATTAGGAAATCTTAATTAGGAATAATACTTATCATTTACATCGACTTTGAGTCTAAACCCTTGCATTTTGGGTCCCCTTTCAAGCTCCTTTCTACTTTTAGGAGCAAAGCATTGTGAACATAAACCAAAATCATTGTTTACACTTATCTTATCAAAAACAATGCATGCTCACACGGGCTAGTGAAATCCACTATCTACTAGGTGAGCCCCCAAAAGTGGCCAATGAGAGAATCTTATTAGGTTCCCATCACCATACCAAAGCTATACCTCCCGATAACTTTGATAAGACACCACACAATATGAACTTCAAGCTTCATAAAGCTTAGCAAGTTGTTTTATGCTAAGCACTTATGAACAAAAATGGCTCCACTAAGAATGGTGTGTTATGTTTAGTGGTTGTGAAAAAGGGTTGTAACTTCCAGCTTCACAAGGTTAGCAAGTTGTGTTATGCTAAAAGCTTATGAAAAAAATGAAATAGGATTAGACATGTTTAAAGGGATTTTTTTAGTTCATATAAGGTATGATTTTAGGGAACAATGTGTTGAATGTCTCCAAGAGAGGACAAGTCTATGATAAAAGATTCACCACTTAGGGAATGCAATGTGTATCATCACCATGAAGAGGAATACCATATGCCAAGAAATGTCACACTCTTGAAGGACATTAAACCCAATGACACCAACAAGAAGAAGACACATCACAAGAAGTAAGAATACCACACTATAAAACATAATATACAGTTAAAAATGTTAATGCCATTGTATGCCCCCACTGTAAAGAAATTTGTAAACACCATGTTGTGAGAAATTACTTAAAATTAGAAAATGATAAATGCTAAACAAGAAATGAAAGCTTATTTGGAAAGCTATATGTTAAGCATATGTTTCCAAATAAAGCTATATCATGAAAAAAGGGTTTCCCTCAAATGAAATCCAAAAATCAAACATAAGGGATCCACGGATTTAGGGTTAGTGTATGTCTTTGCTACAATGATATTATAGAGCTCAGAAACGTCATCATTCCCAAAATACTCATAGAAATCAAAAGAATGACACATAAAGAGAGAAAACAAAGAAAAGATTTTGCTTCAGCATGGAGGATAAAAGATATTTTTTTATGAAATATACAAGAATTAAGGTAAAAATAGAGGAATGAACATGAAGACACATCAAACAAAATGATACATAGGATCACATTATGCACATGCAATCACAAAAAGAACATGACAAAGAAAACAAGCCCAAGACTAGTAAGGCACATGCAATTCAACCTATAGCAATTCGTCTGCATCCTAGTATTGTTCATCATATGAAAAAGGTAGACAAATAGCCAAAGGGACAACATCAAGTGCCAAACTAGGACAATCACCAAGTTCAACACACAATGAATCACTCTTTGTAGTAGGATCATCACAATTTTTATCATTTAAGCTCATGGAAGAGGAAAAAAATGAATTTAACTCTTTATGCACTTCCTCATAAATTTTAGCAGTTGAACATTATCATCATCCAAGTTTATCGCAAAAGAAGGTCTAATGATAATATCCATAGAAGATGAGTTTTCTTGTTGTGTTTGAGGTTTAGGATTTTCTTGTTTTGGAAAAGGTGGAGAATCATCATTCATTGATTGAGGTAAGTTTGAATTTTTATTTTATATGTTGTTCTTTTCTTCTTTTTCTTGTAATAAATGAGAAATAGCATGATGTTTGCACTTATGTTCTCTAGCATTTTGCTTTCTTTTTATTAGATTTTCAAGTTTCCATTGTGTAGGAGTGGGTAACTTATCAATAATAGGTTTCTTTTCTTCCCTTAATGGAGGAATGAAAGGAACTATGGGAGGTTGTTAAACCACTTTCTCTTTAGCTTTGTAAACTTGTTTTATTTTAGGAGCTGCACTGGGACTTATTTGGTTATCTCGTTGTCTCTTGTAGGAAATGGGTGGAGGATTTGATATGTTATGTTTTTGGTTACTTAGAAGGGTTTTTGGTGCAATCATAATTTCATCAAGGATAGGAGGCTCACTTGTGGGTTGAGGAATATTGGTAAGGGATAATTTTGTTATGCTTTTTCCCTCAAATTTTGATTGGATTTGAAAAATAATTCCTTGCAAGGCCTAATAGGTTCCATAGGTTTAGGCCAAAATAAATCCAATGAGAAATTCCAACAGGAAGACACAAGATTAAAGCTACTATGATGAACAATAAATATCTCATTGCCAAATGGAAACTTTAAACATTTATGCATAGCCGATGGGACAAAATTCATGGAGCGAAGCCATGGGTAGCCTAACTTCACATGAAATTGGTCCAATAATGGGATGATGGAAAATGAGACACTTAATTGTTTCAGTCGAACCTTTAGAGGAAGAGTTATTGAATCTATTGTAAGGTAGGAAAAACCATTATGTGTTTTTATCAATGCTTTTGGTTTTTCATAAGTATCTTGATAAAGCTCATGCACAAATAAAAATTATTCAATGATCACATTCTCTACACACATGATATAAATTAATATCCCATTAGTATGCTTATCATTGATTCTTCCAGCTATGTAAAGAGGACCATCAGGTCCATGTTTAATTATGTCATGTTGTGAGAAAGCAATGTTGAGTATAATTTTAGTTATGCCCTTATAAGGTTTAACTTCAATGAAGTTGACCAAATCATTTATACTATGCTTCTCTTTATTTCTTATGTGATGATTAATGATATGAGCAAGGCTATGCAAAATTTCTATTCATTTTTCATTGTTAAGGATTTTTCTCATGTTATCTATCATATAAACTAGATTAGTAGTATTACATTCAGAACTCACAAAATCTTGCAATTTATCAAGTTCTTCATCCATTATTCTAAGTTTCTCATGAGGGACATTAGCAATTATTGCATCAACATTAGTCACTTTAGATGTAGGTAGGGAATTTATGGTAAATTAAGGGTTAAGGGTATGATCCATAGTGGGTTGACTAGTGTCAACACTATGAGTGAACGATTTAGAAAACATAAGATCCACGATGAATGTCCCACAACAATATTGGTAATAGAACAAAAAAATTTGAAGCTCATAAAAGTTTCGTAAACCCAAGGTGCACCCAAAATGGATAAAAGGTAAAATGCAATGAAATACCCTAGAATGTAAAGTGCAATGCAAGTATGCAAATGCAATTTTAAGATTTAAAACAAGATAACTTTCTGATTATACTATGTAAAAATGTGAAAATGATTTCTTTAAGATGAAATTTTGGAATTCAAATTATGCTTAATATGAAAAGTTTTCAATAATAGAAATTCTAGAAACTGAAATAGTAAAGTAAATACATAAAACAAAAGGCACAAACAATGATTTTAATGCTCAAAAATTCAGGAATAGCCCTAATCAGGGACTCACTTTCCCATGGGAGAAAGGGTCTCACTTCAGGGTTTTTAAAATTTAATTTGCAAGTTTCTAAGGTGATTTGTATGGTTGTTAGGTTCTGGTTTTAGATAGTGAGTTGTTGTTTCATATTTCTACAAAATGAGATCTAAATGCAAGTGAAAAATAGTGTTAAATGTCAAGCAAGAATACTTAATCTGAGATTCAATTTTGATTCAATTTTGTAATGTAAATGACTGATGATGTAATATTATGTAATCACTATGCAAAATAATTGATATTTTTTAATTTTCCAAATTTTAAAGAATGCAAAAATGCAAACCTAAAACCCTAAATGAGATGCAAATCAATGTAATGCAATGCAAACAAATGCAAAACCCAGATCTAAGGTTGAAAAAGGACTCCAAAATTGGCAAGTTATGATTCTCAAAAGTTGAGTTCACCAATAATGAAATGAAAAAAAATAGGTTGTAGTTTTTATTATTATATGTGAATTAAAATATGATGTGATGAGGGACTTATTTTCCTCTATTTCATTAGGAAATGAGATCCCCACAAGGAATTGATTATCAACCCTTAGGTGAATCAACCCAAAGTGGGAATCTTCATATTTCCTTATGTTTGAAGGATGAGGGTCAAGGTAAAATAACACTTTTGGGAGAAAAACTAAAAATAGAAAATTAACTCAAAAATGAAATCTAAGGATTGAAACATGAAGATTATACTCAATATTTACAAAACTAGAGAATATAATGTAGACCTGAGAAGGTAGAAACATGTGTGCCAGTCAAAAAAAGTGCTTTCTAAAATTTTATCTAAGACTCATTTTCCCATGGGAAAATGGGTCCAAGTATATAGGGATTTCAAAAATCTTTTGGGAGCCTCTAGGGTAGGTCTATAGCTTCTAATTTGTCCAAGTTTCAATGTCAGAAAGTTGGAAATCTGATCTATAGGTTAGATTCCATGATTTTACAACTTTGATAACTTTGTAAATATTATTCTTCAAAAGATCTTCAAGTCTTCTTCAACCTAAATCTACAATCAAACATACAAGAGAGAAAAATGTTTTTTGGGGTGAATGAGGGTTTTTCGTGGTCAAACTCCATTTTGGTAATTAAACCTTGAATTGATATAATGCATGAAAGAGGGAATGTATAATGAACAAAGCTATGTTACCACTTAGCAAACTCTTGAATGAAAAATTGATAATGGAGGTCTTAGGAGACCTAATAATTGCATGAAATGGATTCAATGGATGTGGATCTTGACACTTTAAATTGGTGCTTTGAATGCTTGAATTGATCTTAAAACCTACATCACAATGTTGGCTCCAAAAACATGCATGATGCAAGAAGACATTGACATGATGAATAGATCTTGAATGCTGCAATAAATCTCTAATATATCTACTCTTAAATGCCTTTTGTTGCTCTTTAAATGCTCTTGTACATCTTGAAAAATGCTAGGTTTCTTGGATAAAAAAATGCTAGGTGAAACTTAGAAAATAAACTTGTATTTATAGGTATGTATCCTTCATTTCATGAAATTCAAAATAAGAAGCCGACATTGAATTATGGATTTAGAAAATATTAAAATACCACCAAAAACATAATTTAAATTTAGGTCCAAAGGTCTAGGGGGGACCCATTTTCCCATGGGTGAATGGGTTACAGGTCCCTATACCTAGGACACATATTGCTCAATGTAAAATAATATGTGTTGGCATTAATTATTGTAAGGTTTCCCCTTCCAAAACTATAATTATTAGGCTTGGAAATGAATTAAAGGGCTAATTAAATCATTATTAAGCTCAATTTAATTAAGAGGATCCAAATAAGTGTGTAAATATAAAGGGGTACATTTAACAACACTAAATTAAGGCATTATTAAGTCTATTTTTAAATTAGGAGGGCTCAAATAAGTGAGAAAATGTAAGGGATACAATTTTCTACACTACAACTTCTTGAGTGCTTGGTAGTTGGTTTGAGGCACATATTCAGATTTTTCGGGATGGTTAGAGGGAGTTTTCACTTCACAGCTACTAAGTGAATTTTTATAATCATGAAGGGTTATACACAATTGTGTTGAGGGAAATTTCATCATCCCAATCTTATCTCGAAGTTTATTTTTTAGATTCTCAATGAACACTTGTTGAAGATCAGGATCAAGAATCTTAATTTTTATTTGTGAATAGAGCAATTGATAACAAGTGATAAAGTTGATGATGTTTTCATCATCCTTTTTCTTAGATCTCGTTAAATCTTCTAGGGTCATTTTAGGACCCATGTGCACTTTGAAATGATTAAGAAATGCATCAATAAGTTCATTAAATGAATGTATTGAGTTATTTGGTAAGGAACAAAACCATTCCAAGTTAGTGTCTTTTAAGGATCTAGGGAAGATATTAGCCAAGAGTTTATCATCAAAAATGAAGTCACTACATAAGGCTATGTATGTGGAAACATGGCTAATAGGATCCTGTTTCCCACCATATTTCTCTAATCTAGGAATTTTTATGCATTGTGACATTTGTGTTGTCAATATCTCCAAGGATAATGGGCTTCTTTTTCCATATTGTGAAGGTTGGCCATATTTATTTTGATTCAATGTAGCAATTTTTTATTGGACGAATGAAACAATTTGCAATAGTTGGTTAAGAATAGGATCATTGTTTGTGTTGTGAGATGGAGGTGAATAAGGCGGAGGTGTATATGTGTTTGGAGGAAAAGTGAATTGTAAATTTTTGAGGCGAGATGGATTAGGAGATATGAGATTTGAGTTCACAAAGCTAGATGGATTCCTATTGGAAATTCCTAAGGTAGTGTGAACATTGCTAGTGGGTTGCATGGTTGTAGTAATAGTTGGATAAGTCCATGTCGAAATAGAGGTCACAATTGTGGAAGGAGGAATTGAATTTCCACCTTGACTTTGAGTATATCCCAAAGCTTGAGCACAACTAGTCATTGTAGGGACATGGTTGGTAATGATTTTATTTAAACTACACACAACCTATATTCCTAGCTCATTATCAATTATTTTCCTCATGTTATCTATGATAAGAACCACATTACTAGTAGTGTATTCAAAAGTCACTAAGTTTTACAATTTCTCTAACTCTGTATCCATTCTTCTTAGGTTATCTTGAGAGACATTAGAAACCATTGATTCAACATTAGTAGCATTGTTTTTTGGTAAGGAGGTCATAGGAAATGAATTATCAAAGTTATGGTCCATAGTGGGTTGACTAGTGTCAACACTATAAGTGAAAGAATTAGAAAACCAAAGATCCACGGTAAGTGATGTATCACGGGATGGCATGAGTCTCGAACTGCATCTCATGATAGTATTGGAAATAGGACACCAAGCTGTGAAGATCATACAAGTTTCACAAACTCAAGGTGCACCAAAAATGGAGAATAGGTAAAATGTAATCAAACACCCTACAATGTAAAGTGCAATGCCAATATATAAAAAATAATTCTTAAATTTTAGAAAAGATAAATTTCTAATTATGCTATGCAAAAACCTAAAAATGATGTCTTGCAATTCCAATTTTTAGTTTGAAATGCACTTGAATTTAACTAATTAACCTACTATGAATAATTTCCAAAAATAGAAAATTTAAAAAATGAAATAGAAAACTGAATCCATAAATAGTGTTTTGATGCTCAAAAATTTAGAAAAATCCTTGATTAGGGACTCATTCACCCATGGGTGAATGGGTCTTGCTTTAGGGTTTTTAAAAACTAATTTTCACATTTCTTAGTTGATTTTTATTCTTTCAAATTCTAGTTTCAAATAGGTGATTATAGTTTTAGATTTCTGGAAAAGCATATCTAAATGCACATGCAAAAAAATGCTAAATAAAAATAAAAAAACCTAATTTGAGATGCAATTTCAATTCTTTATTTAATTTTATTTAAGTTGTTGATTATGCAATGTTGTGTAAACACTATACAAAATTATTGATATTTTAAAATTTTCTAGATTTTAAAGAATGCAAAAATACAAACCTAAAATGCTATATGAGATGCAAAATAATGCAAGTAAATAACCCTAAATGAAATGAAATCAATTCAATGCAATGCAAAGTAATGAAAATCCTAGATCTAGGGTTAAAATGGACTACAAAATCAAAAAATTATGATGCTCAAAAGTCAAGTTCACTGTAATGAAAAGTATAAAACTAGGTTTAGGGGGAGAGGGGTTCACCAATATGATAATATATAGACCTATTTTCCCTTATTTTATTAGTAAAATAGATCCCCACAAATAATTGACTAAAAAGTTCCCTTAGGCAAATCAACTCAATGCGAGAATATTCAGATTTTCTTATGCTTGGGGATGGAGGTACAAGGCTAAATAGAAATTTTGGAAGAAAAACTAAAAATAGAAAATAAACCTAATTATGCCAATTCAAACTTTCAACAAAATTATAAAGCTTAATATTAGTAGAACTAGAAAACTGATTGCAGATCTAAGAAGTGCAAAATGATGTTTACCAATCACCAAAAGCTAGTTTAAGAAGGTTGTCTAGGACTCATGCACCCATGGGTGATTGGGTCTCTTGTCAAGGTTTTTTAGCAACTTTTGGGAGCCTTAGATACTAATCTATAGCTTCTATTTTTTCCAGGTTTCAATTTCAAAAAGTTGGAAATCACTTTTGTAGGTTATATTTTGCGATTTGACAATAACTTTGACAACTTAGTAATTTTTCTCTTCAATAGATATTTTGTCCTTCTTCAACCTAAGATCTACAACACAAACATAAGAGGGGAATTTTTTTTTTGGTGAATGAGGGTTTGCCTTTATCAAACCCCATTTGGGTAATTAAACCTTCAATTGAAATAATGAAAGCATGAAAGAAAGGAATGATGAATGAGATATTCTATGTTACCATGCAACAAACCCTTGAATTAACATTTGAATTTAGATTTGTAACTTGCATGAAATGGATTCAATGGATGTGGATCTTGATGCATGAATTGATGCTTCAAATTCTTGGCTCAAATCTTGAAACCTACATTACAATGCTAGCTCCAAAAACATGCATGATGCAAGAAGACTTTGACATGGTGATTGGATCTTGAATGCTACAATAAATCACCTACAATTTTTCTCTTAAATTCCTTGAAAATAATATTAGCTCATGTGAAATTTCTCTAAAAAATTTACACTTGATTTGATAAAATAACTTTGTATTTATATATGTATCCTTAATTTCCCAAAATTAATATATTACAAGTTGACATTGAAATATGGATTTGGGGACCTTAAATTACTACCAAAAACATATTTTAAATTTAGGTTCAAAGGCCTAGGGAGGACCCATTCGCCCACGGGAAAATGGGTCCTAGGTACCTATTCCTGGAACACACATTACTCAAGGCAAAGTGTTATGTGTTGGCATTAATTATTATCGAGTTTCCCTGTCATAAAATGTAATTTATTAGGCTTGTAAATGTAAAATAGAGCTTATTAAGGCCCAATTAAGTCCAATTTAATTAAGACGGACCAAAAAAATTGTGAAAATGTAAAGGGATACATTTTTCTACACTACATATATATATAAATTAATATTTTTTTCAATAAATAATTTAAATTATTTTTTGACCATACCAATTGTGTAGTCATAATGGCAACCGTACAATGAAGGATGGAAAATTTTCTCCTCAATCCTCAGGTGAAGTGCTTTAATTTTGATAAATTAACAGTCATTCTTAAGGTTTTTGGGCCTTCTAAACATGATCGCAAGGTCAGATTTGATCCAAAATGCTCCAAAATTATAGCTACCTCCTAGATTTGGCAATCACTCTTCAGCTTCAAAAACTCATAGATCTAGCCTCATATGTCTAATTTGGATGGAACAAAAGTTAAAATTAACTTTCTTGAACACCTTAAATTCAATGATGAGCTCATATTTACACCAAGAAGCTCCAAATTGAACCTAAAATACAAAGACACAAAGAGGAACCCCCAAAAATTTGGTATTTCTATCAAATTTTTCTAATTCTCAAGATCATCATATGATGCAATAAAAGAGTATACTCAAAATTTGAAGATCTGCCAAGATCTCTCCAAAAATAGTATAAAATGACACCCAACCCGACTCTAATACCATGTTAGTGTTGGCTATAGAGATAGCCACCCAAGATCTAGAGGTCAAATGGAAAGCACAAAGAGATCAATATGGAATGCTCAAGATTTCAATGTAATTGAATATCCAATAATTTCAATATAAAATGTATGAAAAACCCTTGATTATATAGCCACTTGGTGAGACATAAGATTGGAAAATATCATGACAAGGGTCTTAATCCTATGACATGAGACAAATAACTTGACATAAAAGTCAAAAAGATAAGATCTAGACATGACAACTAAGTCTTCTAGAAAGAATCTTAGGACCTAAGTAAACATAACATGTGAATATATCTCATAAGTCCCTAGTAAGTGAGTTAAATAGGTACAAGACAGTTATTCACACAAACAAGGGTAAGTTTATTTCAAATAAATTAGTTGGAGTAATGATCATGAGTTTGGAAAGATGAGTGTTGGATTCTTGCAAGTCAGTGAATTCAGGGCACAAGACTACTTTTGAGAACAATATGGATGGTTGGGCCTCCATTAGTTGAAAATCCTCCTATTTAAGAAACCTTTCATTATGAAAATGAAAAATAGATGCATTTTAAATGTGGTCAATAGATGTGTAGTTATGTTAGCACTACCTCAAAATGGAATTCGATTACAAAATGAGAAGGGTTTGCACTACATAGAGATGGGTTTAGGGAACTTGGTGAGTTAAGAATGGATGTTGAATAAATTCCATGAAAAATGAGGATAGGTGAGTTGGAATTACAAATCAAATTACTATGGTTGTATTGGAAATGTAATAGATCAAGTATCCATTAGCTCCTATATGAGGGATAAGGCATGGTGTCCATTTAGCAAAATTTCATAAAGTTGTCTTGGCTAGGAAAATACACTTCTAGGAGTTCTAGAGGATTTTATGGGAAAGCCTCAATTTTGATAACACTTAGAGGCGTGTATGGGTTTCTCTTGATACAATGAAGATGAAAAATTATTATAGGTGACCTAAACGGAACAAGAGGGATAAAGGGATTATATGAGTTAGATGTCCCAAAAGAATTGCAGAGAGGGCTTGAGTAGTTCAAGAGGAACTAAGAGAGATGAGTTTAATTCAAAAGTAAAATGGGTAGGTGTAGGATCATCATGGAAAACATAGACCCTTAAGTGGCGAAAAATTTAGAAAAATCAGAGTTAGGAAACTTGACGTAAAAAATTAAATAAGTTATCTATATTATTTCAAAAATATGTAAGAATAGAATATGTAGAAAATTGAATGTAGTTTCTAAACTACTAGGTTTATTTAAAGAAAAAAAAACTATTTGGTAAAAATTTGAAATTTCAATGCGGTAGCACTTAAATTTCAAGGAAAAATAAGTAGGTGTCTCTGACCACCCTAACCACAATAAAATGATAACATTTTTTACAAGATTTTAGATATAAGTATAGGACTCATGTCCTGATGTGATGCATATTCTTTTTGTAATTTTTCCAAGTAAATAATTAATTATGAATTTTTTATTACAACTTTTAAAAAATATAAAAACTCATATGTTTGACCACCTTAAGTTGGTCAAAAATTCATAAAATTCAATTTTCATTTTTTTTAATCCTATATTATGTGAAGCATAGAATGTGACATATATTTCAGATTCAAAAAATTTGATACCATTTGAAAGCTATAGATGTTTTTCAATCAGCCTATCAATTACCTGACTTTAGTCACAATTCAAATAGAAAATGAATAATAATTATTTATTAAATTCAAAGTAAAGAATAAATTATATTGGTGGAAAGCTAAGAATCTCCTTTAAAAACCCTTTTCGTTTCATCAATTTTGGGTTAAAAAAATGTCATCAACCACATACCCTACACATACCCATCATATCACCACTTTTTGGCCCATCATGATCCTGCACATACCCAAATAGTGGCGGTACACTCTTGATTTGACTCTGAGTCTTCAGAAAAAATAAAATATTTATTATAAAACTTGCATAATATTAGTGTAGGGTTTAGAGCAGGACATGGATCCTAGTTGAGGTAGGTAAGCTATACTTCAAGTGTCCAATTAGTTCAATTAAGAGAGTCTTACATTGATACAAGCTCAATAATTTTTCCTAAGATTGGAAACTTGATTGGATAATGAATGTTGGGCATAGATTGTCATAAAATATAATCCCAAGAGTGGTTGAGTAGTGATTCCAAGTGATGAAAAGAATCAATGGAGAATAAGAGGTACCTTGAATGTAGTAGAGTTATGTTTTTATATTGATTATCTATGAGCTAGTATTGGGATATTTTTAGTGTTCCATCCCTTCTAAATTAAGTCACATTGTTTTACAACAAGGATACACAAAGAGACTTATGTCCATATTATGGAAATTCTATGAGTATAATTTATTGGTTTGTGTTGAACAACTATGGATAGTGAGTTCACATTTTAATCTAAGATGCAATGTTAGATTGAGATCTTATTGATCAAGATAGATATCCAAAATTGGGTTAGGAAAGATTGACATTGAGCTAGGAAATATTGATATTTAGAATTATCTATGAAAATCATCCATACAATAAGATTTAGGACTAGGTAGGTGAGTAATCCTTCATAGTGATAGTGATGCAAGGTAGGTTATTTTTCCTCTTTTGGAGACACTTTCTACATTCTAGGGTTTATGGACTTGGAGTGCTCTAATTTAACATGAAGATTCCTCTTTGGGATAGGAACAAAGAGCATGGTTTGTTTGCTAAGAAATCATACTAGATGGGAGACCACAATGTCAAAATTCAAAGAGATTTGGATTGTTTGGGGCAAGTGGTAAATAGTTGTGCAAGAGTGAAATTTTTTGTTAGGATTGAATACACTTCTTAAATCAGGTTCTTTATAATTCAGGTAAGACTACATTTTATTCTAATATTTTAGGTCACATTTTAAATTCAGTATAATTAATTGTAGTTACCCCTACATATTAGATATTTTTTTATTCTATGAGTTTGTTAGGTTGATAGACTAACCAAGTAATCAACTCAAAAAAAAAATTATATAATTTAATTCACATTGGATTTTAAAGAAAGAGAGGTAAATTTCATGGTAAGAGACCTAGATAAAGAGATCATGATAGGGTCATGAGATTAAATTTTGAATGGTAAGACCAAGAGAGAACCATCATGGACCTAGATTATCAAGAGATGCTAAGTTTGGGGAATGAGAGTACCTCACATGCATGCAATACAAATGACATAAAATGGTGTCTAGGAAACTTACTTTAAGATAACTGGATAACAAGTTGGGTTGTGAGCCTAGGGTATTTGGTAGATGACTTTTTTATTGGTCAAAATCAAATTGGATAGTCATGAAACTTTGACAGTGAATTCATACCTTTAAGAAAGGGAATAAACAAACTAGGAAATTTTTAATGATAAGTTGGGTATGTGAATTAGTGATGTATTGAGTGAGAATTGGACATAGAGGTGAGTTTACAAATAAAATTTAGAAAAAGGATTGATAAGTTGCACAATGGACTAATGATCAAGGGGAGTTCTTGTTGATGGAGCACTAAGAAATAAATTTTGTGTAGAAAAAATATGTTGGTGAGATAAAGATCCAAAATATGTGAAATCTAGGTGTAACAAGGGATGTTACTTCGGCCAATTGGTTAGGTGCCAAGGGCATCACATCTTTCAATTAACAAAATTCCTAAATTTGGAATATAACCCCTATATGAAAACCATTAGGGATGGGCCTCTCATGTGTAGTGTGGGTTGGTTGGGCACTAACATCAATGACATCACCTATTTTGAGTGGGGGAGAATATAGGGGGTATGACTAGTTTGAGTGTCTATCAAGACAATGAGATGGGAAAATGCTCTAGGACACCACCCTTAGGGATGAAGAAGAGTATTCCTAACATACAAGAATAATTATAGCTTTTATACATGGATATATTGGATGGATAAGTGTAATCCAATATCCATGTGGATGGGTGAGGTATCTTTTGGGTTCTAGAACATAATTTAAATCTAATAAATTATAGTGATTGGGTTGAACCTTAAGGAGACTCTAGGGTTGGACTAAGGTGTCAAACTAGTGAAGTATCTAGTAGTTGAATTTTCAATGGAATGGTTCCAAGGTGATTTGAAGTTCTTATTCTAGTGAAATGGAGTAATTGGAAATTGCATGGGATAAATCCCTAGGAGATTTGTCCATCCCAATAAAGAGGCTCATTGAGATACATGACTTCAAGGGGTTGTAGAAATATTTGGAATGGCTATTTCAAATATGTGTAGTGAGAAAAAAGAGGAGAGGATACATATACAATGAAAGGGTTTTTTTGTGGTCACACAAATTAGGATTCCTAAAATATGGATGGTGCTAAAAATAGGTCCACAATTTTGAGTGTCATGTGGCTACAATAAGTTTGGCTTAAGTGGATAGGTTTTGAATGTGGTTGAGTTTGGAAGCTCACTCAGAAGTACTTAGATAGTACAAGTCAAGTGAGATGTATATATCATGTAACAAAAGAGCTTGATAGGTATGAGAATCTTAGTCCTTATTGAAAAGTTGAGGCTACATGACTAGGTTGGTATTTTGGTAGTCTTCAAGTGAGATGCAAACTAGCCATGATAATATGGGCATGAGTTGCATTAGGTAGAAAAAAATTGAGAAATGAGTGTTAGGGGCACAAATACAATTGGAATAGTTCAATGCACAATATTTTATAGTGAATATTATTTTTTATGTTTCAAAAGCATCCATGAGTAAAGGAATATTCTATGTCATTGGAGTTACATGGTCCACAAGGGGATCTTAGTAATTTGAGGGTGATTCCATGTGGTGTAGTTGACCCCATGATAAATTATCTCATATTTTTTCTTGAATTGAGGTGTGACTACAAGATCACTCCTTCCTTCTAACGAAGTTGAAAATTATATTATATGCCTAAGACCCATAGGTTCCAAGTGATCTTCTAGGCTTAATGCCCACCATTGTAGTTTCTTCAAATAAAAAGTTATATGTTCCAATCAAAACCTGGGACATAGCTGGAACTTGGAATGTGAAATTATTAGTTTAAGTTCTTGGTACCATCTAACCGCCACCACCTACCAAGTTCTTTCAAGCCCAAGTTCCAAGTTCCAAATAGATCCCAAGACCTAATGGGAAGTTCTTGGTTTCACGCAACTCTCACCACTAGTTAGGGTCTCTTCCTTCAGCCTAAAAAATTCCATTAATGATAAAAAAACTATAGAAACTAATAGATTTCAATTTTTTGAGGCTTTTAAGGATTTTAAACATGTGTTACCATAAATTAAAGAGGGGAAAATTATTTTCACACTTCATTTATTGGATTGTAGACTAATTTTTGTTACATGGAAATTCCATAGCTAAAATTTTCAATGGGTTTTGTGGGGTTCCTAAAATTCATCCATTAATTTATCTATGTAGGAGCATACCTATGGTGCCAATAATGTTTTATCATTCCTCTAGCTGTATATTTTAGAGTAATTTTTTTTGCAATTCATTGGTAGGTTCATGGCTAGGGTTTCATCCCTTATTGTGTGCTCTCTTTCACCTATGTCTCTTATGAAGGATAAAAACCACTTTTTTCTCAGGGGTTATTCTTTATATTTATTTTAAGATAATTCCATGATCTACAAATATACCATTATAAATAGGTTTCATGCCTCATAATTAATGAAAATTGTCATTTTCACCTCTTCTTTCTTCTTGCATTCTATGTAAATATATTTTCCTCTATGTTGAAAGAATTTTTACTATTAGTCGATGTTTGTATTTTGTGTTATTTTTTATTACAAGAACTAAGTATCAATATTATCTTCCCTCTTAGTTCTTATCAAACCTTAAACTTCATAAATGCCTCTAGGAGCTTGTATAATGGAGAACCATGTGAGTTATTCTAGCAATCTATTTAGTCCTTTTGTTGTAATGGGATAGTCCTAAAAAAATCAATTTAATCCTAGTGGATCATCACCCCTTTTACTTTTACTCATTTATCTCTCCCTTTTCCTTTGCAAATTGTTGGATTAGGATTAGTCACTACATTTAATCGATGTTGACTTGGATCAACACTTTGCATATATATTAGAAAGGAAGCCTACCTTCTCTAGAAGTCTGATCTCAATTGAAAGGTCCCACACCTTGATATTTCATCTAATTTTAATTTCAACTAATAATAGTAACTACCATGTAATACGATCCCATGAATTAGTAATTACATCCCATACCAAAAAATAATATAAAATTCTCTTATAAGTCCATTATGTAACCCCCTCATCAAAGATCATGCATGTTATAATATATATTACACAACATTATTTATTATAGATGCTCTTACACATCCTTTTTACAAGATATTATTTTACACATGTATTTACACATCTAATACCAATAATTACCCATGAAATTATGATCATGGAATAACATGGTCTATCTAATTTCATGACATAAAATAATACATAATTAAATAATATTTTATATATAGGAAAAGTGAAAAGATACTCCATATATTAAAACTTTTTTGGATTGTATAACTCAATAAGTGCATCAATATCAAATTTCAATGCTTCTAGATCACATAGTTCTAAAATGCATACTTGGTAAATCAATTATGCTATAAATTAAACCTTATTAGGAAAAAAAAAATGAAATATCTCACATTCAAGAATAAAACTAGAGACAAGTGCACTATGTTGTTGTTCACCAAATCAAGGTAACTATACTTCTTCATTAGTACCTAGGTTGTACAAAATGTTTGTATTATCAATTTGGTTAAGGGATTTAATAGATATGATAGTAATGCTATAATAAATAGGTTTTTTAACAAAATCAAATATTATTATTGTAATCTCATTTAAAAATATCATTTCATGATGCTATTGTAACTTTCTTCTCTCATGTAAATCTAAGTTCAAATGATTTGTATTCTCAAAAAATCATGTACTAGAGAAAGGTTGATGATTTCAAGATTAGTCATTATATAGAGATTGTACTTTTTTAAAGAAAATGCCACAAGATTTCTCTAGGAAAGAAATAGACTTATCATTGCATTCAAATGGTGTCAATCTACAAGGATTGATTGTAAAGCTTTTGGAAGGTTTCTAGAAATTTATCTAAGGGTGAAGATGTAACCTCCACTAGAACATCATTAAAAATCTTATAGAGTACATGTGAATGCATAATATTTGATTAGGTTTTTGGATTGTGCAAGAATAGTACCTACACATGCATAAGATATCACAATTTCATTATATTCATTTTTTTATTCATTTATATTTTTTTAAGAGTTTAATAAAAGGTGAGGGAACACACTTATAGTACATAGGGTACAAGGATACCTATCCTATAACCCTCATTTTGAACCTACAGGTCTTCAATTTTATTGTTTTAATGGTGTTTAAATATTGTATTCAATAGCCATAAGTACTAAGGTACTTGTGAGACAATATAGTAGCCATCCCCTATAAATGATAGGGGATGAAAGGGTTAATTCATCCCTTTCCACTGTTAAAAACACTAGAGGTATGTTTACATCACCAATAGTGGCTTCAAACACTATTTATTTTCTAAAACCAACCATCAACCATTATTGTTGACCTCCAATATCTAAAGAATACATAGCACCACTACGTAGCAATAGTTTGTAGTTCACCCTCCATAGGCAGATTCAAAATATCCTTAAGGATGTTACATCTTTAGTATAACTTTTAAGAAAATGACAAGTAGATTTAGAATCTATATCTAAGGTTCCAAGAATATTAAACTCCCATTTTACTAAAAGAAAATATCTAGTAATGAGAAGTAATGAGTAGTTTTTTAGCAAGGAAAGAGATTTTATATTCACTATAATTATTCTAATGTCAATTCTATGTGACCCCTACAAGGATCCATCTTAATTGATGATTTGATTTTAACATATCAACTTTGATGACTCTATTCTTAGCCATCTAAGCACCATTTTGAGTATAAAAAATTCAATCTAGTCTATAATTTTGGTGGCTATATACTCATGCATTTTGTTTCTGATTTAGGTGTCAATTTTTTTTCATAATTGTATTTTTTCATGTTTTTCTAACTCGTACTGATGTTGGGACCTTTTGGGCCATAATTTGAGCTCATATTGAAATATTTAATGTACAATTTTATTTAAACTCTATGATTTTTCATGTACTTCTCATTAATGAATATTTATTATTCGTATTCTATCTCATAATTGTAATTTCATCACATTATAAATTTTATAGCCTCTATAATTCATTAATATTAATACAAATTTACTAATTTGGAAATTGTATAATTTACGCTATTTATAAAATTCAATCTTTTTACTAGAGGGATCAAAAAAAAAATATTATAGGGGGGTAAGTGCACCAAGCTGTGACACAAAATTTTGAAGATGCACACGAGAAAATGAAGATAGTTATGCTCAAAACTTGAAGATGTAGAAAGAACAAGAGTTGAAGCACTCTGAGTCTAGTTTCTAAGCTACTATTTTTTTTTTGAAAATAATGAAGATTAAGGGTTTCAAAAGGGGAGGGAGAAATTGGTCTTGTTTTTATAAAATAAAAATAGGATAGCATCTAAGGCCCCCCCTTTTTTGAAAAGCTAAAATTTGGCCATGCTACCCCCTAATTTTTTGAAAACTAATCGAAAATCGATTTGTTTTTTTTATCACATGTAGAATGGAGTCTAGTTTAAAAAAAATAGTTTTTTTCAAGATTCGATGAATGATTAAAATATATCCTAAAAATAGCACACGTTGGTTTCTAAAAAAAAATGGAGGCAATAACAAGAGAAGTTATGGATGAAAACCTTAACATAATCAAAACATTAAAAAAAAAATTTAGATAGCTAAGAGAGAATCTAAAGCCATCACAATTTTTTTATAAAATTGTATTGAAATAAGTGCAAACATGATGGTTAGTATGGCCAAAAATATGTGAAATTTTGCTACCCTCCTAAGAAATCACATCCAAATGGCACATCCCATTTTTTGATCACCAAATTTGCAAGCACCAAATGAAGTGCATGAAATTTTGGAATGTAGTTTAGTCAACTCTTTTATTTTTTTTCTTTCTCCTTCTCTCTCTCAGCCAAGGAAACTATATACATGAAATAAACATTTACATATGGAAATTTACATTCTTATACTTTAAGTTATATGTCATGTATATAGTTTCAAGATGTTTGAGAGTGGTTTCAGATCTCTTGGAGTTATAATACAAATTCTAGTTTTTGGAAGATATTATAATTTCAAATAGACAAATTTCAATAATTAGGAGGTCAAATTCTAGTAATTAGCAAGTTGTATCATCTTTATCTCTCACACTCATTTTCATCTCTTATGCTCTATATCTCTATCTCTCACTATCTCTATCCTTGTATCTGACTCTCTCTCTCTATCTCTCTCTATCTTCCTATCTCTCTCCCTCTCCATATTTCCCTCTATAATATTTATCTCCCTCCCTCCTTCACTCTCTACATCTCTCTATCTCCCCTCCCTCTCCTCTCTCTCTCTCTCTCTCTCTCTCTCTCTCTCTCTCTCTCTCTCTCTCTCTCTCTCTCTCTCTCTCTCTCTCTCTCTCTCCCCCCCTCTCTCTCTCCCCCTCTCTCTCATTCCAAGGTTTCTAGTTCTCCCTATCTCACATCTCTCCCTCCCTCCCTCCTTCCCTCTATTTTTCTTTGCCCTTCTCTCTCTCTCCTTCCATTTATACTTTTATCTATCTCACCTCTCTCTTTCCCTCTCTAATTTTAGCTGTCTCTTGTCTCTCTTCCTTTCACCAAATTTTGCTCACTACTTCTCACTATCTAACCTATCTCGATATACCTCTTTCTCTCTCCCTCCCTCCCTCCTTCCCTCTCTCAATCTCTCTACCTTTCTCCTTACCTCTTTACTTCTCTCTATCACCTATCTCTCTATCTCCCATTCCCTCTCCTCTCTTTCTCTATATCTCTTTCCTCTCCCTAACTATACCTCCCTCTCTCTCTCTCCCTCCCTCCCTACCTCTTTCTTCATCTCTCCTTCCCTCTATTATTCTCTTTATCTCCCCCTCCCTCTCTCTATCTACCTCTCAATTTCTCTCTCACCTCTCTCTCCATCCCTACCTCTATCTCTCTCTCTCTCCTTCCCTCTCTACTTCTCTCTACCTACCTATCCCTCTATATCTCTTTCTCTCTCCCTCTCTCACCCCTCTCTCTTGATTCCTAGCTCTCCCTTCCCTCTATACTTCTCTCTATCTCTCCTCCCTCTCTCTACCTACCTCTTTGTATATTTCTCTCTCATCCCTCTCTCTCCATCCCTTCCTCTCCCTTCATCTCTCCTTACCTCTCCACTTCTCTCTACCTACCTATCCCTTTATGCTTCTTTCTCTCTCCCTCTCTCACCCCTCTCTCTCCATCCCTACCTCTCCCTTCATCTCTTCTTCCCCATGTACTTCTCTCTACCTACCTATCCCTCTATACCTTTTTTTGTATCCCTCTCTCACCCCTCTCTCTCCATCCCTACCTCTCCCTTCATCTCTCCTTCTCTCTCTACTTCTCTCTACCTACATATCCCTCTATACCTCTTTCTCTCTTCCTCTCTCACCACTCTCTTTCCATCCCTATCTCTCCCTTCATCTCTCCTTCTCTCTCTACTTCTCTCTACCTACATATCCCTCTATACCTCTTTCTCTCTCCCTCTCTCAGCACTCTCTTTCCATCCTACCTCTCCCTTCATCTCTCCTTCCCTCTCTAATTCTCTCGACCTACATATCCCTCTATATCCATTTATCTTTCCCTCTCCCCCTCAATCCTATTAGGGAGGGAAGGTAGATATATATCAATTAAATGTGGATTTGATCAATAAAATAGAGAAATAAAACACACAAAAATTCTAGACAAGAAAAGAACACTAAGATTTAACATGGTTCACCCAAATCCAAGCTACATCCACCAACATGGGGTCCAAATTATTAATCTCCTAGAAAATGACATTTACAATGATATGCAAAGACATGCAACAATTGTCAACAACATTTTTCCATGTTTTCCCCTTGCTAATTTTTACATAGCCTTTGTTGCATGTACTCACAGCTCTTCCTACATTTTTCTAGCCACTTCTTTACAAATTTTTGCTAACATTTTTCATGACCTGTTGCCTTTAAAACTCATCACCAAGTGTTTGTATATTCTCCCACACATGTCCCATTAATTACAAATGAAATGTGGCCATTGGTTGTGCCTCATGCACCCAATAAAATGATTTCTTTTGTGTGATTAAATTTAATATTTCCAACCGTATTACAACTTTATATTATATAATTCTAAGTGATCACTTCCAACATTTTATATTTATTTGTAAGAACTCTCTTAAATAAAATTACAACATAAATATTTAATAAGTAAAAAAATATATTTAATGAAAATAATATAAATATTTTGCATCTGAGTCTGATTGGTCTCTATAACACAACAATATCCCACTTGGAGATTGTATTAGACTCCACTCCATACCATCTCCCACTTGGAGACTGCTCATAACATTGCTACCCTTGCAACTCCCACTGGAACCAATACCTTAGACCTTGCTATTCTATTTTACTTAAATTTAACCTTCAAGTCCAACCAAAGTTGAAGAGGAGCTTAGCTTCTCCATTATCTCTATCTTCATAAGAATATTCACTATATTTTTATCTATATGGACCTTTTTCTACCTTACCTATCCATACTCCAACAAGTATTGAATGAAATGATAGCTCAACTATATGTGTTTATTTTTTTAGTGCAAGGTAGAATTATTTGCAAGATGTATAGAACTTTGGTTGTCTGTAAACAAGTAACTTTTAGCCTATTGCTTTCATATCTCTTCCATGACAAGTTATAGCCATATCATCTCCTTTACCACCTATGTTGGAGAAATATACTCTTCCTCTGTGGTGGATAAAGAAACCACCTTTTACAATCAAGAAATCCAACTCACTACTATCCCACTAACTATCAATACATAACCTATGGTACTTTGCCTGGTATCAATAGCCCTTGCCAAATCTGAGTCAACATAGCCTTTTAAATCAGTATTAGATCTCCCAAAACATAAAATTTTATTAGATGTACCTCTTTGATACCCAAGAATCTATTTTACCACATTCTAATGCTCAACTCTAGGATTACTCATATACCTACTAACAACTCCTATGACATGTGCAACATTCAGTCTTGTGCATACCATGGTGTACATTAAACTGTCTACAATTGACGCATATGGTACCTTGGACATATTGTCTTCCTTCTATTGTATCTTTGGAAACATATCCTTATTCAATTTGACATGACTAGGCAAAGGTGTGTTGACAGTTTTGCATTCTCCATATGAAATCTTTGAAACACCTTATCAATATAATCAACCTGAGATAAAAAAAAAAAAATTGATTTTCCTATCTCTAGTAATCTTCATACACAATTTTTTTTGCTACCCCAAAATCCTTCATAGAAAATGAATTTTCTAACTATTGTTTTAAATCCCTCATGTGATCCATGTTAAACCCTACTACAAGCATATCATCAACATATAAATATAAAATAGTGTATCTATCACCATCTAACCTCTTAAAGTAAACACAACAGTCTGAATTACATCGGATATATCCATTCTTAGCCATAAAAATACCAAATTTAATATACCATTTCCGAGGTACTTGCTTCAAGCCATATAATATTTTCTTCAATTTGCACACTATTTCTCCTTAACTTTGACCTCAAATCCTTGTGGTTGTTCCATATATATTTCCTCTTCCAAATTTTCCATGTAGAAGGGTAGTTTTAACATCAATATATTCTAAAGGAAAATATTCAACAACCACAGTACATAAAATAATATGAATAGAATTCATTTTAAGAACTGAAGAAAATATTTCATCAAAATTAATGCCTTTTTTTTGTGAAAATCCTTTTACAACTACTTGGCTTTAAATCATTTCTTACCTCCATCTTCCTCTTTCAACCTATAAACCCATTTGTTTGGTAAAACCTTTTTACCTTTAGGCAACTTGCATAATTCCCAAGTCTGATTTTTCAAGGAGTCCATTTCTCCTTCCATTACATGGTCCCATTGAACCTTGGCATCCACTTGCATAGCTTCATCATAGCATTATGGTTCACCAACATCAGTCAATAAAATAGAGTACAAAGAGGGAGAATATTTTTTAGGTCTACTTATGCTTGAAGATCATCTAACATTCACTGGAGTTTGTGGAATTTGTTATTTTGGTTATTGCAAAACATGAGGAACCATTGGAACATCACTATTTAGAGTATCATCTAGCACTACATAATCATTTTATTTCTTCTCAAGTTGATGTAACTGATCGTTCTGCAACACTTTCTTATTGAATATGACATCCCTGCTTCTTATAAGTTTCAAATTTTCAAAATCCCAAACTCATCAATTCCATATCCAACAAATATACATTTCTTTGACTTACCATTAAGCTTGGTTCTATTTTTAGAACCTACATGTTCAAATACTTCACAATTGAAGTTCTTGAGAAAAGAATAACTCACCTTCTTACATGTATATGCCTCCTCTAGAATACCACAACCCAAATGATTAGAGGGACCTTTATTAATCAAATAAGCAACAATATTTACAACCTCTACCCACAAGTTTAAAGGCAACCTGGCATGCAATCTCATACTCCTTGCAAGCTCCATTATTTTCCTATTCATGCACTCAACCACTCTATTTTCTTGTGGAATTCTTGGAACCATTTTCTACCTACGAATACCATTAGAGGAGCAATAGTCTTCAAACTATTTTTTGCAATACTCACCACCATTATTAGATCTGAGACATCTCAACTTTTTACCTATCTTGTTCTCAACCAAGCTCTCCAATATTTAAATGTTTCAAATACATCAGATTTCTTCCTAAGGAAATAAATCCATGCCTTCCTAGTTGCATCATCTATAAATGTAACATAATAATAGGAGACACTGAGAGAATATACCTAAGTTGGTCCACATACATTTGTATGCACAAGCTTCAATTTCTAATATTTCTTTTGCTTCCCATCCTTGAGAATAATAACTCTTTTGTTTTCCATACACAACTTTCACAAAAATCCATTATTAACACATTTTAGACCTAGTAAAACTTTCTTTCAATGAAGCAATTTCATACCTTTTTCACTCATGTGCCCAACTCTATTATGCCACGGTGTTGTTTCACCCATAGCAACTATATTATTTTTTTTCTATTGACCGACAACAATAGTTCTTGAAACTATTACAAAACCCACAACAATTGTTGTTGAACCTCCATCAACTATTGTAGTTGTTTTCTCTGGCAACTTCCTTATTTTATTTTTATCTATAATGGTTAAAGTAGAAGGAACACTATGACCTATACAAAGATAAAAGGTTCCTACTTTCAAACATTTTTCTACCACTAAGGCACCTTTTGTAACCTTCCAATTTTTATCACTAAAGTTAAGAACACAACCTTCATCATCTAGTTGCCCTACTAAAATTAAATTTTTGCATAACCTTGGAACATGCCTAACCTAATGTTGTAGCGAATGATTCATATTCTATAACTTAATCTTGATTCTTCCCTTTCCCACAATCTGACAATGTTCATTATCTCCCAAATAAACTAGCCTAAAATCACCTTGGACATAATTAAGAAAATAACTTCTATGGGGAATAGCATGAAATGAATCCCCTAAATCTAACACCCAAGAATAATTAGAATTATCAATGGAAATAAGCAAAGCATCCTTGAATCAAATTTATTACTTACCAAATTCTCCTCCTTAGCATTTTCTTTTTTGTCTCCTTTATTTTTTCAAGACCAACAATAGTTCTTTAGATGACCTAACTTACCACAATACCAACAATCCCTGTTAGCTCTAGATTGGGACCTCTTGTCCTTTTATTTTCCTTGTGACTTCCCATGACCTCCAAAATTCTTTCTTGTCTCCTGTTTTTTGCCCCTACTTTCTAAATTCCAAACACTGTTTGATGTGGATGAACCACCTGATCTTTTCCTACAAATTTCCTTGCTCAAAATAACACCAAAAACATCTTCAAATTTTAGTGTATTTGAACCAGAAAAAAATTACTATCTGCCATTACCAAGCTATTCCAACTTTTAGGAAAAGAACACAAAATCAAAAGAGCCCTAACTTCTTCATCAAAGTTTACATTTATAGAAGTTAATTGAATGGTAGCCATATTAAACTCATTTAAATGATCAACATTTGACCCACCTTCTACCATTTTCATATTAAATAAGTGGTTCATAAGAAGTTCCTTATTCAAAGCTAGAGTATTTTCATATAATTTTCCTAGGGTTTGCATCAACTCTTCAATTGTCTGCACTATTGAAATATTAAACACCACCAATTGTGCGAGGCATAAATAAATAATAACAAGTGCTTTTTTATCCTAAATATTCCAATCCTCATTAGACATAGCTAAGGGTTTCTTGGCTTTCCATTTTAGACTTGAGACATCTCAGATCTAATCAAAATTAAGTTTTACCATCAAGCTTGGTTCTATTTTTAGAATCTACATGTGCAAATACTTTGCAATCAAAGGTCTTGAGAAAATTTGAGATTAAGTTTGAACAATTGGTAAGTAAGGAGGAAAACTAAAATGAAGCCCCTAAAATACCGGCTCAAGACATAAATTTGATTGTTGGTCTCGAAAAAGTAAAGGAGACAAAAAAAAAGCACTAAGGAGGAAAATTTGATAAGTAATAAATTTAATTCAAGGATGCTTTGATTATTTTTGTTGATAATTCTAATTATTCTTAGGTGTTAGATTTAGGGGCTTCATTTCATCCTATGCCCCATAGAAGTTATTTCTAGAATATTGATCCATTCTTAGCCATAAAAATACCAAATTTAATATACCATTTCTGAGGTACTTGCTTCAAGCCATATAATATTTTCTTCAATTTTCACACTAGTTTCTCCTTAACTTTAACCTCAAATCCTTGTGGTTGTTCCATATATATTTCCTCTTCTAAATTTTCCATGTAGAAGGGTAGTTTTAATATCAATATATTCTAAAGGAAAATATTCAACAACTACAATACTTAAAATAGTATGAATAGAAGTTATTTTAAGAACCGAAGAAAATATTTCATCAAAATCAATGCCTTTTTTTTTGTGAAAATCCTTTTACAACTAACTTGGCTTTAAATCTTTTCTTACCTCCATCTTCCTCTTTAAGCATATCAACCCATTTTTTTGGTAAAGCCTTTTTACCTGTAGGCAACTTGCATAATTCCCAAGTCTAATTTTTCAAGGAGTCCATTTCTCCTTCCATTCCATGCTCCCACTGAACCTTGGCATCCACTTGCATAGATTCATCATAGCATTCTGATTCACCAACATCAGTCAATAAAATAGAGTACAAAGAGGGAGAATATTTTTTAGGAGGTCTACTTATGCTTGAAGATCATCTAACATTCACTGGAGTTTGTGGAATTTGTTGTTTTGGTTATTGCAAAGCATGAGGAACCATTGGAACATCACTATTTAGAGTATCATCTAGCACTACATAATCATTTTCTTTCTTCTCATGTTGTTGCAATTGATCTTTGTGCAACACTTTCTCATTGAATATTACATCCCTGCTTCTTATAATTTTCAATATTTCAAAATCCCAAAGTCTATATCCAAACTCATCAATTCCATATCCAACAAATATATATTTCTTTAACTTACTATCAAGCTTGGTTCTATTTTTAGAATCTACATGTGCAAATACTTTACAATCAAAGGTTTTGAGAAAATAATAACTCACCTTCTTACATGTATATTCCTCCTCTTGAATACCACAACCCAAATTATTAGAGGTACCTCTATTAATCAAATAAGAAAAAACGTTTACAACCTCTACCCACATGTTTAAAGGAAACCTGGCAGCATGCAATCTCACAATCCTTGGAGGCTCCATTATTTTCCTATTCATGTAGTCAACCACTCCATTTTCTTGTGGAGTTCTTGGAACCATTTTCTACCTACGAATAGTCTTCAAAATATTTGCTGCCCTACTCACCACCATTATTATATCTAAGACATCTCAATTTTTTACCTATCTTGTTCTCAACCAAGCTTCTCCAATTTTTAAATGTTTCAAATACATCAGATTTTTTCCTAAGGAAATAAATCCATGCCTTCCTAGTTGCATCATCTATAAATGTAACATAGTACCAAGAGCCATTGAGAGAAGGTACCTGAGTTGGTCCCCATACATTTGTATGCACAAGATCCAATTTCTCATATTTCTTTTGCTTCCCATCCTTGAGAAAAATAACTCTTTTTATTTTCCATACACACAACTTTCACAAAAATACTTTATTAACACATTTTAGACCTGGTAAAACTTTCTTTCAATGAATCACTTTCATACATTTTTCACTCATGTGCCCAAGTCTGTTATGCCACGGTGTTGTTTAACCCATAGCAACTGTCTAATTTTTTATCTACTGACTAACAACAATAGTTCTTGAAACTCTTACAAAACCTACATCAACTATTGTAGTTGTTTTTCTAGCAACTTCCTTGTTTTATTTTTATCTATAATAACTAAAGTAGAAGGAACAATATGACCTATACAAAGATATAAGGTTCCTACATTCAAACCTTTTGCTACCACTAAGGAACCTTTTGTAACCTTCCAATTTTTATCACTAAAGTTAAAAACACAACCTTCATCATCTAGTTGCCCTGTTGAAATTAAATTTTTGCTTAATATTGGAACATGCCTTACCTCATGTTGTAGCCAATGATTCATATTCTATAACTTAATCTTGATTCTTCACTTTCCCACAATCTAACAAGGTTCATTATCTCCCAAATAAACTAGCCCAAAATCTCCTTAGACGTAATCAATAAAATAACTTCTATGGGGCATAGCATGAAATGAAGCCCCTAAATCTAACAATTAAGAATAATTATAATTATCAAAGGAAATAATCAAAGCATCCTTGAATCAAATTTATTACTTACCAAATTTTCCTCCTTAGTGCTTTCTTTTTTTGTGACTAACAATCCCTCTTAGCTCTAGATTGGGGCCTCTTGTTGTTTTATTTTCCTTGTGACTTCTGATGACCTCCGAAAAAAATTATCTCTCCTTTTTTTTGCCCCTTCTTTCTAAATTCAAAACACTATCTGATGTGGATGAACCATTAGAGCTTTTCCTACAAATTTCCTTGCTCAAAATAACACTGAAAACATGATCAAATTTTGTTGTATTTGAACCAAAAAAAATTACTAACTGCCATTACCAAGCTATTCCAATTTTCAGGAAAAGAAAACAGAATCAAAAGAGCCCTAACTTATTCATCAATGTTTACATTTATAGAAGTTAATTGACTGGTAGCCATATTCAACTCATTTAAATGATCAACATTTTATGCACCTTCTAAAATTTTCATATTAAATAAATGCTTCATAAGAAATTACTTATTCAAAGCGTAAGGATATTCATATAGTTTTTCTAGGATTTGCATCAACTCTTCAATTGTCTTCACTATTGAAATATTAAACACCACTAATTGTGCCAGGCATAAACAAATAATCCCAACTACTTTTCTACGCTAAATATTCCAATCCTCGTCAGAAATAGCTAAGGGTTTCTTAGCTTTCCATTCTAATGGTCACCATATTTTTTTCTAATAGAGATATTCGTCCATCTTCATCTTCCATAACTGATAGTTTTACCCATTAAAATTTTCTATCTTCAATTTACCCTTGTCTGACATAACTCCCACTCAACTATGAGACTCCCATTCAGTCATAAGATATTTTTGCAGAGGATAATTGAACAAAAACTATCTCTAATACCACTTGTTAGGGATATAAGGTAGATATATATCAGTTAAATGCAGATTTGATCAATAAAATAGAGAAATAAAACACATAAATTCTGGACAACAAAAGAAGAAGACCAAGATTTAATGTGGTTCACCCAAATATGAGCTACATCCACCAACAGAGGGTCAAAATTATATTAATCTCCCAGAAAAACATTTACAATGATATACAAAGACATGCAACAACTTGCAGCAATGTTTTCCCATGATTTTTCCTTGCTGATTTTTACATAGCCTTTACTTTGTGTACCCAGGGCTCTTCCTACATTTTTCTACATTTGTCTAGCCACTGCTCTAGAAATTTTGGCTAACATTTTTCACAACCTACTACCTTTAAAACTCATCATCGATTGTTTTTATATGCTCCTACACATGTACCATTAACTAAAAATGAAGTGTGGCCATTGGTTGTGCCTCATGCACCCAATAAAATGTTTTCTTTTGGGTGGTTACATTTAATATTTCCAACTGTCTTATAAATTTATATTATATAATTGTAACTAATCACTTCCAACTTTACTATTTTTTTGTAACCACTCTCTTAAATACAAGTGCAACATATTTATATTTAATAGTGCAACAAATAATTTAATGAAATTAATATAAATATTGTGTTTGAGACTAATTGGTCTCCATAACGCAACACCTCCTTCCCTCTCTCAATCTCTCCACCTTCCTTCTCTCTCTACTCTCTTCCACTTCTCCCTCCCTACCTCCCTCTCTATCTCAACTCTCTCTCCCTACCTCTCCCTACCTCTCCCCTCTTCCTCTCTCCCTCTCACTACCTTTTCCCCCCTCTTTCTCTTCCAAAGGAGATAGAGTTGAGTGTGTGTATGTGTAAGGGAGAGAGTGAGAGAGAAAAAGAGGGGAGACAAGAAAGGTGTGAGAGATTGAGAGTAGAGAGGGAAGGGGGAGAGAGATAGAGAGTAGAGAGGGAAGGAGAGAGTAAGAGAGAAAGAGGGGGGAAGAGAGAGGTAGAGAGAGTGATAGGGAGTGGAGGGTGAGGTAGGTAGTTCTACTCTCTTTCTATCTATCTCACCTCTCTCTCCCTACATATCCCTCCATCTCTCCCTCACCTCTCTCTTGCTCCCTCCCTACCCCATCATCCCTCTCTCCTTCCCTCTATACTTCTCTTTATTGGGTATGTGTAGGATCATCATGGAAAAAATAGGCCCTTAAGTGGCAATAATTTTTTTAAAAACTAGAGTTAGAAAAGTTGACAAATTTTTTTGAATAAGTTATGTATATTATTTCAAAAATATATAAGAATAGAATTTGTAGAAATTGAATGTAGTTTCTAAACTACTTGGTTTATTTTTAAAAAAAATCTATTTGGTGAAATTTTGAAATTTCAATGCAGTAGTACTTAAATTTTAGGGAAAAAATAAGTAGGTGTTTGTTTGACCACCCTAACCAAAATAAAATGATAATATTTTTAATAAGATTTTAGATATAAGTAGATGAATCATGTCCTGATGTGATGCATATCTTTTTGTAATTTTTTTCCAAGTAAGTAATTAATTATGATTTTTTTACAACTTTTTAAAAATATAAAAACTCGTATGTCTAACCACCTTAACTTGGTCAAAACTTCATGAAATTCATTTTTTTGAATCCTATAGTATGCGAAGCATAGAATGTGACACACGCTTTGGATTCAAAAAATGTGATACCATTTGAAAGCTATAAATGTTTTTCAATCAACCTATCAATCAGGACTTTAGTCATAATTCAAATAGAAAATGACTAATAATTATTTATTAAATTCAAATTAAAACATAATTTATATTGGTGGAAAGCTAAGAATTTCCTTTAAAAGCCCTTTTTGTTTCATTAATTTTGGGTAAAAAAAAGTCGTTAGCCACATACCCATCATATCGCCACTTTTTGGCCCATCATGATCCTACACATACCCTTTCTCCCATCCCTCTCTCTAACTACCTCTATGTTTCTATCTCATTTCTCTCCATCCTTTCCTCTCTCCATCTCTCTACCTTCTTCCCTCTCTACTTCTATCTCTAGTGCATCTCTCTATCACCTCCCTCTCTATCTCTCTCTCTCTCTCCTTCCCCCTCTCCCTCCCTCTCTCTCTCCTCCTTCCCTCTATACTCTCTATATTTCTCACTTCTCTTTCCCTACATATCCATCCTTCCCTCCTCTCTATCTTGTCTCTCTCTCTCTCTCTCTTCTCAATCTCTACCTATCCCCTCTCTCACCATTTCCTCTCTCTACTCTCTATCTCAACACTCTCTCTACCTATCTCTCCCTCTTTATAATCTATCTCAACTATCCCTCTTTACCTCTCTTTTTACCCTCTCTCTTCCCCCCTCTCTCTCTTTTTAAAGAGAGAAGTAGAGAGAGATGGAGAAAGGTGGAGAGATTGAGAGAGGAAATGATGGAGGGATGGAGACAGAAAGATGTATAAAGGGATATGTAGGTAGAGATAAGTAGAGGGGGAAGGAGATATTGATGGAGTGGTAGGTATGGAGAGAGAGGTGAGAGAGAAATAGAGAGATAGAGGTAGGTAGAGAGGGAGGGGGAGATAGAGAGAGTAGAGAGAGAAAGAAGGGACAGGAAGGGAGAAAGGTCTAAGGGTTGAAGGTATAGAGATTATGTGTTCAAGATTTAAGGGTTGAGAGTTGAGGGATGAGGGTTTAAGGATTGAGGATTGAGGGATTAAGGTTTAATGGTTGAGGGTTTAAGGGTTTAGGGTTGAAGGATGAGGATTTAAGGATGGAGGACTTAGGAATTATGGATTAAGAGTTGAGGTTTTAACGGTTGAGAGTTGAGGCATGAGGTTTTAAGGGTTGAGGATTGAGGGATTAGGGTTTAAGGGTTGAGTGTTGAAGGATGATGGTTTAAGGGTCATGGGATTAGGGTTGAGGGTTGAGGTTTAAAGTTTGAGGGTTAAAGGTTTGAGGGTTGAATTTTGAGGGTTATAGGATTAAGAGATTAGGGTTTAAGGATTTAGGGTTTAAGGGTTTAATGGTTGAGGGTTGAGGGATAAGGGTTTAAGGGCTGAGGGTTGAAGGATGAGGGTTTAAGGGTTGAGGGTTGATGATTGAAGGATAAGGGTTTAGGGTTGAGGGCTGAATGTTGAGGGTTATAGGATTGAAAGATTAGGGTTTAAGGATTGACAGTTGAGGTTAAAGGGTTGAGTGTTTAAGGATTGAAGGTTGAAGGTTGGGGGTTATGGGATTAAAGGATTAGGGTTTAAGGGTTGAGGGATGAAGGATGAGGGTTTAAGGGTTGAGGGTTGATGATTGAGGGATTAGGGTATAAGGGTTGAGGGTTTAAGGATGAGGGTTGAAGGTTTAAGGATTAAGGGATTAGGGTTTAAGGGTTGAGGGTTGAAGTTTTAGGGTTATAGTAATTTGAGGGATTAGGTTTTAAGGGTTGAGGATTGAGTGATCTCTCCTCTTCCCTCTCTACTCTCTCTATCTTACGTATCTCTCCCTCTCTCCCCCACCTCTCCCTCCCCTATTTCTCTCTCACTCTCTCCTCCCCTCTCTAACTACCTCTCCCTCTCTCTCCCACCCTTTGTTTCTCTCTTCCATCAATATTCACTCTTTACTTATCTCTTCCTACCTATCCCTATATACCTCTTTGTTTCTCCCTCCCTCCCTCCTTCCCTCTCCTAATATCCACCTTCTTCCCTATCTACTTCTCTCTCTATTACATCTCTCTATCACCTCTCTCTATTTCTCTCTCTTTCCCTCTCTACTCTCTTTGTCTCAACTCTCTTTCTCCCTACAATTCCCTCTCTCGATATCTCTCTCCTTCCCTCTCTACCCTCTCTATATAAACTCTTTCTCTCCCTACCTTTCCCTCTCCCTCTCTCTCCTCATCCTATCTCTACCTACCTCTCTCTCTTAACTATGGAGGGACAAGTAGGTATGGAGAGAGAGATGAGAGAGAAAAAAGGAGATAGAGGTGATTAAAGTGAATGAGAGGAGAGATAAAGATAGGTAGAGAGTGGAGGAGACATAGAGAAAGGAGAGATAGAGAGAATTAGAGAAGGGAGGGAGGAGATAAAGGTGAGTGTGTGTGTATCTGAGAGAGAGAAAAATAGGGGAGAGAGGAAGGGAGAGAGATATAAAGAGTAGAGAGGTAAGGAGAGAGAAAGAGAAAAGGAGGGGGAGGGAGAGAGGTAGAGAGAGAGTGGTAGGGAGTGGGGGGACAAATAAGTATAGAGATCTTCCCTCCTTGTAAAGGGAGAGATATTGTGTAAAGATGTTGAAAGACATAGAAGACACAAGTGATCAGACTCTTAAAGAAGAGGTGTTCCACAACCAATCCATTTACTCCAACCCATTTGAAAAATTTCATGCAATAGGGCTAGGAACCTATGTGATTTTTGATGATGATCAATTATTTCTAAAATTGATAAAGGATCAAGAGGAATATGATGATCTAGGTGACAACTGTCTATGGACCTTATATTTTAATGGTGCCAAATGTAAAGACAGTTTTGGAGTAGGCATCTAATTAGTGTCCTCGATAGGATTGAAGACCCTCAAGGATTTTCATTTTTTATTCTCATGCTCAAGCAATGATGTGGAATATGAAGCCTTGCTTCATGGTCTAATCTTTGCATAATGAATAGGTCTTAGGAGAATGCAAGCATTCAAAGATTTAGAGTTAGTTGTGAGCTAGGTATATGGTAAAGTGACTGTGAAGAATATAAGAATGAATTCATACAAGCATCAGATATGGGATCTGATTGATAGTTTTCAAGCTTTTAATATACAAGTCATTCCCCGATCTCAAAACAATGTTGTTGATTAGATGACTTCAATCAATTCATAATTTGAACCAGTTTCTGATTCAACAATAAAATAGAATGCATTATGGATCATCATATGACCAAAAATCCCTAATAATGATTAGAACTAGCAAGTATTTGAGGATGATTTTTAGATCGCTACCTTTTTATAGAAATCAAGAAGAGCTTCCAACTATTCATAGCTAGGAGTAGAATTTCTCAAAGAGCAAGTTATCTAGCTAAAGGGAAATAAGCTTCCTCGAGGTTTAATCCCCCTCAAAAATATTTTTGACTATGAAGATGTAATAAATGGAAAATAGAGGTTCACTACAGACATAAGGGATTATGAAGAGCTTGATGTTGGAAGTGGTAGAAAGTTAAAGATCAAAAAGGATGTTCTATAGAGGGATAAGTAAAGACTAAAGGATCTATGTTCTAGATATGACAAGGTCATAGCCTGGACCTATGATGATCTTAGAGGATATGATCTGGGTATAATTCAACATACTATTGACTTGGTGAAAGGATCAAAGCTTGTCCAACAGAAGCAAAGGCTAGTCAATCTGAAGGTTGAAGTGTTGATGTCACAATAGCTCACCTAATTAATCAAATCAAGAATCATATATGTAATTAAGCATTCCACTTGGGTGTCCAATTTGGTACCAATTCAGAAAAGGAATGGTGATATTAGGTTGTATGTTGATTTTAGAGATTTGAATAAAGCCTCTCTCAAAGACCATTACCCTTTTCCATCCATGGAGCAGATCCTACAAATTGTGGCCAGATTAGAGATGTTTTAATTGCTTGATGGCTTCTCGAGTTATAATCAGGTATATGTAAAGGAAGGTGACCAACATAAAACAACATTTACCACTAATTTGGGAACATTTTCATACTAAAAAATGTCATTCAAACTTTCAAATGTTGGTTGGAATTTTTAGCGAGCAATAGATATTTCTTTTAGAGGATTAATTAATTTGATTCTTCTAATATATTTGGATGACTTACCGATCTTTTCAAAGTCAAAGGATGATCACTTTATTCAAGTATTAATAGTTTGATATTTCCTTAAATCCAAAAATATGTGTTTACAGAGTGCCCCAAGGTAAGCTACTCAGTTTTGTAGTGTCAAAGGAGGGAATAGTGATAGATACCAAAAGAGTGAGATCAATAATGGAGTTGCCCCTACCAGTAAATTAGAAGGGAATACAATATTTTCTAGGAAAGATCAATTTTTTTAGTAGGTTCATTCCATATTTCGTAGGCATTGTGAGACCTATCATGTTGATGCTAAAAAAGAACCTAATTTTCAAATGGACCCCAAAGACAAAGCAACTTTCAAGCAGATAAAGGTAGCTATCTCTTCCACTTCAGTGTTGTCCAACCCAGAATTTTCCAAATATTTTTTACTCTATGTATACAATATCCAACATAGCATAGATCTGGTACTCACTTAGAAGAATGAAGGAAGTAGCAGAGAGCATCCTATCACATTTCACTCAAGAACTGTTAAAGGATATGAAGTCAGGGATAATTTTGTTGAAAAGTGGGATTTTTCCATTGTTAAAATATTAAAGAATTTTTGACACATGCTTTTTGGCCAATAAAGTCACCATTCTCATCACTCATCCTAGTGTACGACAGTATATAACAGAAGGTGAGATAACTGAGAAGAGGTCCAACTAGATCACCAAGATCCTAGAGTATGATTTCAACATTAGACCAACCAAGCTGGTTTGAGGAAGAGGTCTATATGAATATCTTGTACAAGAATCAAGTTCCATAGCAGAGAAGGAGGCCAATCAGGTCTACACAAACCAATTAGAGTCTAATGAGTCCTGGATGACAGATTGAATGCAATATATGCAAAAGGGACAATACCTAATCGGCCTTCCACTTTACAAGAGTTGATACTATCGACTGCAAGGCATCAGATATGTATTAAATGAGGGAATTTTATTTAAAAGAAATTATATGGTGTCTTGCTTTGATGCTTAGATAAGCCACAGGCAGAAATAGTTCTTGATGAATTTCATAGCAGTCTTGAGGGAAGACATTTCTCTGCCAAAACTACTTCCTGAAAGATAATGTGAGTGGATATTATTGGCCCTCCATGTTTTCTAAAGTGCACCATCTGGTGTAATAGTGTACCTAGTGCTAGTATTTTATTAGTAAGAGAAAGAATTTTTCTTTTCCTTTGAGCCCAATTGTAACTGAGGAACCTTTGCTCAATGGGGTTCGAATTTTTTTAGAATGATAAATCCTATTTCCAGTGTTGGCCATAAGTTGATCCTTACGGTGACCAACTATTTCACAAAGTGGATGGAGGCAATCACTCTAAAAAATACTATAGAGGGCGAGATCATCAACTTCCTTGAAGAGTTGGTAACTAGATTTGGTTCACCAAAAATAATCATATCCGACAATGCATGGGATTTTGTAGATTCAAGGATGTTGGAATTTTCTATCAAACATGGGGTTTACCTTAAAAATTCATCAAATTACTACCCACAAGGAAATGGGTTAGTGGAGTTAACCAACAAAAACCTAATTAGGTTAATCAAGCATATCAAGTTAGGGTGACAAAGGGATTGGCACAAGAACCTACGAGCTGCTCTATGGATAGACCAAACTATGCCCAAGTAGATCCTGAAGGCCTCTCCTTATGAACTAGTATACAAAAAAAAGGGTAGTTTTACCTATTTCTAGAGAAATCCTTTCCTTGCAACTACTAAAAGACTTGGAGATTGAAGAAAGTGGCGAAATGGAAGTACAATTAGCAGAACTCCTCAAACTTGAGGAAGATAGAGAAAAAGCTTATGGAGAAACTATCGATTGCCAATGACAGTAAACCGATGGTTTAATAGAAATACCTCCAGCCCATATTTTAGGGAAGGGATCCTAGTACTAAAGTATGATGAGCGCACTGCAAAACTAGGACAACATACAAATTTTGAAGCACTAATGAAGGGACCCTTCCACATCGGTATGTGCAAGGAAAATAATGTGTATGAGCTTTGAGATATGGAAGGTAACACTTTGGAAATACTAGCGAACAATATTTATCTAAAATTGTTCCATTAAAATACACAATTCTTTAAAAAAATTCAGTATTATGTATCATATGTAAAAAAAATTGTAAATACGATTTAGTTTTGAGAATAACCAATGAGAAAAGCACAGAGGAAGTAGAAATGTATTGTATTATATTATATTCATAAAAAAATTACAATGTAATACAAGCCTGAGGCTTAGATTTAAACATGAATCTATCTTGAGCAAACCCCAAAAAGAGTCACAAAGCAAAAGAAGCAAAAAGGAGGCAACGTGCAAAAAGCAGTAAAGCTAATCCTCCAACCATCAAGATAGTCAAAGCATATTGTCATCAGGTACAACACCATGAGTCCCCCTTTATATGATGCACTTTTTCATGTTGCCCCTACCTTATCAACCCTACCAAATTGGAAAGCTTATGAGCTCATCACCATGAGTCCCCCTTTATATGATGCACCTTTTTCATGCTGCCCCTACCTTGTCAACCCTACTGAATTGGAAAGCTTGTGAGCTCACTAGCTTTCCAATTTAGTATGGTTGACAAGGTGGGGGTAGCATATGCCTCATAGAAATGGGGTCTCACAGTGATGTACATCACCGTGAAACCCCATTTCTATGAGGCATACACTGCCCCCAACTTGTCAACCCAAATGGGGTCTCATGGTGATGTACATCAACGTGAGAGCCCATTTCTATGAGGCATACACTACCCCCACCTTGTCAACCCTACCAAATTGGAAAGCTAGTGAGATGGCTAGCCTGTCTGTGCTACCACATTTTGCATACATTTCTACAAAAACATTATTGTCAAACAATTCAAATTCCTTTTCCATGCTTCCATTTTGAGCCTATCCTGCAATCATGGCATGCCACATTACCACATTTCTATGAGGCATATGTTGCCCCTACCTTGTCGACCCTATCGAATTGGTAACCTAGTGAGCTCACTAGCTTGCCAATCTGGTAGGGTTGATAAGGTAGGGGCAGAATATGCCTCCTAGAAATGGGGACTCATGGTGATATACATCACCATGATATATATCACTATGAGTCCCCATTTTTATGAGGCATACACTACCCCTACCTTGTCAACCCTACCAAATTGGCAAGCTAGTGAGCTCACTAGCTTGCCAATGCTCCACTATCTTGCCAATGTAGTAGGGTTGACGAGTTAGGGGCAGTGTATGCCTCATAGAAATGGGGACTCTCACTGTGAGTCCCCATTTCTGTGAGGCATACACTGCCCCTATCTTGTCAACCCTACCGCATTGGCAAGCTAGTGGAGCACCATTTGCTTGCCAATGCTCCACTAGCTTGGCAATGGAGTAGGGTTGACAAGGTAGGGGCAGTGTATGCCTCATAGAAATGAGGTCTCACCATGATGTATGAGCAATGTATGACTCATAGAAATGTGGTCTCACGGTGATGTATATCATTGTGACTCCCCATTTCTACGAGGCATATGATGCCCCTACCTTGTCAACCCTACCGCATTGGAAAGCTAGTGAGCTCACTAGCTTTCCAATGCTCCACTAGGTTGCCAATGCGGTAGGGTTGACAAGGTAGGACAATGTATACCTCATAGAAATGGGGACTCATGGTGATAGGTATATGCTATCCCTACCTTTTCAACCCTACTGCATTGGAAAGCTAGTGGAGAACCACTAGCTTGCCAATGCTCCACTAGCTTGCCAAAGTGGTAGGGTTGACAAGGTAGGGGCATTGTATGCCTCATAGAAATGGGGACTCACGATGATATATTGACAAGGTAGGGGAAATGTATGCCTCATAGAAATGGGGTCTCATGGTGATGTATATCACCATGAGTCCCCATTTCTATAACACATATGATGCCCCTACCTTGTCAACCCTACCACATTGGCAAGCTAGTGAGATCACTAGCTTTCTAATGTGGTAGGGTTGACAAGGTAGGGGAAGAAAATGCCTCATAGAAATGGGGTCTTATGGTGATATACATCACCATGAGACCATGAGACCCTATTTCTATTAGGTGATGTAAGGTAGGGGTAGTGAATGCCTCATATAAATGGGGTCTCATGGTCTCATGATGATGTACATCACCATGAGACCCCATTTATATGAGGCATTCACTACCCCTACCTTGTCAACCCTACCACATTGGTAAGCTAGTGGAGCACCACTAGCTTGGAAATGTGGTAGGGTTTACAAGGTAGGGACAGCATATGCCTCATATAAATGGGGTATCACAATGACCATGAGGTCCCATTTCTATGAGGCATACAGTTCCCTTAGTCAACCCTACCCAATTGGCAAGCTAGTGAGCTCACTAGCTTGTCAATGCTACCACATTTTGCATACATTTATATGAAAAATTATTGTCAAACAATTCAAATGCCTTGTCCATGCTTCCATTTTGAGCCATGATTGAAAGATAGACTATATCTTTCCCCATGTTTCTAACTTAGCCTTGAATAAAGGATCTTGAAACAGTGGAGAGAAGGGTTAGAATCCTTTGTAGGTAGACTAATCAAGGAATTTTTTTAAATATATCACAACATAAGTGATGAGATAAGTTTAGTGATGGGGTAAATTTAGAAATAGAGATGAAAACCAAAATAGACTCAAAGATCTATCAATGTGGGAGGAGTATATTCCAATTTTTTAGAGACATGTGTAGAAAATTTGGTAGCATAGACAAGGCAATCAGCTGCTTGGTATAACTGTTTGACAAAATACCTCAATGAGATATGTCCTCATGGACTATAATGATTTAAAGATATGCAAAAAATAGATTTATTGAAAAGGATTCAGAAAATTTAAAGAATATGCAAATTGTAGGTGTAAAACCAGATTCAACTACATTTTCCAACATCCCCCATGCCTGTACCAAACTGAAAGTTTTGGAGAGTGGTATGCACATCCATAGTAAAGGATTGAGAAATGATGTATTATTTTACTTCCTTATAACTTATGGAATATATATGTGTATACAAAATGTGGAAGCATACACAAGGTAAGTTAGTTGTTTAACAAATGTCTCAAAGAGATGTGGTTAAAAAATGTAATTGGCAAGTGTAAAGAATTGTGTAATTTAAAATGTGCATTGACAAGCTAAGGTTATAATGACTAACAAACAATGATCAACATCAAATATGAAAAAAAAAAAAATGAATGAAATCCATAATAGAATCATATAAAATGTGTAAAGACTTCACATACCTAAAAAACCAGAGTTTCAAATGGAGGAGTGCTACCCAATTATGTATCCTTTGCTTCATCTTTCTTCAAACTCCTCAATCAATTTGAATTTTTCAAAAGCTTGTTCCCCTCCAAAATTCAATTGTATATCACTCTTGAATGGAATTCAGACTTGAATTCATATAATATTCCTTTCAATGTGAAAAATATTCTATTTCATGCAAAGGTGGTGGAAAGATCATGAAAAATGTGGTGGAATGTGAAAAACATGCATGCACAATTCACAAAATCATCAAAAAGCTTTTTCTTGTCAGAGCATGCACAAAACCAGGAGAATATGCAAAATGTGGGCCTTGATATCACATGTATATTGAGTTTTTTACCACTTTTAGAGCGAGAAAAAATTTCCTCATATTATAATGAGCACACATTATAACACAAGCTTGTTATTTCTTGCTAAAACAATGACCATATCTCTACTACTTAAAAATGTGCTTGTGTTATGAGAAAGTTGATTTTTATTGGGTTCTTTTCTATTTATTTCTCTCTATCCTCTACCCTTAAACCCTTAAACCCTTAAACTCTCTACCCTTTATCTCTCTCCCACTCCCTCCCTCTCTAATTCTCCCTCCCACCCCTTCCCTCTGCCCTCACTCATCACCACTTCTATCTCTCCTCTCTACCCTTAAACCTCTACCTCAATTTTAACCCTTCTACACTTAAAACCCTAAACCTCTACCCCCAATTCTAAACCCTAAACCTTGGCCCTCAACCTCAACCTCACCCGCAAACCTTAAAACCTAAACTCTTAAACCTCTACTCCTACCCTCAACCCAGAACCCTAATCCTCTACCCTTTTTAACCCTGCTAACCTCAACCAACCTCAACCTCTCAACCCCTCAACCCTCAACCCTAAACCTCTACTCTCCTTGAAACCCTAAACCCTAAACCCTAAACCTTCTTTCTAATTCTCTACCCTTAACCTCATCCTCAACCATATACCCCAAACCCAATACACTCCAAACTACTTCAACCCTATAGGTCTCAACCCTATACCCTCAATCCCCAACCTCTACCCCATTCCTCCACACCCTCCCTCTCTCTCTCACTCATCTCCTTCCTACTCTCCCCTACCCTTAACCCTATACCCTCTATCTCTCTCCCACCCCTCCCCCTCTCTCTCTCTCTCAAGTCTCTCCCTCCTACCCCCTCTCCCTATCTCAAGTCTCTCTCCCTCACTCACTCACTCCTATCTCTGTCCCCTCAACCCTATACACTCAATTATCAACCCTCTACACTACACATAGGATCATCAACCCTCATATATCTTTGTACCTCCATCCTCTTCTCTCCTTCTCTCTATCTCACTTATCCATCCATCTCTCCCTCCATCCATCCTTCCCTCTCTACCCTAAACCCTCTACCCTCAACCCACAACCCTTAATCCCTCTACCGTTATACCCTCAACCCTCTATCCTCAACCCTAAACCGTAAAACCTATACCCTCAAACCCTAAACACTCTACCATCAACCCTAAACCCTCAACCCTAAACTCATAAACCCTAAACCCTTAAAAATTCTATCCTCTACCCCCATCCCTCAACGTTCTACCTTCAACTCAATACCCTAAACCATCAACCCTATAGGTCCTCAATCATATACCCTCAATTCTCAACCCTCAACCCTCTATATCTCTCCCACTCCCTCCCTCTCTCTCAATTCTCTCCCTCCTACCCCCTCTCGCTCTCTCAAGTTTCTCTCTCTCTCTCACTCACCCACTCCTTCTATCTCTCTCCCCTATACTCTTAACACTCTACCATCTACCCTTAACACTTAAATACTCTACCCTCTACCCTCTATCTCTCCCACTCCCTCCCCCCTCTCTCTCAAGTCTCTCCCTCGTATCTCCTATCCCTCTCTCAACTCTCTCTCCCTCCCTCACTCACTCTTATCTCTCTCCCCTTAGCCCTATACCCTCAATTCTTAATCCTCTACAATATACATTGGATACTCAACCCTCATCTATCTTTGTCCCTCCCTCCTCTTCTCTCCTTCTCTCTATCTCCCTTATCCCTCCATCTCTCCCTCCTTCCATCCCTCCCTCTCTACCCCAATCCCTCAACTGTATACCCTCAACCCTTAAATGGGCTTAAACACTCAACCATAAACCCTCAAACCTCGACCCTCAACCATAAACCCTTAAACCCTCTACCCTCTACCCTATACATTAAACCCCCAATCCTCAATTATCAAATCTCAACCCTTAATCCCTCAATCCTTAACACTCAAACCCTAAAATCTCAACCCCAATTCCCTCTACCATACACATTGCACCCTCAACCCTAATCATTCAATAATATGTACCCTCAACCAAATACCCTAAACCATAAACCCTATAGGTCATCAACCTTATACCATCAATTCTCAACCCTCTACCCTATACATTGGATCCTCAACCCTCATATATCTTTGTCCCTTCCTCCTCTTCTCTCCACTCTATCTCAATTATCGCTCCATCTCTCCCTCCCTCCATTCCTCCCTCTCTACCATAATCCATCAACCATATACCCTCAACCCTTAAACGAGCTTCAACACTCAACCCTAACCCCTAAACCCTCAACCCTCAACCCTTAAACCCTTAACCCTTAAACCCTCTACACTCTACCCTCAACCCAATACCCTCTACGCTCAACCATAATCCATCAACCCTTAAACCCTTAAAGCCAAGTATACTCTCTACCCTAATACCTCAACCCTATACCATTAAACCCTAATCCCTCAAACCCTATACCCTCTACCCTATAAATTGGACCCTCAACCCTTAAGCCCTAAACCCTTAAACCCTATACCCTCTACATTAAACCCTCAAACCTCAATTCTCAACCCTCAACCCTTAATCCCTCAATCCTCAACCATCAAACCCTAAACCTACCCTCAACCCAATAATCCTCAATCAAACCCTTACAACCCTAACCTAATCCTTCAATCATATGGTTTTCAATCCTATACCCTCAATTCTCAACCCTCTACCCAATATATTGGATCCTCAACCCTCATATATCTTTTTCCCTCCCTCATCTTCTCTCCTTCTCGCTATCTCACTTCTTCCTCCATCTCTCCATCCATCCCTCCCTCTCTACCTTAATCCCTCAACCCTCAACCCTCAACCCTTAAACCTTCAACACTCAATCCTAAACCCTAAACCCTCAACCCTCAACCATTAAACCCTAAACCTTTAAACCCTCTACCCTCTACACTCAACCCAATACCCTCTACCCTCAACCCTTATACAAAATCCCTAATCCATCATCCCTCAAACGTTAAACCTAGGAAAACTATCTACCCTAATCTCTAAAGCCTCAACCCTTAATCCATAAAACCTTAAACCCTCAACCCTCTACCCTCCACCCTCTAACCTCAAGCCTTAAACCCTAATCCCTCAACCCCTATACCCTCTACCCTATACATTGGACCCTCAACCCTATACCCTCAATCCTCTACCCTCAACCTTAAACCCTAAACCCTAAATCGTCAACCGTCAACCCTTAAACCCTAAAACCTTAAACCCTCTACTATACATTAAACCCTCAACCCTTAACCCTTAATCCCTCAACCCTCAACCCTTAAACCCTAAACCCTCAACCCCTATACCTCTACCCTTTGTGTAACCTCAACTTAATCCTTCAATCATATACCCTCAAACCTATTCCCTAAACCCTTTACCCTAAACCCTAAACCCTAAACCCTAAACCCTAAACTATTTAACCCTAAACCCTTAAACCTTCTACCCTCTACCTTCAACACAATACCCTCTACCCTCTACCCTAATCCCTCAAACCTCAGCCCTTAAACCCTATTACCCTAAACCATCAACCCTGTAGGTCCTTAACCCCTATCCCTTTCTCTCTATCTATACATATCACCTCTCTCTCCCTTCCTCTCTCCTACCCTCTCTAATTGTCTCTATCTACCCTCTCCCTCTTTCTACATACCTCTCACTCAATCAATACCTACCACCCTCCCTCACTCCCTCTATCTATCTATCTATATCTCCCTCCCATTCCCTCTCCATAAATCCCTATCTCTCCCACTCCCTCTCTCTCAGGTCTCTTCCTCACACCTACTTTCTCTCTTAGGTTTCTCCCTCTGGCACCCTACCTAGGTAACTCTCTCTCTCTCACTCTCCCCTATCTCTCTATCTATCCCTCCCACCCTACCTAGATAAGTCCACCTCACTCCACTCCCCTCTATCTCTCCATCTCTTAGGTCACTCCCTCCCACACCCTCTCCCTCTCTCAAATATATCACTCTCACAATCCCTCTCTCTCCCACTCCATCTCTCTCACACTCCCTCTCACTACCTACCTCTCAAGTATCTCCCTCTCACCCCCTAACACTCTCAAGTATCTCCCTTTGGAACCCTACCTACATAACTCTCTCTTTCTCTTCGTCTCTCTCTCTCTCCCTCTATCCCTCCCACCCTACCTAGCTAAGTCCCTCTCACTCCAATCCCTTCTCTCCCACTCTCTCTGTTAGAATCTCCCTTCCACCCCCTCTCCCTCTCTCAAGACTCTCTCTCAGTACCTCTCTACCTCTCTCTCTCAAGTCTCTCCCTCCCTCTCTTCCTCCCACCCTACCTAGACAACTCTCTCTCTCTCTCTCATCTCTCTCTTAGTAGTTTAGAAAGTAGACTCAGAGCACTATATCCTTGTTTTTGTTGCATCTCAAAATTTTGAGTGTAAATATCCTCAATTTCATGTCCAAGGTCAGTATTTCATGATTTCAAAAAAAAAAAGTTGCCACTTAAGCCCCTTTTTTAGCCCCCCATCTTTTTGCACTTACCTACCATGAAGCCACTCGTGTCCAAGCCTACGGGACAAATCCAAATGGAAGATTATGACATTAGAGCCATGGGTTTGGATCTTAATGAAACTCACTTGTGTGAAAAGGTGGTCCTAGCTAAGGTCACCGAGAAGTTGGTATACGCGGATTATGAAAAGTTGGATAGAAAATTGAAGAAGTGTGAGGCTGAGTTGATAAATGTAAGGGAAACAGTGAGCAAGCTACAAACAGAGATCAAGGCTAGAGATATCGAGATGGCTCGCATAAGACAAATACAAAATCAGAAAGGAGAAGCAACCAAGTTATTCAAGGAGGCCCAAGGTGAATAAGTTCAGCTATATGCTGAAATTGAAAAGATAAGAGTTGAGCTTGTTACTAAGTGCTAGACGAATGCAGAGTACCAAGGAACTCAAGAAAAAATACAAAGAGAGTTGGACGATGTTCGATTTCAAGCTTCTAAATATTTACAAAAGGCCTAGGTAGAAGCAAAAGAGTTAAGACAAGAGAAATAGGAGATCACGATCGCCTTGCTGGCTCACGACCAAGAGATCAGAAGATTGAATTTTGAACTGACAAATTCCCTCCAAGAGAAGATTCAAATGGAGGAGGATGTTAGAGCAAGATAGGCTCAGTTCCATCAGGAATTAGTTGTTGCACAAGGGTCTGGGACCCTCTTGATATTAAAAAGTTTGATATCTATGCATTGGGAATGGATCATAGTTGCAGTTTCCATCCTCAAGCAAGCCCTATAGTTCTTAAGGGATGCTTAAGAATTAAATGGAAAGGTTGGCCCACTAGCAGACCAAATTCTATAGATATATGCTCCCTGAGTAGTGGAATCACAAAATTTGATTTCCAGGTTGTGTGTGGCCACTAATGATGCCTTTAGAAGTGCAAGGATTCCAAATAAAAGTGTTGCCTCCAACAAGGCAAGCGAGTTCATCAATTGCCACAAAGTCGTAGCAAGTAGAAAGGAATGTCAAGCAGTGTTGAACAAAAGGGTCAACAAAATTAGGAAGGATTTCAATATTATGCTTAGTTTTAGTTTGCTTTCCCTTTTCTCATTGGATGGAGATGTGATATCAATTAAGCAAGTCACGAATATGATCAAATATAAGGTTTGAACTTCTACATATCTCCTAGGTTCAAGCGTGATGCCCACTATTTATGATATTGAGCATGAGGTCTTTCCTCTTTCTCATCTCTATTATCACCTTGGGGCTATTTCATCAAGATGGGGATTTGTTTCATTCAAGGAAGTCTTTGAGTTGGATCAAGCATACAAGGTCATCTATGGTCTCGTCCGACCGACCGATTTGGAATGGGAGGTGCGGCATTCTGCTTTCCTCAAACTCCCAAAACCACTAGAGCTCTAGGTTGTGCCTCCAACAATGAAGGCCCCCATGAGTTACCAAAATTGTGAAGAAATTTTTCCTTAGTCATTTTTTTATTTTCAACTTTTATAAGTTTTTGGCTTTGAGATGAGTCCGTGCTCAAAGCAAAAGTGTTTCCAAAAGGCGCACAATGTGCCACGTGGTGGTTGTGAGACTTTTATTTATCATCTTCCTTTTGGGAGAAAGCAGAGGACACATGTCAGCCCAACATGAATTTTCTCTAAAGCTATTTTCATAAATTTGAGAATCCCCACCCATTTGACACATCATCTCTTCACTACGGATAGCTTGCACTTAAAAGGAGCAATCTATTTTGGAGTTTATAGGAGCATGCTGGTCTCTTTCTTATTTTTAGGTTGGAAACTTTGAGTCGGCGACAACGATCTATGTGATTGGTCAACCAGATTTGTGCCAGGCTATTTACTAAGATCTGATCATTTTCAAATAGTAATCTTTACTAAATATTTAAACAACATAAATATGGTAGTTGAGAATTAATGAGAAAATATTTCCACGACCTAATTAAATATTTACGATCAAACTGTGAGCTATCAAATGCTAGCATCTAGCAATATTTACTTCTGGACGTTTGTGGTGGTTCTCCTGTTTTAGCTATAAATGGGAGGTAGCAACAAAAAGAACAATTTTTTTTAGTTTTCCTTCAAGTCCCCTTTTTCAAAGAAAAAGTTATTTTATTTTTTCATTAGAGATAGAGATATTTTCAGAAGCTAAAAGTTTGTAGAACACTACTTCTCTCTAGCATGTCATATTGTTTTTACACAAAATATTATCAGAGTGGCATATAACCTTTGTTTTTAAAGTTCATTTGATATTTAAGCATGAACTATTTGGAAGAAATCGTTAAAACTGTGCATTTCATGGCCTTTGCCAGGTTCCTTCTTTATGCTTTCATTCAGAAATAAACATTGTGTTAAGCTTAATTCAAGTATTTTGAGTAGTTAATTTTAATGTTGTAGGCTTACATGATATAGTGATAACTTGTAGTAATAGGGTTATGTCTATCAAACTTCTCCAATTTCTTTGAGGGTTATTGTTTCTTCATATTACGCTATAAAAAGAGGAAGAGTTTATGAAATTTTTGAATTTTTTTTGTTAACTTTTGGAACTTTTATGCTTGATCGGACCTTAATGAACACTTCCTATGGGGAGATTTGAAAGACTACACTGTGCTTGTATTTATCCTTTGTTTTTCATTCTCTTCCCAACAATGAGGGGTTGTGGTGTTTTGTACATCTAATATATCATTCATAGAAAATGAATTGGGTTTTAAATGTTGTAAAAGCTTTAGCGCATTACCATTTCATGTTTTATATTTACATTTCCTTCAACCCTTTTCTCCAAACTCAAAGAAGAGTCAACTTTCTATAAAACTATCAGAGGTATTCAGTGAGGCACAAATTGGTCCCCCACTCGTTGAATTTTGAAAAGGTTGTTAGAGAGGCACAAGCTTTGATGATCAACAAACATCACACCTGATGTCAATACAAAGCAAGAGATGCATCACATGAAGTAAGAAGACTACACTATGAAACATGAAAAGGAAAATTACAAAAGAATAATGTCAATGTCTACCCCCACTTTAAAGGAATTTCTAAACACCATGTTGTGAGCAATTACTTCAAAGTAGCAAATGATAGATGCTAGCAATAAAGAAGGCATGAGAGCTAACTTGGAAAGCCCTATGCCAAGCCATATGTTTACAAATAAAGCTACATCATGAAATGGTAGGGGTTTCCCCTGAAATAAAACTCCAAACACACATAAGAGATATATGGATTTGGGCCCAATATGTTCTTGCTACAATGTTTTCATAGAGCTCAAAACTGTCATCATTCCCCAAATACACAAAACTGGAAGAATAACACAAAGAGAGAGAAAACAAAGGAAAAACCTTTTGGGTCAACATGGAAGAGACATGAATGCCTCGATGCCTTACGCCATCCCCAAAAGGAAAACACAAGATAAATGAAAAGATAAAAGGAAAATCTTTTGGGTCAACATGGAAGAGACATGAATGTCTGAATGCCTTGCATCATCCCCAAAAAGAAAACACAAGACAAATGAAAATACAAAAGGAAAAGCTTTTGGGTCAACATGGAAGAGACATGAATGTCTCAATGCCTTGTGTCATCCTAAAAGGAAAACAAAAGACAATTAAAAAGATAAAAGGAAATTTTTTTGGGTCAACATGGAAGAAACATGAATGTCTCGACACCTTGCATCATCTCCAAAAGGAAAAAAACAAGACAAATGGAAAGATAAAAGGAAAATATTTTGGGTCAACATTGAAGAGACATGAGTGTCTTGACACCTTGCGTCATCCCCAAACGGAAAACACAAGAAAAAGAAAAGACAAAGGAAAAGATAAATATTTACGCCATAGAGAAGAACAAAGGTACAAATAGAAGAATGTCACAAAGAGAGAGAACATCAAATAGAACAATACATGGGATCATATCACACACATGCAATCACACAAAAAAAAATGAAAGAGAAATAATGTAAAAGACTAGTAAGGTACATTTGAGTCAACCTAAAGTAGGTTTTCTGTATCTCAATCATGTTCATTGTATTTTGAAGGTGGTCAAATAGCCAAAGGGACAACAACATGTACCAAAAATAGGACAAGGATAACTAACCCCTTGCCCCCAGTAAGTGCAAGACAAAGATGAGTTGAGGTAAGTGATGGGAAAGATCATGTAATGGTGAGAATGCAGGATTATTACATGACAAGGAGTAGAAGGGTATGTTATGCAACCTTTGGGTAAAAATCATTGTTATCAAAGTGGAATTTGCTCAAGGTTATTTTGAATGTATGACACTCATTAGTACTATGTCCAAGAGTTCTATGGTATCAACAATGTGAAACATCTGGACCTTTATGATATAGTTTTATATTTTCTTTCATTGGTGGTAATAGTATGAGTCCTTGGTTTATAATTATTTGTAATTTTCTTTCAGTTTTAGGTGGTAGACAAGGGAATTTTAATTTCTTTAATTTGTAAGGTCTTCTATGGTTGCTAGATTCACCAATTTCTCTAGTTGGAATTAGGGAAGGGGGTATAAAGATCTTGTCATTTTTATCATCACTTTGAGGTATTTGTTCTTGAGGAAGGACAATACTTATATCTGGAGGAGGATCTTGATATCCTAATCCTTTTATATATTCAGTTGGAATTTATCTAAGTTTTGATTAATTTCATGTTCACTTTTTGTAACACATCCTTGTTTTCTCAAGATTGTGAATCCTTTTCCATATGTCTCTTCTAGGTTGATTGGAGTGTTTTTCACTTTGTTAAAATAGAATGGTTGAACGTTTACTTGACTAGAGGAACTAGGCTCACCTATTGTAGGGAACTTAGGTTCAACTTTTGTCTCAACTTCAGGGTGTAAATAAACAAACATATCAAGTGGTGGTATTATAAGGGGTGTTGTTTTTTCCATGGATGGGTAAAAGGATGTATTAGCTTCAATATTGTTAAGGAAATCATTTAGGAATTTATTCATGTTGTCATCAACTTCTCCAATAATGTCAACATCATGAGGAGGACGTGCATTAGGAGTTGAGTGAACATGAGTAAGTTTGATTTCATTAGGGTAATTTCCAAAAGAAAAACTTGACACATCCACTAAGGAATTCAAGGATATCCATAGTTTACCAAAGCACATATCCATGATGAAATGTAATGCAATTTTTAGATTCTAAATATGCAACAATATGAAATGAAATGTTCTAAATGCAATTAAGAAATGCACAAGATGGTCCAAATTAAGCTAGATGCAATGAAGTTAATGAAATGGAAATTCTATTAAATAAAACATAAAGTTATCAATAGAAAACAAAAGCACATAAATAGAGTTTTAAACTCTAGAAAATGTAGTGCATAATCTGCACTAGGAATAAATTGCCTAGAGGGGCATATGAGTCCCAGTGGAGGTTATTTTTCAAAAAAATTAGAAAATTTTAAGTTATTTTTATGCCTTCTAGTTTGTATGATTGATAACCTAAGTGAAATTTTATTTTTTAGATGATTTTCAATAATGTAAGATGTAAAAAATGCAAGCTATATACACTTTCACTAATGCAATATTTAGAAACCCTAGAATGCCAATTAACTAGTGCAAACTCTAATGCAAAGTTAATGCAAGAAAGATCTAGGATGATGATGCACTCCAAATCAGAATTATGATGTTCTAAATGTAGGATCATGAAAATGAAACAATGAAAATAGGTGGATTTTCTACTTATGGTTTAGGACATAGAGCAAACACATTTCCCAATCATTTCATTGAAGGGAAACCCTAGAGATCTCAGTCTTGCATATGCAAAGGAGAAAGAGAGCTTGCAATAGGGTTGTCTGAGGGTATGATTGTAAACTAATGAGGAGTTCACCACCAAGCTAGGGATTGTAAAGACAAATGAGATTTAAGATTTAATGCTTAAACCTAATGTAATGCAATCTTTCACTATATGCCCTCGAAAACTATGCAAAAATAGAACAAATAACTGCAAGATGAAATGTGTCCACCTGGAAACTTGAAGAAGACTAGATGGAGCTCTGAAATGATGAAAATTTTGATTTTAAAGCTTACTAGGACTCATACACTAGACTGGGTGATTTAGTCCCAGATTACGTTTTCTTGGTAGAAATTGAAATCTGGAAAAATGGTTTCTGGAACTGCAAAAATCTTGAAAATGACCTATACTAGGACTCATACGCTAGAATTGGCATATTAGTCCAATTAGGGTTTTCTAAAACTTCAAATTCTAAATCTTTTCCTCAATGTCTCCTCTAGGGTATGTGCAAGATCATGATGGGCCAAAAAGTGGCAATATGATGGGTATGTGGCTGACAACTTTTTTTTACCCAAAATTGATGAAACGAAAAGGGTTTTTAAAGGAGATTCTCAGCTTTCTACCAATATAAATTATGCTTTAATTTGAATATAATAAGTAATTATTATTCATTTTCCATTTGAATGATGACTAAAGTCCTAATTAATAGGCTGATTGAAAAACATCTATAGCTTTCAAATGGTATCACATTTTTTGAATCCAAAACATGCGTCACATTCTATGCTTCATAATAATATAGGATTAAAAAGAAAAAAATAAATTTCATGAAGTTTTGACCAAGTTAAGGTGGTCAAACATACCAGTTTTATATTTTTCAAAATTTGTAATAAAAAATTCATAATTAATTATTTACTTGAAAAAAATTACAAAAGAATATGCATCACATTAGGACATGAGTCTTCTACTTATATCTAAAATCTTATAATTTTTTTTATCATTTATTGTGGTTAGGGTGGTCAGACAGACACCTACTTCTTATTTTTTCCCTAAACTTTAAGTACTACTCCATTGAAATTTCAAATTTTCACCAAATAGATTTTTAAAAAAAGAGAAAAACCTAGTAGTTCAGAAACTACATTCAATTTTCTACATATTCTATTCTTACATATTTTTGAAATAATATAGATAACTTATTCAAATTTTTACGTCAACTTGCCTAACTCTAATTTTTTTGAATGTTTTGCCACTTAAGGGCCTATTTTTTCCATGATGATCTTGCACATACCCTCTATCCTTTCCAATTAATTTTTAGATCTGAAACCTTGATTTGCAACCTATAGAATCCTTCCAATGATCTTCAATACAAGGTGATAAATTTCACAACTTTGAACACTTTGACAACTTTCTCTAAACCTTCTCTTCAATGCGTCTTCAACCTAGACTTGCAAATCACACACAAACCCTAGCAATAAGATGTTGCAAACATGTATGAAATGGATCCAATGGATGTGGATCTTGACTTTTGCTTGAATGTGATAGATCTCGAATTTAATGATTGCTTCAATCGTGAAACCCTACATAAGGATTGTTAGCTCAAAAAAAACATGATGCATGAAGACTTTCACATGATGCTTGATGCTTAAATAATGCTCTTAAACACTTGCTAATCAACCCTTGAAGACTCTTGAATGCTCTTGTAAAAATTTAATGCTCTTGTGAACTCCAACTTGCTATAATGCATGAATACTTGAAGGCTTAGGATGATCTCTTGAATATTTAGCTGAAAATGAGTGAAAGAACATTGTATTTATACTTAATTATGCTAAATTTCTCAAAATTACAACACTACAAGCTAACATCAGATCTAGGAAGATAAAATCCTGCCAAGAATTCAAATTAATTTTTATTTTGGGCCACACGAAACTCATATGCTAGAAATGGCATATGAGTCCCACTAGGCATTAATTATGGGACAATTTAAAAAAATTCTTAGAAAGGTGTAAAACCCAGATCGAGACCCAAAAACCTAGGTGGGAACCATATGCCCAAGGTGGTGTATGAGTCTCAAATCACTAAATTTGGGCCACACAACCTAAAAATACCTAAATTATGGTTGTATATTGATTTAAATGTCAAGATTATCGTCAGAAAAATGCATCAAATGAGGCTTGTGGATGCAAACTAATGCCAATTAAAGCATAAAAAAGCCCAATTGTTTATGAAAACCCTAGAAAAGTGTGAAAGTGTGTTACAATACTTTACAAAACCTTAAATAAGGTTTAATTAAGTCCATTTAGTTCACAGGGGCCCAAGACCTAACATGAATGTGTCATACACATTACAACACTAAATAAAGGAAACATTAATGCTCAATTTAACAAGGAGGGCTCAACCAAGCAAAGAAAAGTAAAGGGATAGTCTTTTTGTTTCAACAATTACATAAACTTAAATATAAATAAATAAAAATATCATGCATACCAAAACACAATGATTTACATGGGGAAAACCATTTCGGTAGAAAAACCCCACACTCCAAAAGCCACCCAATATTATTCAAAAATCAAAATATTACAATATACTTGCAGAGAAAGATTCTCATGGGAGTATCACCACTAGAGATCAAGAGACAACATGGATGCCATCAAACTCTTAGAATACACCCCGGTCTACATGATGGTACCCATCAAAATTTTCTCTAGATTCCATTTTAATCTTATAAATACTTGGCTTGGACCCTTGTAATGGCTTAGGGTTATGTTCCTTATCACTATTTTAGGGTTTGTGTCACCTAAACCCTTCACAATTAACCTATGAGTCCAAAAACCCTTGGTCATTCTAATTTTACATTGACCTAATGTTCCTGATATCCAGTCATTCGAGTTGCCACTTATGCTATTGAAATCACTATGTTCACCAGTTCCCTGAGTTTAGGTTTGCTGGTCACCTTGACCCTTTTCAATGTTAATTTTTTCATATTATCGGGATTGATTCTAATGACCTAAATCTATAGCTTTCATTCTTAAGGGTCAAGTTCCCATTGGACTAGAGGTGGCCCCCTTTTTAAATTAACATTTGCAGCATCTGCAAAATTAGGTTTTCACACTGGTCGTCTAATCGTCAAGGGTTGATCACCACCGTTCCCCCATGAGCCTGTGTTGATTTATCTATTATTATTTTATTCACACAGGTTGTCAAGCTTCAACCATGTGTCTAGTGCATTAGTGGGCCTGGTCTCCTTGGTAAAGATAGTTGGCACCATTAAATGAAGATCAATGGAAGTTACTAAGCAACGCGGCCATATCTTGACCATTCCACATGTGACTATGTTGGTTTATTTCATATTATTTAAAACACATGGGCTAGTGGGCGATGGCCACATGTCATGTCTGGTGATAGGACTAGTGAATCCAAAAGGCCAATGGACATGGCTTAGACAAAGATCAACGACAGACACTACAACACGTGTCTTCATGAAGATCGTTCCCCATGCGCCTGCTCATCTTGTGCATTAAGGAGAGATGATCACACAAGCTAGCTGGAAAGGTGACATCTGTCACTTTTGTGGGACCCACCAAGTTTTAAAGATAGTTATTACTTCGTAAAGAAAGGAGATCAACGATCAGTGGTGGGTGACATGGGTCAATCCTGACCACTCCCCACCATCCTTTGAGGGCCTCGCTTGTGATCTATTTTAGGATCTAAGAAAATTGCTTTAAGAATGCATATCAATTATAGTTTCAAAACTCCAAATGAAATCAACAACACATAATTAAATGAACATAATAAGAATTCAGAATGAGACAAGAAAAGGAGAACACAAACAAATTGATAACAGAGTTAATCATAAGAATGACTACATCTCTGGGGCCCTCTCCAACAAGTAGACCGATCCAATTGAAATCTTCAAAAAATCAGCATTACATCAATTTGCAAGCTCTTCCCTTTAGGCACGACGAAATTCTGACATTCTCCTGACATATAGGAACAACAAGTTATCTCTCCAAAATGCTCTAAGTCTCCAACACCTGAATAATTTTGAATCATGAATTTCCCCCTAAGCCTCTAAACTCCCCCTTTTATACAAAAAATTTACTCAATTGGGCTAATAACCAATTGATTTTCAAAAACAACCTTATCTCTCCATTTTTACATAGAAATCCCCCATTTACATATAAAAATCTATGATATATCCCCTATAATCTTTAATAATATTATTCTAGCCCTTTCAATCCTTTATTCGGGCTTCTATTGTTTCAGGAGATTATTTTAATTTAGTTGTTAAGTTTGGTTTTTTTCTGCAAAATATAAGGATATTTGTAAAATTAGGGGTATTCGGTTTATTGTTTTAACAAAACCCAACCAGCTACTATAATAATTCAAAGTTTTTTAGTGATGTAACGACCACTAACTATTTTGGCAACCGGTGGGTTCGGGGTTCCAAACCCGCTGGCTTAAAATTTTTGACAAAGTTAACCGCATTCTTAAAAAAACAAATGCACTGCTATATTTGGTAAAAGGCCGGTGGTTTGGTATACTGGTCACGCGAAGTTTTCACAAACCATAGGTTGGGGGATTGAATCGCCCCACATTCCATTTTTATTTTAACCGCCGATGGTGGAGGGAGATGGAGAGGAGGCCACGTGTCGTACCAGAAGGGTGCCACATGTCAGGTTTTCATTGGATGACAATGATGACATGTCTACCAATGGCTACTGATGTGTCCGCTGAGGGGGATGCTAACATGGACGATGAATGTATGCTGATGTGTCACTGACTAGGATGCCGACATGTCACTGACTACATTACTGACGTGGTTGATGACGTGTTCCGCCATGTGGCACCCAAAAATGTGCCACATGGCCTTTTTCCTCTTGCTTGACAATGACACGTGTTAGCTTGTGATTGGCCAATACTGTTGACTATGCGCTGTACCATGCTAACGTTAGCAAAGTCAACCCAACTTTGACTGCTCGTATCTCATGCAAACGGACTCCATTTTCCATGAAACGAATGTTGTCGAAAAGCTTGCGATGAGCTATTTGCAATGGTCCTGACTTTGACCAATTTTGATGATGTCAATTTTTGACCCTTTTTTTTCTCTCACTTGGCTCCAAGGTTGACCAAGGTTTGACCAAGCATATCTTGGGCTCCGTAGCTCTATTTGACTCCATTTGAGTTGCGTTGGAATCAGAATTTCAACCACTTTCTGATGATACCATTTCTAAAGAAAAATGAGAAACTTGATTTTTTGGCAAAGATCCTTCAAATCAGTCCTCCCCACTAGAGAGCTTTTGGACCTTCGAAAGCTAGTTACTCAGAAAGTGAGTGTAAAGTTCCCTCAATTTACCAATCTCCATCCATTTTTCCTTGCTTGGATTCATCCTCTTCAATCCCACTCTGAGGTACTCAACTGCTCCTCCTCGTGAAGTCTTGGTTTTCCTGTCTAGGATGACATCTTCATGAAACTCTGACATGTACTCTGATGAAAGATCATCAACTGATGGAACCTGAATGTTAGTTGCCTCATCCAATATCATCAGAGGTTCATACAACTTCAAGTTCTCAACATTGACAACTGAATAGATCTGCATGTATGGAGGAATATTAAGGAGGAAGGCATTGGTTCCGATCTTTTGCAAGATCTCAAAGGGACCATATTGAATCGGCTTGAGCTTCCTTCCTTTGCCTTGCATTCTTTCCTTGCTGATATGTAACCAAATGTGGTCATCAACTTGAAAATGATGATCGATGTGATGTTTATCATGTTGATCCTTGTATTTGGCTTGGCTCTTTCCCAACTGTGCTTCCACTGCCTAATGGATGGCTTGGACTTTCTGGATGAACTTTAAAGCCTTCTCTAAATCATAGTGTCCATCTTCATCATTGTCCTTCCAAAAAGAAAAATCCATTGGGATCTTAGGCACATAACTGAAACAAGTCTTGAAAGGAGACCTCTTTGTAGAAGAATGTGTCGCATGGTTGTAATCATGTTGCACATAATGAATATTCTCATCCCACAACTTGGGATGTTTGTTACAATATCCTCTAAGCATATGCACAATTGTCCTATTTACTACCTCTATCTGTCTGTCAGTCTACAGATGGAAGGTTGTACTCTTCTTCAGTCGGGTGTCCATGAGTCCCCACAAAGCTAACCAAAATTCCCTTAGGAATCGAAAATATTTATCCGATATAATAGAAGTAGGTAACCCAAACTAAACCCATACAAATTGGAAGTACATTTGAGCAGTCAGTTCAGTAGTGTCTTTCTTTTTACATGGCATTAAGATACACATCTTGTTGAACCGATCAACTACTACATAAAGTTAATCATGACCCTTCTAGACATAGGTAAACCCCCAACAAAATTCATAGACACACTTTTCCATGGACGAGATGGAACAGGTAATGGTGTGTACAACCCCAATTTTTTGTTACTTGGTTTACTAGTTGCACACATAATCAACCCTTAATGTATTTTGTGATAGTTTCCTACATTTTGGGCCAGTAAGAATATTTTTGCAACTGAGTAACTGTTTTACTTACGCCAAAATGTCCTGCAATCATAGAGGTGTGAGCTTCATGGATTACATGTGCCTGTTCGTCTTTTGGAACACATAACTTTCCCAAATGATACAAAAGTTTATCCTACACATAATAACCTTTCTCTTCTATATGTTTTCCTGGAATTAAATCTAGATAAATATCCTTAAAGTTTTCATCATTAGCATATTGTTCCTGAAAGCTTTCATGCACCATGGAACTACCTTTAAAGATAATCAAAGCATTCATAATATGAGGCCTAGAAATCATGTTTGCTACTTTGTTATGGGTACCTTTCTTGTATTTAATTACTAAGTGAAACTGTTGCAAAAATCCTATCCATCTGAAATGCCTACTTTGCTACAATTTAGACTGTGAGTGCAAGTATTGTAGTGGCTAGTGATTAGTGTGGATTATAGTTTCTTTCCCCATTATATAATGTTTCCATTTTTTAACATTCTGAACTAAAGCATGAATTCCCTTATCATAAGTAGGATAGTTACTTACTGGTCCTGAAAAGGTTTCAAAGTGGTAGAAAACTAGTTTACCTCCTTGCATAAGAACAACTCCCATGGAAAACCCCCTTGCATCAGTCTCAATCTCAAATGGCTGATGTAGATTTGGTAAAGCCAAAACTAGTGCAGTGCTCAAATTTTCCTTCAAAGTTTTGAAGGCCTTCTACTGTGGACCTCCCCACTAAAAAGTTGTCTTTGTACTTCAATGCTTGCAATGGTGATGCAATGTAGGAGAAGTTTGCAATGAACTTTCTCCAGTACTGGACTGCACCTAAGAAACTTTTGACTTCTGTTATAGTACTTGGCTTAGGCCAGTTTACAATAGCTTCGACCTTCGCAAGGTCTACTTTCAATTGGCCATTCCCTATGACATAGCCTAAGTACACTAGATATATCTTTGCAAATTCACACTTAGACATCCCTTTGCCTTTATCTTTATCTTTTCTTTACCCTAAATTCCCCTCAGACTTAGATGGTTTCTTTGAAAAATTATCATGAAAGTATTCTTACCCCTTGACTCTAAATGAGTAGCTTGGACTGAAACTTCATCCAAATTATTAGGACTCAACATTAGAATAGTATGCCTTAGGTAAGAATGCAAACCACCTATGTACTTGAGTAATGTATCCTAAGTATACAATGGAACATTTAAAGCAATAGCCCATTTTCTAAACTCATGAGTGTAATCTTGGATAGACTGACCCTTACCTTGCCTAAAGGTCTTCCAATTCATTGTTAATTGTTGCATATAACCTAAAGGATAAAACTACTTTTTAAGGGAAGCAATAAATTCCATCCAAGTCATATTGACCTTACCATGGCAAGCAATTTCCTCCCGAGTCCTACTCTCCCACCAGGTAGGAGTTGTACCTCCCAACCAGAGAGTGGCTAATTTGATCATAGAAGCATCTTCTATCAGGCCTTGAATCCTACAATACACTTCTACCTGTTGGATCCAATCCTATAACTTTTTGGAATTCAACTCACCACAATACTTAGGAAATTCAAATTTTACATCAAGTTTGATAATAGGCTTAGACTTGCTTTTGAAAGGATTAACAGTAGTAGAAGAGGAAGAAGAAGAAGGGGAAGATGGAGAAGAAGGGGAAGATGGAGGAGATGGAGCTTCTGGATCTTTTCCTCCTTTATCCTTTCCATCTTCCTTCTTTTCTTGCTTTGACGAATCTCCCTTTTCACGCTTCTTCTTTTCTACATACAACTCTTCCACCATAGCCTTCATTTCGAGGAAGACTCGCTGGAAAGAATTATCATCAAGCTCTTGCTCGGTGCTTTTCCCAACTTCAGTTTTGTCCATTGTTGGTGAAGTCCTTTGTTTTCCGATCTCAGGACTGTATTCTTCAAGTTTTCCTTTGCCTTGTTGAAGCTTTGAGTGTGTAAGCATTTAGATCTACAATACTAGTCAAAACACAACTCTGACACCAATTTGATCTATTTTAGGATCTAAGATGATTGCTTTAAGAATGCATATCGATTACAGTTTCAAAACTCCAAATGAAATCAACAACACATAATTAAACAAACAAAATAAGAATTTAGAATAAGACAAGAAAAGGAGAACACAAACAAATTGATAATGGAGTTCATCATAAGAAAGACTACGTCTTCGGGCCCCTCTCAAACGAGTAGACCGATCTGATTGAAATCTTCAAAAATTTGGCATTACATCAGTTTGCAAGCTCTTCGCTTTAAGCATGACGAAATTCTGGCATTCTCCCGACGTAGAGGAACAACAAATTATCTCTCCAAAATGCTCTAAGTTTCCAACACCTGAATAATTCTAAATCATGAATGTCCCCCTAAGCCTCTAAAATCCCCTTTTTATACAAAAAAATTACTCAATTGGGCTAATAACCAATTGATTTTTAAAAACAACCTTATCTCTCTATTTTTACATAGAAATCCCCCATTTACATATAAAAATCTATGATATATCCCCTATAATATTTAACAATATTATTCTAGCCCTTTCAATCCTTTATTCGGGCTTCTATTGTTTGAGGGGATTATTTTAATTTAGCTGTTAAGTTTGTTTCTCCTCAAAATATAAGGATATTTGTAAAATTGGAGGTATTCGGATTATTGTTTTAACAAAACTCAACCGGCTCCTATAATACTTCGAAGTTGTTTAGTGGTGTAATGACTGCTATCTATTTTGGCAACTGGCGGGTTCGGGGTTCCAAACCTGCTGGCTTCAAATTTTCAACAAAGTCAACCACATTCTTAACAAAACAAACCCACCGCTATATTTGGTAAAGGGTTGGTGGTTTGGTATACCGGTCATGTAGAGTTTTTGCAAACCATAGGTGGGGGGATCGAATCCCCCCAAATTCCATTTTTATTCAAATTGCCGACGGTGGAGGGAGATGGAGAAGAGGCCACATGTCTCACCAGGAGGGTGCCACATGTTAGGTTTTCATTGGATGATGACAATGACGTGTCTTCCAATGGCTACCAATGTGTCTGTTGATGGGGATGTTGATGTGTCCGCTAATGGGGATGCTGATGTGGACGATGACTGTATGTTGATGTGGCGCTAACTAGGATGTTGATGTGTCACTAATTGAGTTACTGACGTGGTTGATGACATGTTCTGCCATGTGGCACCCAATAATGTGCCACATGGCCTTTTCCTCTCACTTGACGATGAAACATGTTAGCTTGTGATTGGCCGATACTACTGACTGTGCATTGTACCATGCCGATTGTACCATGCTGACATCAATAGTGTCAACCCAACTTTGACTGCTCATATCTCATGCAAACGGACTCCGTTTTCCGTGAAACGAACATTGTCAGAAAGCTTGCGACGAGCTCTTTGCAATGGTGCTGACTTTGAACACTTTTGATGACATCAATTTTTGACCCTTGTTTTCTCTTACCTAGCTCCAGTGTTGACCAAGGTTTGACCGAGCATATCTTGGGCTCCATAGCTCCATTTGACTTTGTTCGAGTTGTATTGGAGTTAGAATTTCAGCCACTTTTTGATGATGCCATTTCTAAAGAAAAATGAGAAACTTCAATTTTTGGAAAAGATCCTCCAGATTAGTTTGTGTCCCATATTTTTGAATGGGCAAGTGGGCAAGTGCCACATAGACATTTTGAAGACTCTGATGGACTTTAGTGGAGTTAGAATGCTCCTAAATTTGGCTGATATAGCACTGTGATAAAAGTGGCACCATTTTTTAGATTATTTCTTAAAGCACATGTTTGGGATTTTGGCCATCAATTCTGATAGTTATTGATACGTGTGGGAAGGTGAAAATAAAGCAAGGCAGGGTATAGAATGATATTCTAATATCAAATCAAGATCACTCCCCCCTATTTTTCTATGAAGAAATACAAGTGTATTAATTTCCATGGGTGAGCGGGTAACCATGAGATGACAAGTTTCAATTGATGCTAAGCATGTGGTCGAAATAAGTGTATAGAGTGGATGTATATCTACTTTTGGATTTTTTGAGTAGGAAATGGAATTAATAGCATAAAATTAAGCTTTATCATAACTAGTTGCACTGGTGATATATGTCTATTGATTTATTTTTAAAACATGATCAATAGTTGAGATTTAAAAAAATAAAAGAAAACTATTGTTAGCTCATGTGCATAAGCTTTTCTTGAGTATTAATGATTGAAACGCTTGCATGGCTTGATATAATGAGGACCGATGGCCATTTTTTTCCATTTAGAATTTGCATTCAGTGATTGACAATTGAGTTTAGTCCAAGAGCAGAATTGGTGAGAGTTTTCTGAGCTTTCTTGTTCTCGTTCTTGAGAAGATGAGTAAGTCAGGCGGGTTTGTTAAGCCAGTCCAGAGGTGTAGGAGATTGAGTTTGCTGGAATCTAAATAAAATGCTCCAAAGTATGAAATTGAGACAAAAGGAGTTCCTGAAACACCAAAGGGAAGAAGGGCATGTAGGACATTCAAGAAATATGGTGTAAGGAGCAATTATCGCTCAAGAAGCCAAACCGTTTTAGAACTTGTCAAGTTTAGAGGGAAGGAGCTTGTTGAATATGAAAAGAAGGAAAAGAAGAAGTGAAAGTATTGTAACACCTATATGGGGAAAAATAATTCTCCTGTTGAGGTTTCTAATAGCCCTTTAGATAGTGGAGGTGATACTGATATGGAGTGTAACTATTATCCCCTTTCCTCGATACCTTATGAAGGCTCTATTGAGGAAGTGGTGACAGTTTCTCCAGTTCAACCATGAACAAGACGAGGGTGGGTATGTGCAGGATCATCATGGAAAAAACAAGCCCTTAAGTGGCAAAAAAATTAGAAAAATCAGAGTTAGGCAAATTGACGTAAAAAATTGAATAAGTTATCTATATTATTTCAAAAATATGTAAGAATAAAATCTATAGCAAATTGAATGTAGTTTCTAAACTACTAGGTTTGTTAAAAAAAAAAAAAATCTATTTGGTGAAAATTTGAAATTTCATTGTAGTAGTACTTAAATTTTAGGAAAACATAAGTAGGTGCCTGTCGACCATCCTAACCTCAAGAAATTATATTATTTTATAATATTTTTAGATATAATTAGAGGACTCATGTCCCGATGTGATATATTTTTTTGTAATTTTTCCAAGTAAATAATTAATTATGAATTTTTTTATTACAACTTTAAAAATATAAAAACTCGTGATGTTTGACCACCTTAACTTGGTCAAAACTTCATGAAATTCAATTTTTCTTTTTTAATCCTATAGTATGTGAAGCATAGAATGTGACACCATGTTTTGGATTCAAAAATGTGATACACCGCTTTGAAAGCTATAGATGTTTTTCAATCAATCTATCAATCAGACTTTAGTCATAATTTGAATAGAAAATGAATAATAATTACTTATTAAATGAAAGTAAATAAAGAATAATTTATATTGGTGGAAATGAGAATTTCCTTTAAAACCCTTTCATTTCATCAATTTTGGGTAAGAAAAAAAGTCATCAGCCACATACCCATCATATTGCCACTTTTTGGCCCATCATGATCCTGCACATACCTGGGTGAGCATACACTAATGTTGATGACTCAGAGTGATCTTTTTGCCCCATTTTTGTTTTTGATGACACCATAGCCACCTTTTCAGGATCATCCTCTTCAACATGTTTGTGGTTTTTTGTTTTTAGTGCTGATGTGGAAATTCTTTAGGCTGGTGTATTGGAGAAGTGCCAAACTTCCTAACTTTGATGACAAGTATACTTTTTTCAGGAGTAGGCACAATTTTTCTTTGGCTATGAGTAGAGAATCTTCTTTTTTCAACAAGGATAAGGTGATGATATTCCAACAAAAATATTTTCTATGTCTTCATTTAGAGGATGTGGAGTTTGGTATTTTACTCTTCCATTTTCTGTAATGATTACATGTAAGGGTGAAGGCACAATAGTGGTTTACAATTTGATGGAGGAAGAAAAACTAATAAAAAATGACCCCATGGAAAAAAAATTGGTTTTAGGGGTTCGAATGAACCGACAAGTTCGACCGAACCCAAAAGGGGTTCGACTGAACTAGGGTTCGAGCGAACCTGTTAATTACTGGGCCCACATTTCCTGTCCAAAACAACAAAAGGAAAATGCATATTGAGGGGGGTTCGAATGAACCGGGTTAGAGCTTCAGACACCTAGTAGTTTGTATGAACTGCCCTAATTCATCATTTTCTCCCCTTGAAACACAAAAAAACCTAAATTTTTACACTTTGAAGCTCGGGTTGAGGATGAAAATGGAGAATTCTTTACAAACCCAACCAGAATCAGGTAGTCCTCGGAACAAGCTATCCAACGAATATAATTTTAATATGTTTTGGTTTTATTATGTATTTGTTTTATTAGTTTTATTAAACATAGGTTTTTCACCGAAAATCAAGCTCTTTGTTCTACACATGTGGAAAAATATTAGATTATCAATTTCTTTTTTGGAAAACATGAGTGCACCAGATATTGAAGTCTGTGATCCAACAAAAATAAATTCGAATTTTGATATATAGAAAAAAGTTACACCTTACCTCGCGATGTAGCGATGCGGGTAATTTGTTTGGAAACTTTTCAAAACTTTGATTAAAGAGAGAAAAATATTCCAAATTCAAAACTATCTAACCAAAGTGGAATCCCGCTAGATATAGGAATTAAAATATAAATTTGAAATAATTATAGTTTATCCTTCATGGAAAAAAAGTTGTGTTATCACGATTGTCGTCACTTTTTGAAAAGTAGCGTTTTCGAAAAAACCTTAGTTTTCGTGGGAGATGAAAAAGGAAGTGCAATCTGATTCCAAAAATTTTGAAAAAAATATTTTTAGAATCTATAGACAAAATGTGATGAGACTCTAGTTTGCATCATCTTCAAATTCCTCACGGTTTAGCCGCTATAGGTCCCCGAATGTGAAGATTTAGTTAAAACTATAATTTTAGTGTCCAGTTTGGCCAAAAATTGTAAACCACTATTGTGGGATCACTGGTAACTAACTAAGGAATGTCTCAAATTATGGTACAAATGATTTTTAAATGAAATGAAATGTAAATATAATTGAGTTTGATGCTTGTTGCTCCCTTGTTCTAAAAAGGGGATCTCAATGCTTATTACATTGGTCAGATTTTTAGGTCTCAAAATGGTCTAGGTGAAGAGCTAAGTTCAGAAAAGCCATTCTAATAGAAAATATGGATGAATAGAATAGTAGATTTTCTTAGGTATGATTCTCTTATGTAATAGTCTTAAATTGGTTTTATAAAATCTACTGATATCTAAACAAGTCATAGTTCAGAAAAATACTCTCTTATGTATCTTTCTTATGAGTTATAAATGAAAATATTAATGATATTCTTTGTCTTTAGTTGTTCTATTGAATGTACAATTTTGTTTTAGCTTTAACTCAAAGAGTTGATTAAATGCTTGAAGAGGGTTGTATATTTTTAAGGAATTGCATAAGATTTGGTAAGAAGTTATTGTTTCAGGCATTGTGATTTTTCATATTGCAATGTATTATGAAAATAGTCCAACAATTTCTAAATTAAATAGCTTATATATTATGGGTTCTTACATATTTGACTCAATTGTCCCAATCAATGAAGCATTGGTCTATTTTTTAGGTAACCTTGCATAAAAATGATCTACTAGCATACCTAACCATATATTTAAAATAAGAACAATATTCTTTTAAAAATATTTTAAATTATAATGTATGGGTTTGGAATACCCTGGATTCCTCGCAAATAGATAATCATTTGCTCAAAAGGTCTGCCAAATCTTCAGTAAAGAGCATTTATTTGCAATAAGTAGGAATAAATCTATGTATGAATGTGTTATCAACTTGATATGCTTAATTTGAACACAATAGGGAACACCCTCCTAGGTCTCATAGATCCTGTGGAGTAGGAGAAAGACCTCGAAATCCTTTACTCGTTGTGTTGGCCACTAACCTTGAAGTTTCTTAACAATAAGGGTTTGGTACCCTTTAGAGAAATTCATGGTTATGCTGGAAAAGGAATCAATAGAAATGGTGACTCTACTAGGGATTACTTTGAGAAAATTCTGATTGAAGATCATTTAGCCTTAAGAGTCAAGAGTTTGGTGAATTTGAACATCTGGTTCAGATATTGAGAAGTTTTTAGACATGGAAGTGAGTTTTTTGCTGCAACAATTTCAAAGAATTTATGTGTGACTCTTCTATGGAAGAAGACCTATAACTAAATTCATTCTTCTAGGAGCTTCATACTACTTGAAGTCCAATTCTTTGTAAAGAGAGTTGGAAACTCTATCCAAAGAACCTACTGAAGATTTGAAGAAAATCTCTAATCTACAAAAAAAATTCAGTCAAGAAGAAAGGTTAGCAGCTGCTCGAAGTTTATAGGTATTCTCATAAATTTAAAGAAAGTATTATTAGTTTTGAAAGCATTTTATGAGAAGTCTTCATGTTTGAAATAATTTTGATTCCCTATTGAGTGAATTAAGCACTAAGAAAGGGAATAGTAGTGATTATCTTTCATACTCCTATATTACTAGATTGCAACATCTACTATGAAATGAAGTATGGAATTATTTTGAAGAGATTCATTCAGAAGGTATTAAGAAAATCAAATCTACATTCTAAAAGCTTAAGATTATGTTATAAAAGAACTTGGAAGTACCCTTTGTAATTGCAATGTTGATATAAAAAAAGTTGTAATGGTATAGGAAACCATATCATCAATATATGCATCTTTGTATGCTTCATAGTGCAATCATGGTTTGTAATCCACTCTAGTTAGGTTGTAAGAGAAGTTTGAACATTGAAAGATATAGATCCATTAATTTCAGTGGAATTAATGGTTACCCAAATGTTATTCCACTTGAAATCAGAGATAAGTTACCAAAGTTCAATGGTACAAAGTATGAATCATCAAATAAGCATATGCAAGAATTCAACCATCTAATGGATGACTATGAAGTGGATCGTGAGGATATAACTGTGAGAATATTTGTTCAATTTTTGAAAGGAGATGTAAGGGACTGGCTCTCTGATTTACCAATTTTCTCTATTTTTTCTTGGAGTGAGTTCAAAGCAGTATTCATAGAGCAATTTGGTGAAAGAATTAATACTAGTTCTATGCTAAATAAATTTATGAACATTGAGAAAGAGAAGGACGAGTTGGTTCCATCATTCAACTGAAGATTTGCTAAAACATTAAGGGATATTCTTGAGGTCCTGAGATTAAGTGATGTAGTATGTTTGGTTTTTTATTTGGGATCTTTTGATAGTAAGATGAGCTATTTGTTGACAGATAAGGATCCTAAGACTTTGCATCAGGCCTACGGTATAGCCATGAACATTGAAAACAACAAAAAGTATGGGAAGCAAAGAAGTTATTTGAAAACAAGTGTTTGCTGCCCTGAGATACCAAATGTTGATGAAAGGTGTAATGCATAAATTAAAGATGAATTTCAAAGCACCTACACCCCTATTGTTTCAGCTTGCACATTATTCCATAACGAGGATCAAATAGATCCCCAAACAAATAATCGAGAAGTTGCATGCATTTTGATCCTATAATCTTTGTTCAAGCCCTCTCCTATATAAGAAGACATGAAGAAGAATCATCATATTCATGATCTTTATGCAAGGTTTATGGGTACTCGGTCTTCAATTTCTAAATGTCACAAACCTGAAAAATTAGAGTGTATTGATTTGTTTTATGAATCTTATGAACCAGGTTTGAGTTCTCTACCAAAGGAGTTGAAACCTGTTGAGCTTGACCAAGTGTGTGAATATTTTTTTCTTTTTGAGAAAATTAGAGATGATCACCCATAGACTATCATGTATTCAACCTATGATGATAATGATTCTACAACTCCACATAAGTTACAAATTGAGATACCACATAAAGAATAAGAGAGTAGAGCCAAGCTTGAAAAAGAGTGCTTCAGTGAAGAAAATGAAATTTTTGGTCTCAATTGTTCTAAAGATTCCAATACTTACACTCCTATGGAAGACATAAGACTGAGCATTCAGTCTAAAAATTTTGTACAAAGTTGCAATACAAACAATTCCTCTTGTTGTAGTAGTGATGGTGGTAATAAACATGATCACTCCTCTAATAGTTATGTTTTTCCTCATAAGGAAGAAATTGGAATTTTTTCTACAAATAAGAAATATGATGATGGAAACATATGTTTGCTTGATAAGGAACAACTTTCTCCCTGTGAAGAGTTTTTAGAGTATGCATTAGAAATGTTAATTTTAGAGGATATAAATGAAATTGAAAATCTGCCTATATGCTCTTCTAGTGATTGTAGTGATTTTGAGTACAATGATGATATGGAAAATTTAGATCTTCATACTAAAGAGGCTGAGGCTTTTGTAACTTCAATGAGTGTAATAGAAAACCCCTTGTTTGATGAGCTTCCATTTGCACTAGAAGTGAGAAATGATGATCCTTATTGGTATAGTGAAAATTGACTCTTTGTTGAGAAATCTGATGATGCATCTGATACAGGGTTAGAATGTGGCCTTAAGCAAATGAAGCAACACATTGATGAGCTCCTAGAGGGCATTACATATGAATGTTTCACATTTGATACCAATGTTGTAGACGAGGTTGAGTATCAGGATGCCAATTACTTGGAGGAATATGAATACTTCCAATTTCCAATTCAATTGAAAGGTATTTCAATGGAGCATAAAAATGAGATGAATAACAAGGAATATTATTTTCAGTATGAGCACATTTCATTTGATGAATATAACACAGGTGTGTCATGTGATGATGAAATTTTTTAGTTTATGCCTGGATATACAATAAAAAATGATAGAAATTACATTAGCAATGGTATGCTTAGAAATTTTGTGAGAGATGTTAATGACAATGATTGTAAACAGGAAATTTTTAAGGGTAACCACATATTTCTACTTGAAAAAGGAGGAATATACATGTTGTAGTGGTATGGTAGAAGTAAAAGTGGATGGAGGAAGATAAGTTCTTTCAATAGATTGGTCTTTGATAAAGGTAAGAACTAGCCCTAAGTTTGGTGGCTTTGTGCCATCAACTATAATTGAAGCCTGGTTAGATTGCAAGGTGCATACTAAAAATTTGCACCTTAGATAAAGGCTTCAGATTAGATGAAAATTGGATATCTCAATTAAGGTCTTTATAGCCTATGTAAAAACTGTATATATGTTGGTTGTCCTAGTTTTTTTTTTCTGTGCTTGGTTTGCTTCACTTATGATTCTGGGATGCCACCATGCCTACAAGAGGCATGTGTCCCCAACTGGAGCCACTAATGGAACCCCTATAATTTTTCACTGGATTCTATTTTAATCTTGTAAATACTTGACTTGGACCCTCGTAATGGCTTAGGGTTATGTTCCTTATCACTATTTTAGGATTTGTGTCACCTAAACCCTTCATAATTAACCTATGAGTCCAAAAACCCTTGGTCATTCAAATTTTATGTTGACCTAATGTTCCTGGTATCCGATCATTTGAGTTGTGCCACTTATGCCATTGAAATTGTTGTGTTCACCGGCACCTTGAGCTTAGGTTTGTTAGTTACCTTGACCCTTTTCAATGTTAAATTTTTCCTATGATTGGGTTTGATTCTAAAGACCTAAATCTAAAGCTTTCATTTTTAAGGGTCTAGTTCCCATTGGCCTAGAGGTGGCCCCATTTTTAAATTAACTTTTGTGGCATGTGAAGAATTAGGTTTTCACGTTGGCCATCCGATCATCAAGGGTTGATCACCACCATTCCTCTTGCACCTGTGTTGATTTATTTCTTATTATTTTATTCACATGGGCTGTCGGGCTTCAACCACACATCTAGTGCATTGGTGGGCCTAGTATCCTTGGTAAAGATAGTTGGATCCATTAAAAGAAGATCAATGGTAGTTTCTAAGCAACATGGCCATATCCTGACCACTCCCCACATGCCCATGTTGGTTTATTTCATATTATTTAAAACACATGAGCTAGTGGGCAATGGCCATGTGTCACATCCGGTGGTAGGACCAGTGTTTCAAAAAGTCTAGCAAACATAGCTTAGAACAAGATCAACGATGGAAATCGCAACACGTGTCTTCATCAGGACCATTCCCAGCATGCCCGTTCATCTTGTGCATTAAGGTGAGGTGATCATACAAGCTAGCGGGAAAGGAAACATCTGTCACTTTTGTGGGACTTTCCAGGTATTAAAGATAGTGATTACTTCATAAAGAAGGGAGATTGGAAGTCGATGGCAGGTGACGTGGGTCAATCTTGACCACTCCCCACCATCCCATGAGGGCCTCACTTGTGTCCCGCATTTTTCAGTGGGCAAGTGCCATGTGGACATTTTGAAGGCTCCGATGGACTTTAGTGGAGTTAGAATGCTGCTAAATTTGTATGAGGTAGCACTCTAATAAAAGTGGAACCATTTTTGAGATTATTTCTTAAAGCACATGTTTGGGATTTCGGTCGTCAATTCTTACAATTATTGATACTTTTGGGAAGGTGAAAATAAAGCAAGGTAGGGTACAAATTAATATTCTGAGATCAAATCAAGATCACTCCATGTTGTTTTGATACGAAGAAATAAAAGTGTATTAATTCCCCTAGGTGAGCAGGTAACCATGGCATGACAAGTTTTAATTGATGCTAAGTATGTGGTTGAAATACGTGTATAGAGTGGATGCATATCTACCTTGGGCTTTTCTAATTAGGAGAAGGCATTAATATAATACAATTAAGCTTTATCATAACTAGTTGCACCGGTGATATTTTTCCATTGATTTATTTTTAAAACATGATCAATGGTTGAGATTTTAAAAAATCAAAGCACATTGATGTCATCTCAGGAACATAAGCTTTTCTTGAGTATTAATGGTTGGAACACTTGCATGGCTTGATATAATGAGGACCGATGGCCATATTTTTTCATTTAGAATTTGCATTCAGTGATTGACAATTGATTTTAGTCCAAGAGTAGAATTTGTGAGAGTTTTCTAAGTTTTCTTGTTCTGGTTCTTGAGAAGATGAGTAAGTCAGGCGAGTCTATTAAGCCAGTCCAAAGGTCCAGGAGATTAAGTTTTCTGGAATATAATGAAAATGCTCCTAAGGATGAAATTGAGACAAACAGAGCTCCTAAAACACCATAGGGTAGAAGGGCACACAGTAAATTCAAGAAATATGGTGTAAGGAGCAATTATCGCTTGAGAAGGTGAACTGTTTCAAAAAATTGGTCAAATTTAGAGGGAAGGAGCTGGTTGAATATGAAAAGAAGGAAAAGAAGAAGTGAAAGTACTGTAAGGCCTATCTGGGGAAAAATAATTCTCCCATTTAGGTTCCTAATAGCCCTTTAGATAGTGGAGGTGATACTGATATGGAGTGTAACTATTATCCCCTTTCCTTGGTACCTTCCAAAGACTCTGTTGAGGAAGTGGTGACAGTTCTTCCAGTTCCACCATGAACAAGATGAGGGAGAGCATACTATGATGTTGATGACTTAGAGTGATGTTTCTACCCCATTTTAATTTTTGATAACACCATAGCCACCTTGTCAAGATCGTCCTCCTCAACATGTTTGTGGTTTTTTGTTTTAAGTTCTAATGTGGAAAGTCTTCAAGCTGGTGTGTTGGAGAAGTGCTAGACTTCCTAACTTTGATGACAGTTATACTTTTTTTGGAAGGTAGGGACAATTTTGCTTGGGTTGTGAGAGGAGAATATTGTTTGGTCAACAAGGACAAGGTGATGATACTCCAACAACAAACTTTTCCTCTTGAGGAGTTGGCATGTCTTGATTTAGAGGATGTGGAGTTTGGTCTTTTACTCTTCCATTTTCCACAATGATTACATGTAACTAACTGAGGAACATCTCAAATTATAGTACAAATGATTTTGAAATGAAATGAAATGTAAATGTAAATTAGCCTGATGCTTGTTGCTTCCCTTTTCTATAAAAGGGATCTCAGGGCTCATTACATTGGTCAGATTTTTAGGTCTCAAAATGGCTTAGATGAAGAGCTAAGTTCAGAAAAGGAATTCTAATAGAAAATATGGATGAGTAGAATAGTAGATTTTCTTAGGTATGATTCCTATATGTAATAGTCTTAAATTGGTTTTATAAAAGCTACTAATATTGAAAAAAATATTAGTTCAAAAGTAAATACTCTCTTATGTATCTTTCTTACGAGTTATAAATGAAAATATTAATGATATTCTCATTTTTCTTCAGTTGTTCTATTGAATGTACGATTCTGTTTTAGCTTTAACTCAAAGATTTGATTAAATGCTTGAAGAGGGTTATTGATTTGTAAGGAATTGCATAATATTTGGTAAGAAGTGATTGTTTCAGGCATTGTGATTTTTCATGCTGCAAAGTATTATGAAAATAGTCCACCAATTTTTGAATTAAATAGCTTCTATATTACTAGTTCTTGCATATTTGACTCCATTGTCCCAATTGATGAAGGACTAGTCTATTTGTTAGATAACCTTGCATAAAAATGAGCTACTAGCATACTTGACCATAGATTTAAAATAAGAACAATATTCTTTTAAAAATATTTTCAATTATAATGTATGGGTTTGGAATACCCTAGATTCCTAGCAAATAGATAATCATTTGCTCAAAAGGTTTGTTGAATCTTCAGTGAAGAGAATTTATTTGCAATAAGTAGGGATAAATCTGTGTATTAATGTGTTATCAACTTGATATACTTAATTTTAACACAATAGGGAACACCCTACTAGGTCTCACAGAGCCTGAAGAGTAGGAGTAAAGGCCTCATAATCCTTTAGTCATTGTGTTGGCCACTAACCTTGAAGTTTCTTAACCATAAGGGTTGGCTACCCTTTACAGAAATTCATGGTTATGTTGGAAAAAGAACCAACACTACATACTTCCTAGCCGCTTATAACAAGAATTTTTAGAACCTTATAGAATTAGGATTTTATAAGGTTGTTTCTCATTTGATGTGTTAACAAAAAAACCTTGACTTGTTAGTGGGAAAAAACCTTGATGTATCAGTGGGAAAAAACCTTGATGTGTTAGCAAGAAAACCTTGATGTGTCAACGAAAAAAAATTGAACAGGGTGAGGCCCCGAACCCCATATTTTTCTTCATGTACATTATTTGCATGATCAATCACCACATACCAACATACATCCTATCAACAATAAGCCATATATAATTTCAAGGTTGAGCCACATTTTCCCAAAAGATCTCCCACTTGTCGAACACCTTGCAAGAGCAATATGAGGGTGCAACCATCGTCTCTTTAATTGTTAAGGGCCAAAAGGCCCATAGTCTTTGAACACCATCTAAACTTCTTTGTGCTCATAGGCTTAGTTATAGAATCAAAAACATTCATCAAAGTCTCTACCTTAACCAGCTTCACCATGCCATCTTCAACCATATCTCTAACAAACTGATACTCTACATCAATGTGCTTGGTCTTGGCATGAAATCTCAGGTTCTTGGATAGACATATCACACTTTAATTGTCACAATAAATTATCACTACACCTTGTTTTATTCCAATATATGAACATAGTCTCTTAAGCCAGATGGCTTCTTTACAAGCATGAGTAGCTATCATATACTCTACTTCAATAGTGGACAAAGCAACCATAGCCTGTCACTTACTCATCCAACTAATTGTACCACCAAATAAAATAAAAACATAAGTGTTGGTTGATTTTATGCTATCAACATCGCCTGCCCAGTCTGAATCCACATAACCATAAATATCAAGGGAAATCTTGTCTTCAGCCATATTACTATGATAACATAAGAAATAATTTGAGGTACCCCACAAATATCTTAAGGCTCTTTTAACTGCATCCCAATGAACTCTACTAGGATTAGACATATATCTAGAAAGAACTCCCATTGCTTGAGCAATGTATGGTCTAGTACAAACCATAGCATACATAAAACTTCCAATTGCACTTAGGTGAGGCACTATGCTCATTTCTTCCATCTCTGATGGAGATGTTGGGGAATCTGAAATATATAACTTTGTTCCAACTAAAACAAGAACACACAATGGTCTACAATCTTGCATATCAAACCTCTATAAAATTGAGTTGAAATACTTGCTTTGGCCAAGCCATAGCTTTTCATTCACTCTTTCTCTTTTAATTTCCATCCTAAGAATGTGTTTAGCCACACCAATATCTTTCATTTCAAATTTAGCATCAAGTTGATATTTTAATTCTAAAATCATACCTGTCCCTCTACTAATAAATAACATATCATCAACTTATAATGCAATAAACATGAAATGATCACCAACAATTTTATAATAAACACAATGATCTGATTTAGAACACTCAAATCCCAAACTCAACACATAAGTATCAAATTTCTGGTACTACATCATAGGACTCTATTTTAAGCCATACAAATATTTCTTTAATTTGCAAACCATATTACTTTTACCTTTCACCATGTAGTGCTCTGGTTGTGTCATATAAATATCCTCCTCCAAATCGCCATGAAGGAAAGTACCTTTCACATCTATTTGCTCAAACTCTAAATGATAAGCAGTAGCAATAGAAAGAAAAAATATAATGGATTTCATTTTTTGTAATAGGAGAAAATATCTCACCATAATCAACACCCTCAACTTGAGAGTAACCCTTCGCAACCAACCTTTCTTTGTACTTCTAAATACTTCCATTTGAACCAATCTTTTTCTTGAACACCCATTTACAACCAATAGGTTTTTGTCTTTCAGATAATGGTTCAAGATCCCATATATCATTATTTTTCATAGATCTCATTTCTTCATCCATAGATATCTTCCAAGATTATGCATCATTCATACCTAGTGCCTGTTATATAGATTTGGGTTCATCCATGTTTGTATTCCAAGTGAAAATACATCTCCAATCATCCTAGGTGAATACCTTTTAGGTGTTTGTTTATGCCTTTTAGGTGTTTGTTTATGCCTTGACCTATAAACAAGCTGAGTTGAAGGTTCTTCCTCCTCCTCTGTGCAATAGGATCCCAAAGCTACAATGAATGTGTCACCATCTTCCTTCTCTGACTCAGAATCAAAATCAAATTTCTTCTTTTTCTTCTTCTTTTCTTCTTTGAATTCCTTACGAACATGTCCAGACTTACTACTGTTCTAACAAATAACTTTGGACTTTCTAGGAGATTTAGATCTCCCCTTGGACTTGGATTTGTCACACTTCTCATTCTTCTTACCTTTTTCCTCAAGTATTCCATGAACAGTTAGGGCCTCCTTGGTAGTGATGGATATCTTCCTCCTCATATATTTAGAAGGAAAATAACCCACCACATCTTCATTCCTCAATATAATAGAAGTACCCCCAATATCCATAACAAGAGAATCCCATGAATCAGGCAAAGATCAAAGTAAGATATTACATTTCTCCTCTTCAATCAATTTTGACACCAACCAATGCCAATTGATCCACCATAATATTGAATACTTCTAGGTGGTTTGTGATTCATCCACCCTCTTCCATTCTCAAAGAATTCAACTTCTTCCTGAAGAAAATATTTTTCACTAAAGATTTGGCCTAATACATCTCACCAAGCTTCTTACATAGTTTCTATGTAGAGGTCTCTTCATGGACATTAATTAAAATAAAGTATGCCAAGCACAATTTGATTATACCCTTGGCTTTATGGTCTATAACATCATATTGAGCAGCTTGAGTAAGATTTGTAGGCCCTGAAACATTCTCATCAACAACATCCCATAGATCTTGATCTATCAATAAATCTTCCATCTTTAGCTTCCACAACTCAAAATTATTTACTAAAAAATTCTCCACCTCTATTCTCCTTGATGAACTTTTCATCTAAAAATTCATGTAACAAGATCACAAAGTGTCTTCTACACAAGCTCCCACTCAAATCTAGATTAGTTAAAAAAAATCCCAACCCACAACTAAAACCAAAGGTGATCAAACTTTGATACAACTTGTAAGGAAGTTAAGGTAGCGAAACAAATTCCTACACTAGTCTTGAGAGGAGAAAAATGCAAAACTTTACAGATCTTTAACAGTTACAAAAAATCAAACAAAAATAATATCATGCATACTACAACACAATGATTTACATGGGGAAAACCCTTTCGGGAGAAAACCTCACACTCCAAAAGCCGCCCAATATTATTCAGAAATCAAAAGATTACAATATACTTGCAAAGCAAGCTCCTCATAGGAGTATCACCACTAGAGATCAACAGATAACATGACTGCTATCAAACTCATAGAATACACCCCCGTCTATATACTTCCTAGTCGCTTATAACAAGCCTTTTTGGAACCTTCTACAATTAGGGTTTTAAAAGGTCATTTTTCATTTGGCATGTTAACAAAAAAACCTTGATGTGTTAGCGGGGAAAAACCTTGACATGTCAGTGGGAAAAACCCTTGACGTGTTAGTGGGAAAACCTTGATGTGTCAATGAAATAATCTCCTAATAGTGAAACATGTTATCAGTCTCAAGTAGCTATACATATTATTGGTAGATTTAATCAACATCCTAGAGCAAAGCATCTGTTTGAGGTGGTCATATGAGAAACATTTCATGGATATGTATTCTTAGATGGATACATAAGACAACTTATTTTCCAACAATTATATATTTTAATGGGCTAAAATCTCTCAAAAGTTTGTGTTCTATAGGATATTTTCTCTACTACTGAAGTTATATAGATTTTAGATTATTTTGATTGCTATCAAATACAACATTAAATTCAGGCAAGGAACCCATGGAGGGGGGAATTATTTCTATTTAGAGTGTGTAAGGAAGTTAAGGTAGCATAACAACTTCCTACACTAATCTTGAGAGGAGGAAAATGAAAAATTTTACACATCTTTAACAATTACAAAAAATAAAACAAAATTATCATGCATACCACAACACAATAATTTATGTGGGGAAAAACCTTTTGGGAGAAAAACCCCACACTCCAAAAGCTACCCAATCAGAAATCAAAATATTACAATATACTTGCAGAGGAAGCTTCTCATAGGAGTATCACCACCAGAGATCTAGAGACAACATGATCGCCATCAGAATCTCATAATACACCCCTTCTACATACATCCCAACCACATATAACATGCCTTTTTGGAATGTTCTAGAATTAGGGTTTTAGAAGGTCATTTTTCATTTGATGTGTTAATGGAAAAACCTTGACGTGCTAGTGGGAAAAAACCTTGATGTGTCAATGAGAAAACCTTGATGTTCAATGAAGAAAAAATTGGGACGATGCCCCAAACACCATATCTTTCTATGAGTGTACAATATTTGCACAATCAATTTCCACATACCAACATACATCCTATCAACAATAAATTGTATATAATTACAAGGTTGAGACATATTTTCCCAACAAAGTGTGTTTTAAAAACATTGACAATTTTAGATTTTAATATTTCATTTATTTTATAAAATTAATTTGAGCAAATTTTACAAACAACTCATGATCCCTATTAGTGATATTGATATGCCACTCTAATATATGAAAAAATATCAAATTTAAATAATCAAATATTTTTGAAAATAATGTATGATATTGTTGGATCTATTTGGCTAACATAATTTAACATGAGTTCTTTTGGATAAGATAGTGATATTTTAGATGATCCACCTAAGCAATTCAAAGCTTAGAGTATGTTGTTTAAGCTTGTCAAGGTGTACATCGCATGTATGTTTGGCATAATTGTGCATTGTAACAAGAGCTATGGATGCATATATATTAAAAGTAAACCAAAATTTTGAATCTGATTTGAATCAATGGATTCCAAGTCTTTGATTGGGGTTTTGAATAAAGGACTTTTTTTTTCTTTTGTTAACAATAGGGGTATCCCCAAAACCCTACCCAAAAACCCAACAACCCATATCTTGGGTACCTGGGGTGAGCAGGGGCGAGACTAGTCCCCTGCGAGGGGACCCAATAGCCGGCAACCTAGCCCCAAGTAGGTGAACTTAGGAGTAGATTCAAACTTGAAACTAATGGGGATCAAACCCACGACCCAAGCCAACTCCGCTACCTTTGTCAGCTATGAAGAAAGGACAAATTATTATTAATTACTTGCAATAAATTTTTAAAATCCTATGAATATAAACTTGTGCATATGGTAGTTGGTTGGATTTCCTTGGTATCTATGAATATAAAGAAGTGTAGTGCTTAAAAAAATGATAGTTGAGCATTTGCTCTTTATATTTTAATTTTTAATCTCTAGAAGTCCATGCCTCTTCCAAAATCAATTTCTTTTATTTTTCTTTTTGTTTCTTTTATTATGGAAATAACAGGATTACATATTGTGCATTTTAGTTCTACCCATCATGGGAAAGAGGTATAGATGTAAATATTATAGTCAATTTGTGGGATTTGGTTTGTGGGAAACATGTTATCAATCTCAAGTAGCTACATGTATTGTTGGTAGGTTTAATCAACACTATAAATGAAAGCATCAATTTGAGGTGGTTGTAGGAGAAATGTTACAAGGAGATATATGCCTAGATATATATACAACACAACTTACCTATCAACAATTATATGTTTTAATGGGCTAAAATCTCTCAAAATTTTGTGTTCCATAGGTAATCTTCTCCATTGCTGAAGTTATATAGATTTTAGATTATTTTGTTTATAGTCAAATATAATGTTAAAATTGGGCAGGGAACCCATGGAGGGGGTCGTTTATATTTTTATGTTTCAAATAGTCACATGCAATCTTTTTAAAGTGTTATTTAAAAACTTCAACAATTTAATATTTTTATATTTTTATTTATTTTATAAAATTAATTTGTGGGAATTTTTAAAACAACTCTTGATCCCTCTTAGTGATGTTGATATATCACTCTAATCAATGAAAAGTAATAAAATTTAGATATCAAATATTTTTGATTTTTTTAAACTACGATATCTCTTGACATATTTTGGATTATTGTTTGCAGGGGCTCTTGTCTTATATTAATATAGATAATTAAACTACGATCTATATCTCAAAAAATGTGTAAAAAGTTTGAGAGATATCATTCTCTAATTGTTTAATTTTATTAGATTGTGTCTCTTTTTATTAGAATTTTTATTCAAGAAAACAGAAACCTGAAAATGATATCGCTAGACATCTTTTATATATATCTTCTAAAGATAAATATGCTAGTTTAATTGTGTCATATACAATTATACTAGAAGTGTTAATAGTTTCTAAATATATTTGCATAAATTAGTTTTATGAGATACCGGTATGAACATAAATTCAACTATTCTATGTCTATATAGACTACAATCCTTGTGAGGCATACCTAAAAACTCCTTTTCAGTGGCAATCAAGATAATAAAAACCATATTGACTTGAAGTTCCACCACTACGCTTCTAATTTGAGAAAAAGATTGCTGATATATTCCACTTTAGTAAAAGATGACTGGAGAGTGTCGACAAACAAAACTAAAATAACGGAGAAGCTTCATTCAGTGTGCTCATCCTTTCCAAGTTACAGAATTGACGGATTCTTAACATTTAGTCCGTAACGCACGTATTTGGTTCTAACAGCTGGAACCTTTTCTGCAGGTGAGAACACCCGAAGTTGCAGTGATAGAGCCCACAATTGAGGAAGGTCTTGCTGCCATACTCGAAGCTTTGGCATAGCTTGAGGATGCTTCAGCCCCTGATGCTGTGAAGAATGCCCCATTTAACATCAGATCTCCCACTGATCTCCAATTACCTTCTGTTGAATCTTCGTGCTTTGTCACCTGCACATTACCCATACCATAACTATTGTATTTATGGTATACTAGAGATATAAGAGACATGAGTAGTAAAGGCCTTTTACCTCCTTGTGGAATCGATTGTCAGGGGCAAGGAATCTGTTGCCCTGGCTATTAATGGTGGGGTTTGCACTTCCCCCGATTGCGTACATTTCCCAGTGGGTGTAATCATTGTTCACCACATGGAAGTATCCATGTCGACATCTGCATCACAGCATTAATTTTTTAAACTTCAACGGAGAACAAACAAACAAACTTGAGCGAGTTGTATGTGATCTTTGTGCAAGGAACACAGAGAGTTTCTCTAAAATTTTATTCAAACCTGGGCATACGCTGAACAAGCCCTTCTCCAAAGTGGTTGAATGCAACTGTTACTTGCATTTTGACGTCTTGGGTATAGGCGTCGCTGTGTCCCAGGAGCATCACCTGCAAAAATTTACTAAATATTTAACTTGAGAAATAGCGTTGTATCGACAATTTAATAGATACCAACATCTTTTTATGTTTATGTCTGGTAATGGACTTTTAGTACCCTACTCTAAGATCCTGTGATAAAAATACAATTGTGAAACCTTTTTAAAGAACAATGAATTTATGGCAGATCAAAAAAGCAGTTGAACACCTTGTCATGGTGAGTGAAAAAGCTATTTGAAATGGTGATAGCAGTGGACCCCATGATGGCGTCGATCAGTCCATCTGTGCAGCTTGACAACGAACAGTGGTCTACCCAAATTGCACTTCCCCCAAATATGGAAATCCCATCTCCATCGCTCCTGGTTCTATACCCGTAATGGGTCGGGGAGCTCCTAACATTTGTATTTCCGGCAGGTTTACAGTCGTGGATATGAATTCCATGAATGATGATGTTGTTCACGTACTGTATTGTAATGCAAGCTCCGTTTGCTATATGAACGTTGGCTCCTCTACCGTCAATTGTCTTATAACTGTTCATGATAAGTTCCTCCTTGAGCTGTATAACCATATCTCTTTGGAAAATTATCCAGAGAGGCTCGGTTTGAATAACAGCGTGGCGCAGAGTGCCGGGCCTGGGATTGACCGGGTCGGTCATTTGGGTCTGTAACCACGTAAAATCTGCCCTGCTTACCTCCAATGGCGTTTTTGCCAAATCCGATGGCACAGTCAGCCAGCCTCTTTCTGTTATTAACCCAGTTGGGATCTCAGCCAACAATCGTCGATGGGATTCCCCGTTCCGCACGAGCTCAGCTTGTCTTCTGGACATTCTTCTATCCTAAAATTTTCTCAGCAACATTCCTTCAACTCAGACAACTTGATAATCTTATAAGGTTGTTTCTTGAGTGTTAAATCAATTTCTCCATCAATCACTATTGCCTTTGGCCAACTCAAAGCCTATCAGTTTGCAAATTAGTATCTGATCATAGCCTTCTCAAACTATTTATGTTTATCTTTCATCCATCGAATCTTTGAGGAGACAAAAGAAGTTCATTTTGTCACCTCTTTTAATAAAATCCTCTACCTATCTATCTTACCTCAAAAATAAATCATATTGAATACAGTATAGTAGAAATTATATGGCTGGGAAACACAATGAGTTGGGGCATGGAAGGGAAAAGAAGAAAAATAGCGTTGGCATGACTTGAAGAATTCCTGCACCCACTTCCCTATTGACAATTATCTCTCAATTATCTCTCAATTTAGGAGGATTTAGAAGGTTAATGAATAATAATGGATTTGGATTTGGTGCTTAGAAAGGAGTGAAAAATCTAATTTCTAAGAAAATTATCAATTGTGAGTCATTAAATTAACATCCTTAATTGACTTGACATAACAAAAAATAGTGAGACTCCATCAATTTGGATATTTTTTTCAAGAGAAATGGTTAATAAGGAAAAGTAGAACAATATAACAATGTAGATAAAAGAGAAATTTTGACACAAATTTGCAAAAGGTTTTTTAAATGTAAATTTATATGATTTTTTTATTAAGAAGTCTATTCTCTTGTTCAAAAATGAAATTCAATAGTTTTAAAATATGATTATAAGGTGTATTGTTTCATCACACATTTATATATCTATTGAACATGTATTTCTATGTCCTCTTTTTATAAGTTCACTTTTTGTGTCCTTTTTACATTGCTTCTTTATATAAATCTAGTTTGATGTGATGTCTTTAGTTTTTTTATTATATTTTCAATACACTCAAAGTAATCAATATATCTTCCTTAATTAGCATTTTCATCAAGTTCACTATTCTCACGAATAAAATAACAACAATCAATATTCTAATTTCTAACATATTACAACAAACTAATTCCAATAACACTTATTATTAAAATGATTTGTGAAAAAATAATTCTTAAATGAAAATATAACAATAACATAAAAAATATAAACAAAATATTATAATTCATTAAATTCAATGGACAAAATATTTTATAGTCCATGTTAATGAACAGTAGGAAAATTTATATTATTCAAATTTAATATCATTTTTCTTTTCTTTTCTTCATTCATAAAAATATATTTCAATTTTATTAAATTAGAAATATTAAACAATAATAATTCCCCCATTGAATTATAACCATACTTGTACCTCTCAAAATTTAAATAATGGATATCACAATACCAAATTCCATGATCATATATAAAAATTGAAACATAATTAAATATTCAAAAAATTAAAATTATTTAAGAATTATTTAATTTTTTATTTACTTAAGAGTTATTTTATATGTCATGATCATATATAAAAATTGAAACAAAACTAAATGTTAAAAAAATCAAAACTATCTAAGAATTATTATTTTTTTTTTTATTTAAGAATTATTTTATAAAACTTAGAATTATCCTTCTAAGCTATTAATGTCAATTTTCTAAACATACAATTGATCACCTACCTTATGATTTTCATGGATAAATTAATTCATCTAATTATCTAAGAAAATGATAAGATGAATTTATTAATGATGATAATATTAAACTAAACAAAGACCAACAATTTCATGAATATCTTCCCTTTTTAAAACTAAAATTAAATAGAATTCTAAAGTGACACTTAGCATAATTATTTAGGACATGTTTCTAACTCAATATTTTGAAGAATGATGGACTTCTTAGAAAGGAACATATTTTTCAACCATATTTTCAAAAAGTGATTTTTTTTTTTCTTTAACCTTACAATAATAAGGAATATTTTCTAAGAAAAGATCCATTTTCTCTTTTGATGGATTCTTCCAAAATCCATCCCTTTCACATTCTTTCTTTTTTTTTCTTCGCTTAATATGCTCATTCACATAAGGATTTTATAATCAAAGTGATGACAAGATACTCCTCCATTATTGTTTATTATCAGATCCAATTGTTCATGCCTAGACCCTCTTGTAGGTTTAAATCTAGTATACACAAATTTTTTGTTCCATAGTTATTTCACTTTGTCTTTGGAATTGTATGAATTATAATACTTTGAATGTTGTTTATATTTTTATGTTTCAATTTAAGAATTATTTTTTCACAAGTGTTATTAGAATTAACTTGTAATATGTTTTATATATTTTATTGTTATTTTATTCTTGAGAATTTTTAAAACAACTCTTGAAAATAAAATAAAATAATTTCCAAAAGTAAAAATTAAAGTATCAAATACTAAATGAAAAAAATTAATATTATTGTATCAACAAGTTTATTTACATCAAGGTACCTTCTTTTAGCCATTTACCATGATTCCAATCTAGCATGGTCGGCTGAGCTAGTATAGGTTTACAGTCGTGGAATGAGCACGTGTACAAGCTATATGAAACCGTCAATTGTCTTATAACTGTTCATGATAAGTTCCTCCTTGAGCTGTATAACCATATCTCTTTGGAAAATTATCCAGAGAGGCTCGGTTTGAATAACAGCGTGGCGCAGAGTGCCGGGCCGGGGATTGACCGGGTCATAGTCATTTGGGTCTGTAACCACGTAAAATCTGCCCTGCTTACCTCCAATGGCGTTTTTGCCAAATCCGATGGCACAGTCAGCCAGCCTCTTTCTGTTATTAACCCAGTTGGGATCGCAACGCCAACAATCGTCGATGGGATTCCCCGTTCCGCACGAGCTCAGCTTTCTTCTGGAACTATTTAAACTCCTGCACAATAGCTTTCGAAACTTCTAAATAATCTCTAGTGTCTATCTCAGCAACGACAAAATATTAACTGACTTACAATATCTATTCTGCGTTAAATTTTCCTTACACTCTATCTATCTCAACAACGACAAATATTAACTATCCAATGGCATGATGATACGGGGAATAGAAATTTGTTCTACGATAGCTGCATACCAATTTTAGTTACAAGAATATTGTTATAGAAAATACAGTAAAGAAAGTGCCGAGCAACAGCACACGAATAACTAGACGCATGTTCAATAAAGTTATGCAATTTAACATTTCATATTAATGTACTGAATGGGGCAAGGTATTAAATTCCATTTCCATACTACATTCTTTAAACTATTGAAAATGTCTAAAGCATCTCAAAGGTGAGGTGACATGCTTACCTTTCTACCATTTGAACTACAAGTTCCGGCTTCTCAACATGATATTTAACGCCATTTTCAGCCTTCGTCATATTTACAGAAGTTCTAACTGATATCGCCATTACTGAGTTGAAGAGAAAGAAAGCAAGTAAAAGAAGAAATGGCTGTAAGGCTTGGGTGCTAGCCATTCTCGATGAGAGTATGCGTGCAATGGTTATATGACATACAATGGCTTTGAGCTCTCTTATATAGAAAATCAGCTTTGTGTAAAATCTGTAGCAAATGGGGAATCTTGACCCTAGCGATTGAAAATATGGTTATATGCACGTTATCACCTTGCGATTATTACGGTGTTTGTAATGCACATGAAAGGCATGAAGGATTATACTACATCGATTGACCTTACCTATACCTATAAATAATAGAGTAATTATGTGATAGAGCGTTTCTAAGATGTTTCTTAGCATTTTAACTCCAACGTTTTCCTCAATTAACACATATTTCCAAATCTCTTCGAAAAACATAGATATAGAAAATTATAGAGATGTCTTGAGTGGACGCGGCATCTTTATTCTTTTATCCCATCCATATTCACCTATTGATATCGAAGTCTTAAAAGTTCCAACAAAAGTTTGAAAATGGTGCAGATAAAATCAGTTTTGTTTCCGTAACCGAAGGGATTTGAATCCACTGACTTAATTCGAGAGTAACACTTCTTGCGGCACAATTTCTGTTTCACACTATAACTTGAGAATACATAGGCAAAGATGATATGGCCCACAACTATATTTGCCGTTGGTTTTAAATGACTTTCAGCTTCCGTATTCTGCACGAGCATCAGCGACAAAATTTCGAATATTATTTCGCATATTGTACCTAAATTTCTCACCAATAGCAGACCAAATTTAGGAGTCCTTTTTGGCCTTCACATGGTTCCCGCCCTTTCTCCTCTTTTTTTTCTTCTTTTTACATCCGGGGACAAAATAAATTGTGATTGTATATTTGTACGATAAACTTCTTTATCTTAACACCAAAAAAAAAATATTATGTAAGATGTCATCATGCAACTAGTGGTGGAATGATGTCATATAGACGTGATATACATATTTTTATACTATTATGGTGAAAGGACTTACTTTATCAAATAGTGTGCATTAAATGTTTTAAATGGGGAAGTAAGGTAATATGGTGTGTGAGGCAATGGTGAGGGTTGTGGCATAGTAAAATAATAACGGTGAAGGATTATTAAAATGAAAATCTATATGTAATGAAGCGTCATAAAAATGTAATGATGATCATGTTAAACAAAGATATGTCAAACTAAAAGTAATTAGAGTTATAGTTTTGTTCAATATGTATGAAGTGTCATAAGGATGACTAGGTGTAATAGAGTCATACTACATACACTAATTCAAAATTATTAAATTCATATGAATTGATCATTTGCAGTTCTACATCATATCAACTCAAGTATTTGAATGCTTGAATAATATGTGCAATTATTCTATATCTTTGGTTTGGATGACTTGATCAACCCCAAATGTGTATTTTTCAAAGTAGATTTTCAATTGTTTTTTTAATGAATAAGTTCCTACATTATCATTTACAAAATAATATTACACATATTCACAAAAAAATGGTGGTTGGAGAAAAATCACTTCCCTAGAGTCCACATGGGGGTAAATTCTAGAGCATAAAAGATATAGAAACAAAGACAATGTTGCTCGACATCTAAACTAGTAGCAGAGGGGGGAGGAGGAGTATCTCGGTAGCTTTGTTTTCCCCATTCATCAATAAGGTCTAGAGTGTCCACATGAGGGTCCACCCATCATCATCTTTATCTCTTTTTTCTTCTTCTTCTTTAGTAACATGGGCTGACAAAATAACAAGAACCAATTGAATGCACTACTAGTAGACCACCCAAAGTTTCCTCTTGCAAGTAGTGGGCCTACCTTGACAATTGATCTACAATTGGTGATGCAACTGACTTGAGGTCTCCCTAAAAGGAAGTTATTGAAAATGGGTTAGAAATTGATATGCTTATGATGGCAACACATATGGCATTACCGAAATAGGGACAATCATGGTAGGGTGAAGTAACACTCACCATCCATTGGCTCATCGAATTGAGTTCAATATCTCGTTGTGTAGAGTGGTGAAGAGCAGGTCGTGACCAACCCCACTAGCCATAATCTCTTCTTTCAATTGGGGGAGAATCTGGGGAATGGGTCTCCTATGTACCTTTAGTAGAACAAATTGTTCCATGATGATGCCTATGAGAAGGAAAGCAACCCCTAGAGGAAGAGGGAGATAGAAAAACTTTGGTAATCACATAGGGGGCATTTCTCTAATGGTTGAGGAATACCTGTAAGTGGGCCAACTCAAGTGTAATTTTATTTACTTGTACTTGAATCTACAATAAGACATTAGAACATATCATAACTTTAGATAAAAATAAAAGATTAAATGATCAAAAAATTAATTAGCAAAACTAAGCTGAATTTCTATGTTTCTATATGTTGAAGAGAATCTGCAACCTAAAAGCATGCCAAATTTGGTTGATTTTGTGAGGGATGAGAAGGTAATACCCTAAAATAATCATGTTCCATGAAAAAGATTCTAGACTAAAGGGCTTAAAAAATCATGGATTTGGGTCCAAAAATTCTAGGCTTTAGGATATAACCAAAATAAATGCTTAAATTACACTAGTTCCCCACAAAAATGGTAATGAATTTTAGAACTCCCAAATATGATAACTTGGAGGTACTAAGAAGGCCTTAGAAAAGAATAAACAAAGTAAAGTGAGCCAATTTGGGTTCCAGAATAGTTGAAAAATATGGTATGAAATTTTTGTTTCCAAACTAAGGCAAGTGATTGCAAATATCACCATTGATTCAAACTAGGAACCATGGGTGAGTGGGGAGAGTGCCAAACATATCCTTACCATGGTTCCTAATTCTAAAAAGCAGTGTTTCAACGCCATTCCCAATTTTTCCACCAAGGTCTAAAAGAATTGATACAAATTTTCTGAACCATATTAGTTGGGATTGCCCCCATGACTATATCAAAATTTTCAAGACCCTGATAAAAAGGTGAAACTTGGCATTATCTTCATTTCATTATATAGGACCCATTATAGCTCTAGAGAAGAGTTCTAAAAGAGTTTGAATTCATTTCTTGTCAAATCTCAAGGCATGAATCCTAAGGTAGCCTTACTAATGGGGGATCATGATATTAGAAAATGGGGGTATTACCAAATAGTCTATTGGTTGATAGAAATCACATCAAGTAATCTACAACCATTCTAGAGAATCCAAGGCTTCGTGGCTTCCCAAGACCTCTAAATAATTTTGACCATGAAATTCACTTGGATATGCATCGCGTGTTGCATGATGAGAAGGGCTTGTAGCCTAATTCCCTTCCACATAGGCCATCCAAAAGGATGGATAAATGAATTACAATGCCACACACGGATTTTTCAAGCTTAATTTCCTTTAAAGGCATAGAAGATCCACTTAGTGCAAAGAGTCAAAAATTGCTACTACATGTGGATAAAATCCCTAAACCTCGAAAACCCCAAGGAAGGAAACAAAACTTTCAAGCCATCCTGTGAAAGCTCTTGTGATTTTGTCAAGAGGAACAAAAGGAAATCATGAAGAAGTTTATCCACATTCATGTATGAGGCCTTCTAAGCATTCTAACACAAGGAATAATAAAAATCTTGGAACAAAGTTGAAATTTCCCCATTTAAGTAAGGGGTTTGGTGATCTAGTAGGCCCATTTCTTTTCAATTTTGTTAACGATAGCTTTCTATAAGGATGCCTGTGAATCCTAGAAGGTGAAGTGGATACCCAAGAATCTAAAAAAATATCTATTACCAATCCATTTCTAGTTGTAAGAGTTGAGTTAGGAAGATACATGGAGGAAGGATTATTTGTAACATTGAGTGTTATTTCTTTAGATGAAAGAACTAGAATCTTTCCTAAACATATATATGCACTTAAGGGATTATTTGATATTTTTATCCTCTTCTAAAATATAGTTAGAAAGTAATCATGTATAAAGTATTCACTAACAAGTTGAGTTGAGGAATTAGGTAGAGCTTTGAAAAAAATACTTGTGTCGTAGAAAAAAGTACCCTTTTCTTGACATGAGATTAGTTCATGATAAATTGGACTTAATGAGGCCTTAATCTAGTGTTGTGAGGCATTTTATGCATCCACACTAAGTCTTGGACCTTTGTAAACTAAATAAAATTCTTTTAGCGACATCTTGCAAAGGTGTTGTGAAGTGTTATAAGACATTTCTACATTCTTCTAGAATCTATTTAATGCAATTCACCTAAAAACCATCTTTTCACACATCAACAAACCCTATTTTGAAGTCTTGTAAAGTCTTGTAACAAGCTTTCATGCTCTTCTAGGAATATTTTCACTATTTACACCCTTCTCATGCTTTATTTTGTCTCTTTATGACCTGATATGACTTAATTAAGTGTATTTTTGAATGTTATCCCGACAAATAACATTTAACACAACATTTTTCCCAACACTTGTTTTTAGGTCCTAGGTGGGACCCATTCGCCATGGGTGGTGAATAAGTCCCCCTTGGCCTCAAATTCAAAATATTTCAAAATTGCTTTTAGGATTTTATTCAAAATAACTTGATGTCGGCCTGTGATGAGGTATGAATGGATACTAAGGCACAAGAATTGTATAAATATGTGTTTTTCACCTCATTTTCACATCTTCCTCATCTCCAATCAATTCATCAATCCATATATCATCCTATTATCTTTCACATCTTCCACCTCTCATTCCATTTATCTTCTCAAGCAAGTTAGGGCTTTCACTTTGCAAGTCATTCATTAAGTTTCCTAAGACATTCAAGGGTTGATTCTATATGTTTTGCATAATTTCAAGATCTATCATTATGGAAAGGTAAACATCTCCATTGTTGCATGTTTCATTACTTTATTTAATCATTTTGGTTTAATTACCTAAAAGGGGTTTGACCAAGGCAAACCCCCATGCCCTAAAATTCAACCTTTCTCTCTCTTGTCTTGTGTGTATGCATATCTAGGTCTCTTGGAGGATTAGGAATCATTGAAGATTACATTTAAAATTCATTCAAGTGATCTCTTCATCATTCAAGTCAAAACATCAACAAAAAGTCACTTTCATACCCAAATTCGACAGTTTTAGAAGTGTAGATCTAACTCCACAGAACCAACTCCTAATTTTGTAGATTCTTGTAGGTGGAATAATTCACCACCCATGGAAAATGAGTCCCCTCTATAGGCCTGAAAAGTGGTTTCCTCAGAATTCAACTCCCGGTAGTCAGAAACATGACTGATTCACCACCCATGGAAAATGAGTCCTAGTGGCCATTAACACAAGTTTCTGATACATTCCAAAACCTTCTAGTGACATCAATCTTCCTCTAGGTTCTCTATGTTCAGTCTCATTCATTTTTGTTTCCATTTGTTAAATTTTTTAGTTCAACATTGTGTTTTCCATCACTTTTGTATTAGATCAATTTACATTCTTTAGTCTACATTTTCATTAAGTTTCCAGAATTAAGACACATTCACACACTCCACATTTGATTTTCATTCTTCCATCCTTTAGTCTTGAGTGTTAACGTTGTGTATTTTGGCCCATTTTCTCTCTCCTTCTAGGTGAAAAACCCTAGGAGGAGCTAAGAAGGATTTGAGTGCCAAAATCCTTTGTTACAATACTTAATTATTTGAAATTAATATGAATAAATAATCCTATTGGAACCATTTTGTGTATTAATTTAATTTAGTTTTAACGGATTACTTCTATTGAATTATATGATACACACACACACAACTTAATAGTAAGAAGGCTTTGTAATAAGTATGAATGGATAACTAGTTTATAATGTTTTTTATCTAATAAGGTAGCATTTATTAAAAAATGAATTATGTAGATCATACTTATATAAAGGATTTGGGAATAGTAGAAGGTTTTCTAATATTTTATATTTTATATATTTAGATAGAGTAATTATTTGTATTCAAGGAAAGAAATAATTTTTTCTTTATCTAAAATAAAAACCTTATAAATAACATCCATAAAAGCCCAAATAGCTAAATGTGTTAAGATCTATATATCATTTTCTTAAGTAGATATCTCATTTTCTATGTCATATAAAATAATATTAAAGTTTAATATGAGGTCCTTATTTCATAAAACATATCCACGATATGTTCATTTACATGTTGAATACCATCCATCATTTCAAAAATTTCCACCACCTCTTATTATTAGAAACCCCTTTTTCATTAAATGGCTTATTTTTATTAATTAATAAATATAAACTCATAAATTATAAAAATGACTCTTTTATGGACTTACACAAAAAATTATATTAAATATTTGATGGTTTTTTACCTTAGATCTTAGGATATGCTAAATATGTGTTCTAAATTTAGTATTAACACAATGAATTCATATTTATACGACCCTTAAAGCAATGGAAAAGTTGAATTGAGTAAAAGAAATATTGATGAAGATCATATTTGTAGGAAAAGTGATCCTAGATCCAATTGGGATAACTAGGATTATCTCCTTTTGACATGACTAAAAATTTAAAGATAAGTGAACTAGGGTTTTAATGATTATCTTGTTACCACAATGGAGATCCAATCCCCTAGTGTTTATGTTTTTGATGTTTTGTGTTTTGATAAATTTGATGTGTGATTTGACAAGCCTATTTGACATACAACCCTAGATCTAAAACTCTAATTTATCAGACAAATGAAAACAAAAGGTTACAAAATTGACCTAGATTTGAGAAGTGACAACAAAGAGGAGTGTGCACTGTAAATTTTATCTTGAATTGGTTGGTCTAGGGTGCAATGATGCCCTAGACTGAAATCCTACTTTCTCAAATCTACAAATTCTAGATTGTAAGTTAAGGACTACACTCTACTTCCTTGGACTATCGTTGATTGAAACCTCCAAACCTAATCTAGACACATGAAAATGGGGGAAAGGGTTGTACTATGTAGTGGATTGTCTAATTCAAACCATGTGTTGGTATTCCTACCTCCACATATAGAAATTGATGATGATTAAGAGAGCATACCATAGGTTGGTAAGTCGTTAAAATAATAATAATTGACTGAATGATGAATGGAAAATGATATTGTTACCTTGATGTTAAAACCCTTGATGAAGAGATGGAACACAAAAGTTGGTTTCAATGTTGATGGATGGATTCCTTGAATTCTTGATAAATGTGCAAAAGGTTGATTCCGAACATAATAGATTATTGCAACTAGCATGTAGAGGATAACTCAATACATCTTCATAATTTGGCATGATTGATCTCAATAGATCCTTGCACATAATTGCTTCCTTCATCTTGATGTCTTGCAAGCTTAAATTTTATTGATGAAAAGGTTTGAATAATGCTACTAATTTTGGCCTTGACCACCCTTGAATGATTTTAGGATTTTCAATTTTCTTAATAGATTTTCTAGGATTTGAAATGATAAAATGACTAGCTATTTATATGCAATTATTATAATTTCTTGAAAATCAAATACCAATGGCCAACAATTGGCAATAGAAATTAACATAATAAATTACCAACACTGACATATTTAAATTTGGATCCAAAAATGATGGTGTAGGGTGTAGGGTGTAGGGTTCCCTAGAATAGATTCATACTTTTTTTACGATCAAAAGTGTTGAGGGAAATATTAAATGTATAATTTGATTTCACATGTTTTATTTTTTGATAATTTTTATAAAAATGGGATATTAATATATAATTAGGTTCAAACTCATAGGGGGATCAAAAACTAGTGTGAAATTATTAAGGGTGACAATTTTTGACATTATAGCTCATAAGGAGCAAATTGGATAAAAATAAAAGATCAGATGACAAGCTTAAATATGATCTTTGAGATGATAGAATAACCTTCAAGAAATCCATAGGTAGTAGATCATTTGAGTTGGTATATAGTACCAATGCAAAAATCCTAATTAATATGGATTTTTCTATATGCCAACTACTACAAGACATCTGTGAGGAAGATCTGTGTGATAAAATCTCTTAGATAATTATGGAATTAAATTAGTTGGATGAACATTGAAGGATTGCACATAATAAAAATTTTCTACAAAAATTTAAAATGAAGTTTTTTATAAGAAGACACCGCCTTGAGATTTTTAGGTTAAAGGTATGGTCCTCATGTTAAATGTTGCATTTGGAAACAAGGGAAAGAATGTAAAATTTGATCTATTGTAGCTTGTGCCTTATAAAGTGGCTAAGAGATATGAGATGAATGTATAACATCTCATGAATTTGGATGGGGAATTCATGTAGCGACTCATTCACAATCAAGATATGAAACACTAAGTCTCATGAATGGTGAGTCCACGTTATATCTTTAGTATTTTGGTTGTCATTTTCATTAGTAGTTGTGATCTTTGTTGGCCTATATGGTGTGTAATATCCTAAGCTTGTATTTTGTTGAGTTTTATTGTTTCTCCTTTTGGTCTACTACCAATTTTTTCTTAGATACTCATGATTCCCACATGAGGCACACATATCCAACTAGAGCCATATTAGGGTTCTCACAAAATTTTGGAAATTTTCATTCTTTTTCCTATATTCTACCTTTCATCAAGGTTGAATTAAAAATATTAAAGTAATTTGTAAAAAGACATAGTCTTTTATATATGTTATTTTTTGTTTTATCCTTATTTAGCTAGTGATCCTAGTCTAGAAACCATCTATTTTCCAAACATGATTTTCTAGTGTTAGAATTTTTTTAATGTTCATAACTCGTCTCTAGATTTGAAGTAAAAATGAGAGTTTATTTTATCATTTGGATTTGGTTGTGATTTTCTAACCTTTCCAAATTTCAAGTAGGTAAATTTGATGGTATAAGGCACATGTTTCAAAAAATAATAATTTCAAAACCATTCTAAACCTTCAAATAGTTACATAACCATTAAGCATGATGAATGAAGGAAAAAGGTCATTTTGTGTATTTTTAAGTCTTTTGGATGGTTAGTGAACCATTCAAAGTAACGAGGGGTGAGTACAATAAAATGTGAAGAGTTTTTTTTTTTATCATTCTTATGGTTTGTTAACCATGTAAAGTGCCAAATTGGTTATAATTATTTTAAAATACCTCAAAAATGTTAGAGTTTATTTGAGATCGTCGATGGAGAGTGTGATGTAACTATTGGGTAGCACATTTGAAAGGTTAGTAACTTTTTGTGGGTCATTGACAAGAAAATATTAAATCTTAAGTTTTTGGTGATTTTAAAAACTTTTTGAACCTCCTAAAATCATCAAGGACCGGTGCTTTATGTGTTTGGTAGATATTTTGATTTTTTTTAATGTTTTCAAATTTCCAATAAGCTAAGAAAAGATCTTTTAGCAATTGTGCATGATAGGAATCTCTTTTGTGTCAATCTTTTCACCATAGTTTTCAAATTCTCCTAATTACTGATATTATTTAAGGATGGCTAATGATTGTGCTGGCCTTAGTTATGGGCTGATGCAAGAAGTTGAGTCCACAAAAAGCTCAAAAAGTGGAAGTGTTTTTTTTTTAGAATTTGTCACACTTGGATTGAAAATTTAAGGCACTTACACAATGAATCTTAAAAGACGTCACTAATAAAAAACTTACCATTTTGAATCTAGTTTCCAAATATGTAATATATTCAGATACCCAAATGACAGAAAATAAATCTTGATAGGGATGTATAAAAACCACTTTTTAAAAGTTTTTTTTTACCATACCATGCACATGTACAAATACCACTTTTGACCCAAATAAAAGTATTTCACTAATTCCTTTTGGGGACAGGGAGCTAACAACATGAATATTTATGAGGATACATTTTTGTAAAAAAAAAATTGAATATTTTTTTATAGAATTTTTATTGGCCTTAATTGCTATTTTTAAAAATCAATGTGTACTGATAGCATAATTGGACCTAAACTAAAAATTTTAGGAATATTTTTATTTTAATTGTGGAGAGAATTCCCTAAAGATTGATTCCATATTATTTTTTTACAAGAAACTTAACTAGAAAGAGGTTATTAAAAAACAAAGGAAGCCTGATATTTCAAGTTTATGGACTAGTTTTCTTAGAAATTAATTAAAAAATAACAAATATAATCCAATATTAGTAAAAATTATATATTTGGAAACTAGACATCATGCTCTCTAATGGGTTTTAATTTCATACATTAATTCAAAAGAAAATTCCATAAGCCATATTGCTAAAGTTGGACATTCTTCTTGAATCTGATTTTTTTTCTAGCTACAAATCAAAGCCAAGGGTGCATGTAGGTTGGAGATTCAAATTTTTAATAATGCATACATGTTATTAAAACGCGTATGTGTTATTTAAATAGAACACATACAAGTTATATAATGCATACACACTATCTATTTACCCATTGGGTAAAGGTAATGCGTATGCATTCCTAAAATATAATGCGTACATGTTTTGTAATGCATACATGTTTCTTATTTAGCCATTTTTTCACAATTTGGAAAATACTGATAGATCACATTTTTTCTGCAAAATTCCTTTTCTGCAATATGGTCTGAAAGTACCATTTTCTACATTTTTTTATTGCAATGTTATCTTGTGCAATCTCTTAAAAGGGTATATTCTATTCAAATTGTTGGAAAAGACAAGAGCAAGTTGAATTTTCTAAAGTGGAATCAAGTACAAGAACATTTTAAAAGAAGATTTAGAAATAGAAAACTTTTGGATGTACTCATGATGCAATTGATGAGAATGTCAAAAATGAGAAAAGTGATGAAAAAATTAGGCATATTTGTAAAACCAAAAAGAAAGATGATTCAATAGAACACATAATATCTAGTGTTGCTAATTCTATTGATTTTATAGGTAATAAAAGTTGATCTAAAGATAAGAATACAACTCGTCGTGCAATAACAACTGCTCTAGTTAATAAAGCAACTTCAAATAAAAGGATGTTAAGTAAGATTAGTAAATGTACAAAAGTAAATGCTAAAAATTTGATAAGAGCTGCTAAAAGAAGAGAGTATTTAAAAGGATCCAATTAATCAATGTTGGAATTTTAGTGGTAGACTCCCTGGATCATACATGGAATTAACTAATGAAATAAAATCTTTAATCAAAAAATATTGGCATGACAATACAAGAGTATCACCTAACATTAGAGATGTTTTAAAATTAAGGGTGGGTTTCAAAATTCGTGAACCTCATCCAAAGAATATCTTAGATATGATTGAAACTGAATTATATGAAAAAAATTTAGATGATTCAATATTACCATTTATTATTATCATAAGTCAAAGATCATTCAAAAAATGTAAACCTTGGTATGTTAGAATTAATAAACAATGAATCTATTGTTGTTGTAAGACTCATGTATAATTTCATTATTTTTATGATATTTTTTGATATATACATTGTACTTTGCATGCTAACCAAATTATGTAGGACATTTGTGGTATTAATATGCCACGTGAAACAATCAAAGATTTTATAGTAGGTTTGTTTTGTGAACCCTCTAATGGAAATTTATTTTATTTAAAAGCATGCATTTCTAGAGAATGTGATAGATGTGATAACTTTTAATTTTTAGGAGAATGTATGCATGAAATTAGTTTAGATGAATTTGAACAACAATTAGTAGATGTAAAAAAAATAAAAAATATTGAGTATTCTTTAAAAGATGGAAAATTTGGAAAATGTTGTGAGCTAATTGTGGAAAAATTTAGTGTGCATGCATTTATTAAAGAATTTAAAGATAACATTGTACCTAAATATGTTAAACACTCTCAATATGCTCATTGGGTTGATAATCAATTTCTTTTATGCAAAAACACATTCGCAATTGGAACTATATTGTCAGTTGTTGATTTTTCTAAAATTTATACTCTTGCTCCACAAGAATAAATTCCAACACAATATTATAATTCAATGCAAGTAGCTATATTTGTTTATATTGTTTATTGACATGCAGATGATAGTAGAGAAGACAATAGATTTTTTTTGAGAGGGTGCCATTTTTATGTAAGTGATAATCGATTACATTCATTTGAGTTTTTTATTGTTTTGATATATTTTATAAAAAATTAAAAGAGAGAGGAATTCAAATGAGAGAACACCTTATATGGTCAGACAATAGCACAGGTCAATTCAAGAATACTAGAATGTTTTATTAGTTATGTAGAGTTCATAAGAAAAATAATATCCAACACATGTGGATTTTTTTATAAGATGGACATGGTAAAGGAGAACATGATGGACTCGGTGTATGTGTGAAAAGAGCTCTTGCTAGAGAGCAACTCAAATTTGATGATGTTGTGAAATTCAGAGATGCACGTGCAATTGTAGATTGATGTAATACTAAATTATCTACAAGAACAAGTGAGAGCTCAATAATTCAATGCTTCTTTTGGTTAGTTGAAGAAAATGATATTTTTACTCAACAAGATTGTGAAAGAATTAATGGATCTAAAAAATGGCATTCGTTTAAGAGTTTGAATAAAAAAACATGGAAAATATGGACAAGGGAGCTTGCATGACTTTTTCAATTTTGTATTTTAGGGGACTGGGAGGTGTGTTAAAATACGAAATGGGTCAAAGAATGGAAACAAAGAGCCTTAACACCTACATTGACACATGTTCAACATGGAACAAAAATTGAAGATAATCAAGTGTTCGCATTAGATGATTATGGTCATGTTTCATATCTTGTAAAATAAGGTACATTAAATTCAATTGAATTTTATATGTATGCATGTTTATATGTGAATTAAATATAAGTCACTCTTTATTGAAATTTTTATTTATTTTTGTAGGACATGTGTATGTTGTTGTTGCACTTGAGGGGAATGAAGAGATGGAGTATTGGTTGGCTAGATGTGTTGAGAGAAAACATAAGTTGGTACATCCTAGAGTGGATGATGACAACTTTGAGTATCCAATTAGTTTGGTGGTTGTGGTTGGCACTTGGCTACAAAAGTATTTGATAAGAAAGAATGGCTTGCCTACATTTGAAGATTATCAAAGATGAAAGAAGATTATACATTATTCACATTTGATTTTGGTAACCAATATAAAACTAGTTAGGCATCAAGGGAGGCCTCCTAATAAAGTGTTATGGACACTTTCAATGGATGATCATGAGACAATCATAGGTGCATTAGAAAAGTGAGATAATATAGATGGTAGAATAGAGTAAATAAATATTGGTAAGTATATAGTTGTATATATATTTAATTGATAGTCGATATGTAGTTAAAAATTTATCACATATACATGTCTTTATATATATTTTTCTTTGTTCATTTTCTAATTAAAGTTTTATATAATTTTTTATTTCAGGTCTCCCAAAACTAGATGCATTAGAAAAAGAGATGACATGCATATACATTACCATGGAATTCAAATCTAGAGATAGGTAACTATATATAGTTCTAGATACATTTAATTTGTAGTATAAATATAAAATTAAATAATTCATTGTCATTTTATAAAAAAATTATAATTAATTTTATATCCCCTCAAGCCATTCTCTTAAGACCCATTAAGCTATCCTCTTGTGTACCCTTAATCAATCCTATTGCATCCCCTTAATTCTCTCTATTGATTCCCCTTAAGTCATCCTCTTAGGACCTATTAATCCATATCCTCGTATATCTACCCTTAATCCATCATCTTGCATCCCCTTAAGTCACACTTTCAACACCCCTTAAGCCATCCTCTTAGGACCCCTTAAGCCATATCCTTGTATATATACCCTTAATTCATCCTCTTCCATCCCCTTAAGCCACTCTCTCAACACCCCCTAAGTTGTCCTCTTAGGACCCCTTAATGCATATCCTTGTATGTCTACTATTAATCCATCCTCTTGCATCCCCTAAAGTCACTCTCTCAACACCCCTTAAGCCATCCTCTTAGGACCCCTTAAGCCATAGCCTCATATATCTACCATTAATCCTATACCTTAGAAAAAAAAGGCAACTTGCTTGATTTGGGGAATAATTGATGATAAATTAGACTTAATGAGGTCTTGATTTGGTGTTGTGAGGTGTTTTTCATATCCACACTAGGTCTTGGACCCTTTCAAATGCATTTAACAATGTCTTGTAAAGATGTTGTAAAGTGTTGTAAAAGACTTTCATGCTTTTATAGACTTAATTAACCCATTTTCCCCTAATTCAACATTACAAACTATATTTAAATAAATCCTCACATCAATATAGAAGGCTTATAAAATAAAATAAATAATAATCTAGTGTTGTAATGTGTCCTAACACATTCACATTAGATGTGCCTTCCTAGGCTGAGTGGACATCATTTTAGTGTTGTAAAGTGTATTTAATCACACTTTCACATTGAATTCTATGTCCCAAGCCCTAATTGATCTTTACATCATCATTAATAGGCCCCTATTACCCCATATTGTGCATCCTGAGGCATAAATTGATCAAATAATCGACAAAGTCATCATATAAACCTTATTTTGTTACTTCCTAGCATCCTAGCTGGAAAATGGGCCCCACTGGGACTAATTTACCACCTATGTAAACTGATTCCCTACTAGGTGGGACTGATTCACCCAAGGTGGCGAATGAGTCCCATTTGGGCCATATTTTACTTTTGAGCGAGAAAAATTAGGTTTTGAGTTTAATTTTTCTTCATGTTGGCCTTAGGGATGCAATTTATGGGTGAATAAGGTGAATTTCATATAAAATAAAGTCTCTAAACCATAATTTACATCTCATAACTCATTAACACATCTCTTATCATTCATTCATCATCTATCTTCTCTTTCAAGTCAAGCAAGTTAGGGTTTTTACATTCTAAGTCATCAAGAAGGCCTCCAAGGACATTCAAGGGAAAATTATTCATGTTTTGCTACAAAAATTCAAGATCAAATATCATTGCAAGGTATTGAATTCATTCTTTCATACTTCATTACATTCTTTCATCATTTTGGTCTAATTACCTACAAAGGGGTTTGACCAAGGAAAACCCCCATGCCCTAACATCCAACATTTCTCTTTCTTGTCTTGTGTGTTTGCATATTTAGATATCATGGAAGCTTATAAATAATTTAAGATTGCATTAAAAAGTTGTTGAAGTCATCACTTCATTGGATAAGGAAAAATATCAACAAAAAGTCACCTTCAGGCCTAAATTTGATAGTTTTAGAACTAGCCACCTGGAGAAGTAGACAGTGCAGACCGAAGGCTCCTGTTTCCACCTTTGAATATTTAGAAATTACAAAGTGGACTCATTAACCATGGGTGGTGAATGAATCCCACTTCCAGGCCTATTTTTGGTTTTCTACATTTTTGGATACCCATTTGTCTAAAATGGGCTCTGAAATAGTTTCACAGATCTCGAACTAATTTTCCCAGAATGGAAAATGAGTCCCAACAGGCCTAAAAATCAGGATCACTAGCATTTTTAAAGTCATTTCAAGTCACTAAAAAGTTTACAGGAGCACTTCTTCAGTTTCATTCATTTTTGTTGTGGTTTACTTTCATTTCTTGGTGTTTTTTCATTACACAATGTGTTTTCAAAAACTTCACGTTTCCTTAGTTTCCATTCATTAATCAATCAATTTTATCAATTAGTTGTATCTATATCATTACATTTAGTCATAATTTCATCATACTTGCATTAGTTTGAGTGAACCACTTAGATTTTTGGTGTGGTATCTATCTCTTTCCATTAGGTGAAAGACCCTAATTGAGCAACTTTTAGAATACTTTAGAATACTTTATTTTTTGATTTGGATTCCATTATCATCCTAGCAATAGATTGTATGCATTATATTTTGTATTGTTTTGCATTCTAGGTGGGTTTCAAAAACTTGCATTAGTGAAAAGCTCATTTAACTTGCAATTTTGCATATAATTTCCTTAAAAATTTCTAAAATTTTGCATCTACATCTTAGGTCTGCATCTTACAACATCAAACACATAAAAAATAATTCAAAATTTTTGAAAATTTTGTAAAAAACCCTTACTAGGACTCATTTGCCATGTTGGGCGAATTAGTCCCTGTCCAAATTTTGGACTCTATTACAACATTAGAAACCTCATTTTTGTGCTTCTTAAGCCTCCTAGTATCATATAATATAAGTCTAGAAAGTTTTGGGAACAGTTGTTTTATGCATCTAGCTCAAAAACATCATTTTAGACTACTCATTCTTTAAATCACTTCAATTGCAAACATCCTTACATCTAAAAAATGCTTACAGTTCTGAAATTTTGCATAACATCAATAAAATTACTTTTCATTTTTTCTTACACAATATTTCTATTCATAAAACTTTTCATAAGTTTAATAAAATTTCTTTTCATTCTTGCATATACATTGTTTACATTCTTAAGGTGTTGCATACATTGGATAAAAGTGTTTTGTATCTTTGCGTATACATTGTTCATATTGCTGAAACATTGCATGAAATAGTTATATGTGCTTTTCATTCTTATTCAAACAATGCTAGTACCTTACATATTTAGACATGTTAAGAAATGTATTTCCTATCCCCTCCCTATGAGAGTGTTTTAGTGAAAGAGACTACAACTTGGGCCATTCCTAACAATCATACTTGTTCTTCTCATAATATCTCTCCTCTTGGTGACGAAGATATTTTAGTAGAAGAATAAATTAATGAGAGTTTTGAGAATCCTAGTTGTTTCTCTCCTTTTACCTCTCTTAGTGGATAAAAAATTCACAAAAAACCTAACATAACCAAAAGTAATCATGACAATAACATTTTTCCTTCTGCTAGTATCTCTCCTAGTTGTGGAGAAGATACTTTGCTATTAGAAAACACAATCGATGATGGTCATGAGAATCTTGTTTGTCCCCCTTCACCTAACAAAACCTTTCTTAGGCAAGACAATTCAATCATTGATCCTTTCCCTACTTGTGATGAAGTCCTTTTCGACAAACCAAACTTAGAATGTCAAGAAAATTTGGTTTCTTGTTCTCCTCAAAACCCTCCTCCTAGGAAGGATATTATGATGCAAGACAAGAACCACAATAAGGATATAAAATCTCAATTTCTAAGGGATTTTAACATTATTCAACCTCAACTCATCCCTTACCCCCCTTCACATAAACCTCCAACTCAAAATAAACCTGAACTCATTCTCTACCCACCTAAGAATAATGTATCGTAGTAGCTGAGTCATAATACCATTTCTCATACATATAAAACTCGAAATAATCCACAACTACTGCAACCAACCTCAACACCCTTACCTTTTCCTAATCCTATCCCATCTAAACCTATCTTCCTAGGTCTTCCTAGTGGAAAGGAGTACAATCTTGTTGATAAACTAAAGAATAATCCTACTAGAATCTCATTATGGGACCTTATTCAAGCCTCCCCTCACTATCACAACATGATCCAATCATCCTTGCAACAAGTTCTCATCCCTTCTAATATGCAACTAAATGATATAGCAGCCATGATTCAAGCCATAAATGTTGACATTGTTTTTAACCAAAGTGAGCTTCCTCCTTTGGAAGTGCAAAAACAAAATGAATCTTTTATGATTGTTGCTCAGTACAAATGAAAAGGGATTAAGAGAACTCTTGTAGATATTGGTTCCACTCTTAATATATGTGGAGTAAACCTTCTTGATATACTTGGTGTCAATAAATCAAACATTCAACCTGATCCTTTATCCATCAGGGGATTTGACAATATAAGTAAACAATCGCTTGGTGTGATCACATTACCTATTATAGTTGGAGTGGCCACATTGGAAACACAAATCCATGTTATGCCTAATGATCTTGCATATAACCTTCTCTTAGGAAGACCATAGATTCATGTAATGAATGGTGTGCCTTCTACTATCCATCAAAAAATGAAATACATCTACAACAACAAAGTGTGCACACTTGAAGCTAACCCTCATCCCAATGGTTGTTTAAACATTGAGAAAAAGAAAGAGAATCCCTTGAACACATTAACACCAACCACACAAGTTGACCTTGTCCAACATCTTGAACTAGTTTCGAAGCTCTTAGATGATGATTGGGATTCCTTCGACTTCATGCACACCTCCTTCAAAGAATACAAGATCATACACAAAGACTCTAGCAATGGAAGAGAAACCACCATTTTGTCAACACAAAACTAAGACAACCCTTCAGAAGCATCTAGCTCAACCATTTTAGAACAACAGACATCAAGTTACACAAAAACCTTTGATGAACTTAATCATGACCAACCATTGAATTCAAAAGAAATGAATAAGCTTTATGGAAAAGGTTATGAACTCATGAAACAAGTTGGCTATAGTGGAAAAGGATGTGGTGCTCAAGAACAAGGTATCTGCAACCCTATAGAGCCTAAAACACAACAAACAACTCATGGTCTTGCTTATTTTCCTTTGATCGAGATAAGCAAGCCATCCCTTAACATCAATACTATCACAAAACATCCTTCTAAAAAACCCTTAACAATAGTACATCCTGAACTCATCGACACTAGTGGTCTTGAAAATCATCCTTTACAAAACATGACACAAACAAATACACCTTCGCTTAATGTTGATGTCATCTCACAAACTGTTCATGATTTGAACTCGTTAGATTTCATACCCTCCTATAATGGAGCTCAAAACAAAATCTCACAATCTAAAGAGTCTTGCGTAGATATGACAACTAATACTAAGCAAGTAGTATCTTTGTCACAAACCACAGGACCACCTTCTACCATTGACCAAGACAGTATCTTGTCGAGACTCCTCAAAGATCACTTGATATCTCTTCCTCCAAGAACTCGTAAGAAATGCTATTACAAGACTTCATTATGTTCCTATCATAGAGTTCATGGTCACTCCACTAATGAATGTAATGCTTTGAGTAGTAAAATCCAACATTTTAAGGAATTTTGTGTTCTTCCTTATGTGGGGGCACCTAATCCCTCTAATTAATATTGATTTTCACTCTATCTTGCATCTTATCAACCATTTCAGCTCATCCTTGTCCTGCACTAAGTGGGGGCAAGGGGTTATGTTTCCTTGACCTCGTATGTCACTTGTAGTTTCCTCCTTTGGCTATTTGTTAACCTTTCATGAATATATAAGAGCAAGCTTGGGACATGGATGATGTGCGTTAAGTTGGCTTGCATGTAACATACTCCCCTTTTCATGACTTAGCTTATCAGAAACATATGACTTGGCATAGAGCTTTCTGAGTAAGCTCTCATGTCCTCTTCTTCTACTTTAAAGAAATTTCTAATAGTACCTATGTTCAAAACCGCTTTAAAGTAGGGGCATACATCACCACTCACATTTCATTGTGTAGTTTTATTGTTCTTGTGATTCCCTCTCTTGGACACATTTAGCACAATGTTCCCCAGGATGAGACCTTACACTTGTCCTCTCTTGGAAACAAGATGAGATCATTTGCACTTATCCTCTCTTGGAGACATTGAGCATGATGTTCCCTAAGATGAGACATTACATGAACTAAGAAAAATCCATTTGAATAGTCCTTGCACTATTCTTCATTAACAATTTCTATGAGTGGAAAGCATACGAAGTTTTGCTTACTTGATAGAGCTTGAAAATAATTTTTCCTTGTGGTGCCTTATTAAAGTTATCAAGAGGTATGACTTTGCTATGGTTGAGTGGGAAGCCCATTATGTAGTACAACTTTCCCCATAGCCACCTATGTGTTTGTGAGTGCATACCAGCTGAGTGTATGTTTCTCACCTTTTGGGATTTCTCACCTGACGGACAACCAAGAGTTTTGTCACCCTAGACTGAGTATGCATTTTATTTTTGGAAAAGCAACATAGATCTGACCCACAACTAGTTGGAAAAATAATCGAAGCTTGATCCACATTTTCATTTTCATCTTTCTCTTCCTTCTAGTTCTTGCCATTGCATGATCATGTATCTTGTTTTGTTGCAAATCAGTCACCTTGTGCATGTCCTTTTGCACTCATGTCAGGTTGACTTAGGATCTTGGATCCTAGGGGCTTGGCCACCTCCTTTTATCTTTGTTTTCCTTTATCATCCACATGGGTATGAGTGGACCCCTCTTGAATGTCTACTTTAGGGTGAGTTTGAAGCAAGTTCATCCTCTCACTAAAGTGGGGGTTGAATGTACCGTAGAAAAAAGGCAACTTGCTTGATTTAGGGAATAATTGATGATAAATTAGACTTAATGAGGCCTTGATTTGGTGCTATGAGGCATTTTTTCCATCCACACTAGGTCTTGGTCCCTTTCAAATGTATTTAATGATGTCTTGTAAAGGTTTTGTAAAGTGTTGTAAAAGACTTTCACACTTTTCTAGACTTAATGAAGCAATTTTCCCCTAATTCAACATTATAAAATGTATTTAAATACATCCTCACATCAATCTAGAAGGCTTATAAAATAAACTTAATGATAATCTAGTGTTGTAATGTGTCCTACACATTCACGTTAGATGTTGTGCCTTCCTAGGCTGAGTGTACCTCATTTTAGTGTTGTAATGTGTATTTAATCATACTTCCACATTGAATTTTTTGTCCCAATCCCTAATTGAACTTTACATCATCATTAATAGGCCTCTATTAGCCCATATTATTCATCCTTAGGCATAAATTGATCAAATAACAGACAAAGTCATTAGATAAACCTTATTTCCTTACTTCCTAGCATCCTAGCTGGAAATTGAGCCCCACTGGGACTAATTTACCACCTATGGAAAATGAGTCCCATTGAGGTGGGACTGATTCACCCAAGGTGGCGAATGAGTCCCATTTGGCCCATTTTTGACTTTTGAGCGAGAAAAAATAGGTTTTGAGTTTAAGTTTTCTTCATGTCAGCCTTAGGGATCCAATTTACAGGTGAATAAGGTAAAATTCCTTTAAAATAAAGTATCTAAACCCTAATTTATATCTCATAACTCATTCACACATCTCTTATCATTTATTCATCATCTATCTTCTCCTTCAAGTCAAGCAAGTTAGGGGTTTTACATTATAATCCATCAAGAAGGCCTCCATGGACATTCAAGGGTAGATTCTTCATGTTTTGCTATATAAATTCAAGATCAAACATCATGGAAAGGTATTAACTTCATTATTTCATGCTTCATTTCATTCTTTCATCATTTTGGTTTAATTAACTACAAAGGGGTTTGACCAAGGTAAACCCCCATGCCCTAACATCCAACATTTATCTTTCATGTCATGTGTGTTTGTAGATTTAGACATCTTGGAGGATTTGAAATCATTGAATATTGCATTACAAAGTTTTTCAAGTCATCTCTTCATTGGATAAGGAAAAATATCAACAAAAGGTCACCTTTAGGCTTGAATTTGACAGTTTCAGAACCAAACACCTGGAGAAGCAGAAAGTACAGATCGAAGGCTCTTCTTTCCACCTTTGAATCTTTAGAAATTCAAAAGTGGACTCATTTTCCATGGGTGGTGAATAATTCCCACTTCCAAGCTTGATTTTGGTTTTTTGCATTTTCAATACACATTTGTTTGAAATGGGCTCCAAAACAGTTTCACAGATCTGGGACTAATTCGCCCAAAATGGCGACTGAGTCCCACCAGGCCTAAAAATTAGGATCAACAGTATTTCAAAAGTCATTTCAAGTTTCCAACAAGTTTACAGGTGCACTTCTTTAGTTTCATTCATTTTTGTTGTGGTTTACTTTCATTTCTTGGTGTTTTTTCATTACACAATGTGTTTTCAAACACTTCACATTTTCTTAGTTTTTATTAATTAATCAATCAATTTTACCAATTAGCTGGATCTAGATTATTACATTTAGTCATAATTTCATCATACTTTCATTATTTTGAGTGAACCACTTATATTTTTGGTGTGGGATCTATCTCTTTCCATTAGGTGAAAGACCCTAATTGAGCAAAAGAGACAACATTTCACACCCTCCTAAAATATATAGTTCAAATCCATTCAATTGAATCCCCTTAATTCTCTCTATTAATTCCCCTTAATCCATCCTCTTAGAACCCCTTAATCCATATCCTCATATATCTACCCTTAATCCATCCTCTTGCATCCCCTTAAGTCGCTCTCTCAACACTCCTTAAGCCATCCACTTAGGACCCCTTAAGCAATATCCTTGTATATCTACCCATAATCCATCATCTTTTATCCCCTTAAGTCTCTCTATTAATTCCCCTAAATCCATCATCTAAAGATCCCTTAATCCATATCCTCATATATCTACCCTTAATCCATCCTCTTGCATCCCTTTAAGTCTCTCTATTAATTCCCCTTAAGCCATCCTCTTAGGACCCCTTAATACATATCCTAGTATATCTACCCTTAATCTATCATCTTTCATCCCCTTAAGTCACTCTTTGAACTCCCCTTAACTCATCCTCTTGGGACCCCTTAAACCATATCCTCTTATCTACCCTTAATCCATCATCTTGCATCCCCTTAAGTTACTCTCTTTACATTGGTTAAGGATTTAGGGTTCATCTCCTAGGCATTGGGTCCTTGGATTAAGGATTTAGGATCTTCATATCTAAGGGTTTATCATATTCTTAGAATAAAAAATGTATATAGGTTAAGGGTTTAGGGTTCATCTCCTACACTTTAGATCCTAGGGTTAAAGGTTTTAGATCTTCATATCCTAGGGTTCACAAGATGCTTCGAATAAAAAATATATATGGGTTAAGGGTTTAGGGTTCATCTCCAAGGATTTAGGTCTTAGGGTTAAGGGTTTACGAAATATCCTAGGGTTCATGAGATGCTTAGAATAACAAATCTATATGAGTTAAGGGTTTAGGGTTCATCTCCTAGGCCTTAGATCCTACAGTTAAGGGTTTAAGATATTCATATCCTAGGGTTCGTGAGATGATTAGAATAAAAATTCTATATGGGTTAAGGGTTTACGGTTCAGGGTTTGGGATATTCATATTCCATGGTTCATGAGATGCTCAGAATAACAAATCTATATGAGTTAAAGGTTTAGGGTTCATCTTCTAGGTTTTAGGCCATATGGTTTAGGGTTTAGGGTTCCTAGGGTTCATGAGATTGTTAGAATAACAAATCTATATGGGTTAAGGGTTTAGGATTCATCTTCTAGGATTTAGGTCATATGGTTTAGGGTTTAGGTTTTTTAAGGTTCATAAGATGCTTAGAATAACAAATCTATATGGGTTAAGGGTTGAGGGTTCATCTCCTAGAATTTAGGTCGTATGGTTTAGTATTTAGGGATTCTAGGGTTCATCAGATGCTTAGAATTAAAAACTTATATGGCTTAGAATAAAAAAATTATATGGGTTAAGGGTTTATAGTTCATCTCCTAGGCTTTACATAATATGATTTAGGTTTCAAGGTTTTTAGGGTTCATGAGATGCTTACAATAACAAATCTAAATAGGTTAAGGGTTTAGGTTCATCTCCTAAGCTTTATGTCATACAGTTTATGGTTTACGGTTTGTAGGGTTCATGAGATGGTTAGAATAACAAATCTATACATATGGGTTAAGGGTTTAGGGTTCATCTCCTATGCTTTAGGTCCTATAGTTTAGGGTTTAGTGTTTCTAGGGTTCATGAGATGCTTAGAATACAAAATATATATGGGTTAAGGGTTTGGGGTTCATCTCCTAGGATTTAGGTCATATGGTTTTTAGAGTTCATGAGATGCTTAGAATAAAAAATCTATATGGGTTAAAGGTTTAGGCTTCATCTCCTAGGCGTTAGGCCATATGGTTTAGATTTTAGGGTTTCTAGAGTTCATGAAATGCTTATAATAGAAAATATATATGGGTTAAGGATGTAGGGTTCATCTCCTCTACTTTAGGACCCATGGTTTAGGGTTTAGGGTTTCTAGGGTTCATTAGATGCTTAGAATAACAAATCTATATGGGTTAATGGTTTAGGGTTCATCTCCTAGGCTTTAGGTCATATGGTTTAGGATTTAGGGTTTCTAGTATTCATGAGATGCTTATAATAACAAATCTATATGGGTTAAGTCTTTAGGGTTCATCTCCTAGGCTTTAGATCATATGGTTTAGGGTTTAAGGTTTCTAGGGTTCATTAAATTCTTAGAATAACAAATCTATATGGGTTAAGGGTTTAGGGTTTCTAGTGTTCATGAGATGCTTAGAATAACAAATATATATGGTGTAAGGGTTTAGGGTTCATCTCATAGCCTTTAGATCCTATGGTTTATGGTTTAGGGTTTCTAGGTTTCATGAGATGCTTAGAATAACAAATCTATATGGGTTAAGGGTTTAGGTTTCATCTCCTAGGTTTTAGGTCATATGGTTTAGAATTTAAGGTTTCTAGGGTTCATGAGATGCTTATAATAACAAGTCTATATGGGTTAAGGGTTTAGGGTTCATCTCCTAGGCTCTAGGTCTTATGGTTTAGGGTTTAGGGTTTCTAGGTTTCATGAGATTTTTAGAATAATAAATCTATATGCTTTAATGGTGTAGGGTTCATCTCCTAGGTTTTAGGTCATATCATTTAGGGTTTAGGGTTTCTAAGGTTCATGGGATGCTTAGAATAAAAAATCTATATGGGTTAATGGTCTAGGGTTCATCTCCTAGGCTTTAGGTCATATGGTTCAGGGTTTAGGATTTCTAGGTTTCATTAGATGATTAGAATAATAAATGTATATGGCTTAATGGTGTAGGGTTCATCTCATAAGTTTTAGGTCATATGGTTTAGGGTTTAAAGTTTCTAGGGTTCATGATATGCTTAGAATATCAAATCTATCTAGATCAATCATTTAGGGTTCATCTCCTATAATTTAGCTCCAATGGTTTAGGGTTTAGGGTTTTTAGGTTTCATGAGATGCTTAGAATAACAAATATATATGGGTTAAGGGTTTAGGGTTCATCTCCTAGGCTTTAGGTCCTATGGTTTATGGTTTATGGTTTATAGGGTACATGAGATGCTTAGTCCCTTTGTGTCATCCATTTAAGTTATTCTCTCAACTCCCCTTAATTCACCCTCTTGCATCCCTTAAGTCACTCTATACGGGCTAAGCATTTAGGTTTCATATACTAGGCTTTAGGTCCTATGGTTTAGGGTTTCTAGGGTTCATGAGATGCTTAGAATAAGAAATCTATGTAGTTTAATGGTTTAGGATTCATATCCTAGGCTTTAGTTCCTATAGTTTAGGGTTTCAGGATTCTAGGATTCATGTGATGCTTAATCCCTTTAATTAATTCTCACAATTCTAGTTAATCCACCCTCTTACATCCCTTAAGTCACTCTATATAGGTTAAGGGTTTAGGGTTCATCTGCTAGGCTTTAGGTCCTATTGTTTAGGGTTTAAGGTTTCTAGGGTTCTTGAGATGCTTAGAATAACAAATCTATAATGGTAAATGGTTTAGGGTTCATCTCCTAGGATTTAGGTCCCATGGTTTAGGTTTTATGGTTTCCAGGTTCCATGAGATGCTTAGAATAACAAATCTATATGGGTAAATGGTTTAGGGTTCATATCCTAGGCTTTAGGTCCTATGGTTTAGGGTTGATGATTTCTAGGGTTCATGAGATGCTTAATCCCTTTAATTCATTCTCTCAACTCCCCTTAATGCACTCTCTTACATCCCTTTAAGTCATTCTATCAACTCCCCTTAATCCATCCTCTTGCATCCCATTAATCCATCCTCTTACATCCATTTAATGCACCCTATTCCATCCCTTAAGTCATTCTTATAATTCCCCTTAAGCCATCCTCTTTGGACCTGTTAAGCCACATCCTAGGGTTCATGACATGCATCCCCTTAATCCACCCTTTTTCACACATTTAAATCATTCTCTTAACTCCCCTTAATCCACCATCTTGCATCCCTTTAAATCATTCTATTAACTCCCCTTAATCCACCCTCTTGCATCCCCTTAATTTATTCTCTTAAATCCCCTTAAGGAATTTTCTTAGGACCCCTTAAGCTATATCCTCTTTGGTCCCCTTAATCCATCCTATGGAAAACATCACTTGACTTTGTAAGAAATTTATAAGATCCAATTTTCTAACTTTTAATATATACTGTTCTTTTCTTGCATGAATTATTTAGTTAAATGACTCATAAAAACTATAGTTAATTTAATTACATTAATTATTTTTGCAGGTTCTCATCAAGTTAGTCTACCATGTGATTGTCACTGTAATTTTTTTTTATCAAGAGAATATGTAAATATCAATTTGTGGTCTTGAACTAAAAGTTGATAAGATTTAATTTGTATCTACATGCACATATATGTTTCAACATGTTATATAGTTGTATTAAACATCAATATACATTATATATGTTTGTTTGATGTATGAACTTCAATGAACTTATTAGTCACTTTTTAAATATCTTGTTCCAATTTTATCTTATACAAATCATGTCTTGTATTTACCATATTCTATATAATTGTTCAATTGTATAGATTATACATTTTATACATACAAGGAGATAGATTTTTGTTTAGTGATTCAAATATTTTCTAGAATTGGAAAATAGTTAAAATTATGTGCCCTTAATTTATTATGAATATGATCTAAACTATTTAAGGAATGCTTTAATTTGTCACCTAGCCATGTGATAAATTATTGAAATTTAAGAGTTAATCATTTTAAGACATGTCTAAACTTAATAAAACAATGGCATGTAAATATATATGAAATTTTATTCTAGATAAGAATTTATATAGTACATATTACTTGAAAATTAGATAAAATATATATACATACATGAGTGCATATAATAATCAAAATGAACATAACACGATCATAATTGAGTGCATATATAATCATCATATTAAATTCAACTGATATAAATAAACACAAACATGATCATATTAATCAATATAATGTATGTGAAATGGTCCATCACATAACATGTTCAAAATGTATATGTCAATTCAAACACATATATTTAAATAAAACTAGAGATCTATAGTCCATAAAATTTAAAACCATCTAACTATCAGGGTGATCAACAAAATCAAGTATCCTCTTTGCTCCACATGGACTAGATGTACCTATATCATGCAATAGAAGAGTACAAGAAACTTGTAATTAGATTTAAATTTATTTAGAAATTTTAATATAATTTAACATATAAACTTGAAAATATAAAATTGATAAAAAATAAATTTAATTAAATATCTAGCAAATACAGTAAAAATTATTTTTAGTATGCATAAATTACCATATGATCATGTGAATCTACTAGCACATTTTGTTAAATGGGTAGCATAACTATCAATTGAGAACATCTAAATGCTTGATCTACTATATCCTACATATTCATATAAAGCAAACAATATGTTAGAACCTCAAATATATATATTTAAAAGGTCCCTAAGAATTGTATAAGAGATTTAGTAAAGTTTACAACCTTGAATGATATGACCTTATGATCACACACCTGAGATTTGTTGGAAGAATGAAGAAGAATGAATATCTCTACAGTTTTGTGTTGTCATTTATGTCACCATGTTATACAGGTTGTGATTGCAAGTCTAAGTCAGTGTTTGATCTGGTATTTTGGTTTGGTATTTGAACCAGTATACAAACTACACCCTCTGGTATTTTAGTCCACAATCCTTTGTAGTTGATAGCTATTGTCCATGGTTTTGGGAAATAGTTAATGGGTGTTGAAAGAATGCATTTTTATAATCTCTCATGCTTAGGTGCTCATACGACATATCAACATTATTTTGTTGATTACTTTTTACAATTAAGTCTATTTCTGGTCAACTTCATGAATAAGTTGTGATATGGTGAATCAATTTTTGTTATGCATATATACATGTGACCTATCTTAGGTCTATTCTAACATGATAAAGTATGCAACAAATTTTGGTTTATTGGTTGGAAAGATTTTGCAAATACTTGAAGCCAACAGTTGGTATTTTCGGTAAACAAGGAAATGCATCTAATTAGGCCAACCTAATCGATAATTATAGATGGATCAAGTATATATATTGGACATGTTTGAAGATTGAGTGATGAAGAAGTAGTAGTGATTGTGAAGATGTGAATGTGACAAGTGAAAAGATGATGAAGTGAATTAAGTCTATTTATTGAGCATCACTAGAACTATATAAGCACTTATTAGGTGCACTCTCTTCAGTTCATTTTGGTTGTGAATCCAATTTTTATTTTTTTAATCTTTTGTAGACAATGAGCTTTCTTTTGTAAGCAGTGAGCTTTTGTATCTGGACAGTGAGTCATTCAGGGAAGTGAGCCCTTGGTAGTGAGACTTATACATTCAATTTTGGAATTAATTTATATTGTGAGTTAATCCTCACTATGGATTTTCCCTCATTGGGTTTTCCATGGTAAATCTAGTGTTCATTATGTTGATTTTTCTCTCTATTTTTTGTATTTCATGTTCATACTTAATAAAAAAATAGTGTGGTTGTGAAGTTAATAAGTGTTTGAAGTTTTGTGTTTAAATTTGGTGACAACTGATTCAACTCCCCTTTCAATTGTCTTGCACCTTTTAAAAAATGGTATCAAAGCTTTTGGTTCCTTGGTGTAGAGCTTAACTACTTGAGGAAGATCCTAAAGGTTGATCAAAAGGATGATAAAGAAGAACTTTGGACCGCACTTGAAGATCTTGATAAGGAAGAAAATGAAAACAAGGAATTGAAAGAAAATCTATATGAGCCTAATGAATGTATCTAGAAATTGAAAGAACAATTGAAGAAACTCAAGGAAAGACACAGAGAATTAAGTGAGCAACAAAAACAAGAGATCATCAGACTGAATGTTCTTGTAGAAGAAAATAAGAGAATTGAATAATGTATGAATACAATGGTGTAGAAAAAATTTGATGAATGCTCTAAACTTGAACATGAGGTAGTAAATTTGAGAGTAGAACTAGAGAAGGAAAAACTCTATGAGAACAATTTTAGATCTAGCTCTGACAAGCTTGAAGAATTGCTTGCTAGACATAAATCAAGCAAAGAAAAAGGTGGCTTGGGAAATAAAATAGGTGAAATTTGAAAGGAAAATGAAAAGACTCAAGAAAAAGGGAAGCAGAAAAGAAATTCAAAAAATTTTGCAAAAAGAGACTGCCTGTGAGACAACCTAATGCACAAAGTTATCCATCTTTCAATGGTATTTGTTTTTTCTATAATAAATATGGTCACAAGGAAACAAAATGTAGGAGCGGGATGAATCAGTTTCTTGGTTCTTTCTTTGGATAATGTTTTTCATGCAAAAAAGTTGGACATAAAGCTACTAAATGCATATCTCAGGTGATAATGATCAGTCGGGTAATGATGAATAGGTTTAATGGAGGAAAAATGAATCAATCTTTTAATGGCTACTGCTATACCTGCAACAAATTTGGACACAAAGCAAATCAATGTAGATCGAGAAGTAATAAAGGTAAGAATGGTTAGAAAAGTGTTATCTGCTATAATTGTAACAAACTTGGACATATCTCATAGGTTTGCAAAAGTAAGAAGGGAAAGTAGTCTGCTCCGGTGGAAAATAATGAACTGGTAAAGAAAATTGACAAAGAAAAGATGAACAAAGAAATGAATAAGATATGGAGGAATAAAGAAGAAGAACCTAAAACTATTGATGTGTCTGTGCCTCCATCTGGTATGGACAATTCCTCTGGGAACTAGATTGAGCATGGTCTTAGGGGGAGCATTATGAAAAAACTATAAAAACCCCCTAGATCAATGGCCTGTCAGAGGATGGCACGAGGACGTAATGTGAAGAATGAATAAAAAGAGGTTTTGGAAGAGAAACCAGAAGAAAAAATGTTGGCATGCTAATTTGCGGATCAAATTAGGGCTTTTTGTGTTGAGAAGAATGGTTTTAGCATATTTTTGATGTCTACCAAATTTAATGCGAATTAGGGAAAATTGATGGTGTATAAGGTAAAATTTGTAAGTCTTTTTTATCACTTGAGCATTTGAAGAATTTGAAAGGTTTCTTGGAGAAATCTCAAAGTGATTTGAAGCAATTATGAAGAAATAATTATAGATACTGAGGAATTATTTCTCAGTTTATAAAGGGGAAGAAGGGAAAAGGAAGAAGTTTCGACTGAACAATAATGAATTCGAGAAAGATATGCATGAAAATGGACAAAGGGTCAAGTGGCGTCATTCCACTAAAGTTGAAAGGAGTTGAATTGGAAGAATTTGATCATAGAAAGATAAAGGAAATGGAACTAGGGTTGAAGGAAAATGAGTTACAAAGCATAAAAACCCTAGGTATGGATTTATGGGGAGAATTTCTCTAGTTTGCAGATAAATAATTCATCTTGTTCTTGTTAAGTTGATTCAAGAACAACAATATTATGTTGCACAAATCCTACTTGATCACGAAGGAAGTGATCGAAGCGATTACTGGTTTATGTAGTGTTGGGGATCTCCCTTGGAAGAAAATCGTGAAATACAAAGATGTGGAGGAACTTACTGGCATTGATAAAGACCCTCGAGCTCTATTGATAAATACTCTTGCAAATTCTATTGTAAGGTATGTTAAATGTATAGTGTTTCTTATAAAATCTATTTTATAAATCATGAAGGTTCAACTTCGACTATTGTTGTATATCTTCCACACATGATGGTTAAGGAAAAAAAGCAGTTTGATCAGTGTAGCCTATTACGCAAAAACCTAACTAAGAATTCCTGAATGTTGTTGGTTGAGTGATATCCTTTTCAGTTTGTATCTTTGTTTGTGTGCTTAAATTTTTACTTTTTGAACTCACTTCTAGGAAGAGAAAATGTTGAGTGGGAATCTATTATTCCTATTAGGAAACAAGTTTATAGATACTTGGAATCATTAGCAGATGATTTAAGTGTGTGCAAAACATATTTCATATCCCTAAAGACAAATTTTTGCTCCAATATGTCAATACCTAGTCAGTCTGAAGTGAGTTCATCCTCCGGTAAGAAAGAGTTGGAAGTTATCATTGGTGAGTCCCCTCTGAAACGTAAAAAGAGGAAAACTATTGTAGCAAATGTCTTGGAAGAAAAGAAGAATGAAGAAGAATTTTTTTCTGCATCTGACTCCTTTGATATAGACGATATATGAATTCTACTAGATAAGAGTGGAATGAAGAAGATTGGTGAAATGTGGAATGCATGCTCTCCAATTGAGAAACTTAAAATTGATGATGTGTTGGTTGATTATTTGCTTAATAAGGGTATTTTAGTTTCAGATGTGTTAGATTCTTTTCCAGATGATCTAGTAGAGATTATTGAAGAGAGAACATTTTTAGAAGGACTCGAAGGTCATAAGTTCAAAGATATGCTTGAAAGAAGATGTAACAAAGAAAAAATAGTGCTATCTAAACATATAAATGAGAAAAAAGAATGCGTCAAAGAAATATCTGACATCTACAAGTATTGTCTCTAGTGGCTGACAGCTATTGACAATTTCAGAAGCAGACTTTAAGCCATTGAATTTGAGATGAATAGTATTGGAAATAATTTTTATTTCTTCAAGGACAGTGATGTAAAACAAAGAATAAGAGTTGGTGAATTGTAGGTGGAGTTGTTGACTACTCAGAGGCAAAGAGAATATATGGTTAAAACCTTCTGGCTGGTTAAGAAAATTGTTGAGGTCCGGTTGGATCATCTCTCTAGAATTCTCTCTAATGTAGCAAATTGTGAACGACTATGTCTGTCTTCTAATAAAAAATCCTCCTTTGCACAATTATCTTTATTAGAAAGTATGAGTGGAACAATGAATTTGGTTGTGCTTGCTTGGAAAAGAATTCTTCTGATCATAAGAGAGAGGTACAAGAAAATATTTAATGTAAAAAGTGTCATTCTCATTTGAATGTTTGAAATATGAAGCTGGAATTTATGTATATACAAGGTTATCATATACATATCTTTACATCCTACCATTTGGTTTCCCTTTTCCATTGATTTCAAAGGGGGACATAGTCATATGAGCGGAGAGAGTCATGTGAAAAATAGCTATAGTGATAGGAGGAGAGAATGTTGTGTTTTGTAAATTTTGGCACATGAATGTTGCCATCAGTGACAAAGGGGGATATTGTTGGAAGAATGAAGAAGAATGGCTATCTTTTTGGGTATGTGCAGGATCATGATGGGACAAAAAGTGGCAATATGATGGGTATGTGTAGAGTATGTGGCTGACGACTTTGTTTTTCCCAAAATTGATGAAATGAAAAGGGTTTTTAAACGAGATTCTCAGCTTTCCACCAATATAAATTATGCTTTACTTTGAATTTAATAAATAATTATTATTCATTTTCTATTTGAATTACAACTAAAGTCTTGATTGATAGGCTAATTGAAAAATATCTATAGCTTTCAAATGGTATCACATATTTTGAATCCAAAGCATGTGTCACATTCTATGCTTTGCATACTATAGGATTAAAACTAAATAAATTGAATTTCATGAAGTTTTGACCAAGTTAAGGTGGTTAGACATACGATTTTTTATATTTTTTAAAAGTTGTAATAAAAAATTCATAATCAATTATTTACTTGGAAAAAAATTAGAAAAAAATATGCATCACATCAGGACATGAGTCCTCTACTTATATCTAAAATATTATAAAAAAATATTATCATTTTATTGTGGTTAGGGTGGTCAGACAGACACCTACTTATTTTTTCCCTGAAATTTAAGTACTACTGCATTGAAATTTCAAATTTTCACCAAATAGATTTAAAAAAAGAAAAAATAAACCTAGTATTTTAGAAACTACATCCAATTTTCTACAAATTCTATTCTTACATATTTTTGAAATAAAGTAGATAACTTATTCAAATTTTTATGTCAAGTTACCTAACTCTGATTTTTCTGAATTTTTTTCCACTCAAGGGCCTAGTTTTTCCATGATGATCCTACACATACCCTCTATAGTTTTGTGTTGTCATTGATGTTGCCATGTTATATGGATTGTGATTACAAGTCTAAGTCAGTGCTTGATATGGTATTTTGGTCTAGTATCTGAACTGGTATACAAACTACACACTCTTGTATTTTAGTTTGCAATCCTCTGTGGTTGATAGTTGTTGCCTGTGGTTTTGGGAAATAGTTTATGGGTGTTGAAAGAATTTTTGTCTAGAATATGTCATGCTCTAGTGCTTGTACAATGTATCGACATTATTCTATTCATTGATTTTTGTAAAGAAGTCTATTTCTAGCTGACTTCATGAATAAGTTGTGATATGGTGAATCAATTTTTGTTATGCGGATATATGTACGACCTATCTTAGGTCTATGCCAAAACAATAAAGTATGCTCCACATTTTGACATATTGGTTCAAAAGATTTTGCAAATACTTGAAGCTGAAAGTTGGTATTTTTGGTAAACAAGGAAATGCATCTAATTAGGCCGACCTAATTGATCCTTACAGATGGATCAAGTATATATATTGGATAGGTTTGAAGATTTAGTGATGAAGAAGCAGTAGTGATTGTGAAGATGTGAATGTGAAAAGTGCAAAGATGATGAAGTGCATTAAGTCTGTTTATTGAGCATCACAGGAACTATATAAGAACTTGTTAGGTGCACTCTCTTCATTTCATTTTGGCTGTAATTTTTTTTTTTTTTTTGTAATCTTTTTGTAGGCAGTGAGCCTCCTTGTGTAAGTAGTGAGCCTCCTTATGTAAGCAATGAGCTTTTGTATCCAGACAGTGAGTCCTATTCAAGGTAGTGAGCCCTTGGCAGTGAGCCTTATACATTTGATTCTGGAATTACTTTATATTGTGAGTTAATCCTCACCATGGTTTTTCCCTCATTGTGTTGATTTTTCTTTCTATTTCTGCATTTCATGTTCACACTTAATAACAAAATAGTGTGGTTGTGAAGTTAATAAGTTTTTGAAGTTTTGTGTTTAAATTTGGTGACAACTGATTCACCCCCCCTCTTAGTTGTCCTACGCCTTTGAACAAGATTTTCGATGCATAAATGTTGATGATGTCTTAGGTGTGCCCACTGTGGGTATCACATGAAATCCCTGCATATAGATATAACAATGTATAGATCATTCACACATGTGTATAAATTCAAATTAAATTAGATCTATGATGCGTATTTAATTTAAAGTAATTTTTTTTTTTAAAGCATGCACCTAAGTTGATGATGACTCAGGAGTGCTCACCACAATTTTTGGTTGGTCGATACTTGGTATCGCATGACCTCCCTATATCTAGATACAATATATCATTTCACACATGTGTACAAATTCAAATTAAATTAGATATGTCAACATAAATGAAAATATGTATTGGTTTGTACCTGACCAAAAGGTGAGCCCAATTCTACAGCACTCAAAATATAGACACAAACATATTGAGATTTAGGCATTGTGTGATCATGCATCTACACCAAACACTTCTTGAATTAATATTATATTATATATAGAGTTTAATGTTATTATTTACATGAATTGTGCACATTTAAAAAAAATTATTTAAATGTTCCTACTTTCAAAATATGTACACACCTATGTAGGATGATCCTCATAATATAGTAAATCCATTTATGACTCATTCCTAGATGCATGTGGGTCACCTGAAGTGGATGGCTGAGTATGCCCATAGCTTGAGCCTCCATGCTCTCTATTTCCCACTTTAGCCATCACGTGTGTAGTCTGATGAGTGAGATGTATTGAAAGAGAAATCAATGCTCCTAATGTTGACAACATCAACTGCTGTTGAAATGCAATTGGAACACTAAGAGAATGAGCAACAATAGGAGCAATCAGAGCATGTCATTGAGGATCGACACTTGGTCCTAATCTATGTTGGGGCATGCCACACCCAAATCCGTAAAATGACCTCATATTAAAATAGTTGGGTTTTAAACCCAACTCAAAATCAACCCATAACTTTCTCAAAAGGTATAGGGGTACCTCACAATTGTCATGTGGTGGAGTATAAAACACCATCCACCATTTATCCCAAAAATTTGTAGCTATCTGTGGGTGCCTACAACATTTAATTGAAATTCATTTTTTGGTGGGTGGGACTGGTTTGTTTGTTTGGGGGCTAAAAAATGTTGGAAAATGGCTTGTTTGGTAATTTTAAGGTCATGGATTTATTTATAAGACAATACATTTGCATAAAAATGTCTCCTCTCTTCTCTCCATTGATGGAACCTATCTAGGTCTGCATTAATAGATCGAATAGAGTCAACAACAATTTTCATTGAAGATGGAAACCGTGCAAGATGGGGAAGGATATTAGGCTCATTGTTTTAATCAAATCCATATTTTCTTGGATCACATTAAGGTTTTCTCTAGTGCTCTCTCTTAGCTGAGATCGATCTACTATAGGGCATGGTGGGTTAGGAGGTAGAGAGGGTGGAGGTGTGGGGTTTTGTTGTGGTGGCAAATCTGGATCTATGAGATCTTCAAGTTGTGCATTAGGTATACAATTCTCTATATTAAATTCAAGCTCCATGTTCAATGAAATGACAACTGCATGTTAAACAATTAAAAAATATATTAACAAACTAATTAAATACTGTACACAATTTGAAAGTTATAAATCCAATTGAACATGCACAAATTCAAACTACGTTTCATTTGAAGACACATTCAATTTAAAGCATTTAAAATTCCATAACATGAAAATCCATAGCATGTACATTAAATTATATAATTAAAGTCATGTACATGTACCCTTGATTAAATTATCACTTTATCTGAAATTTTTATTTCAACACAATGGTTTAATTTAAAATCTTGAAATAATAATATCAAGGTCCTACTTCATGGATTTGACAAGTGAAAAAATTATAAATGTATTAAGTATAATTTAATGATCTACTTGATCATAATTTATTGTTGGTATTTCATGATTGTGTGATTTTGGGAAGGTGAAATTTTGGTTTAATTTCTAACTAAATTTCTAGAGTTGTTTTCCTTAACTAGCCTATATTTCCTTACTAGTTTGAGATCTGATAATCATGGTTATTTCAAAAGTTTCTCAGGTTTTGTTATTATATATTTGATAGACATATTTATAAGTCTCAAACGTTGTCACTTTTGAAATTTTTAAGTATTAGGTACATGAAGAGGAATATATAAAATTATAAATTGTCCAATCCTTTTCATTTTCTATTATAGACCATGAACCTTAAAATTTTATTGCAATAAATATGATTTTGGGAATTATATCCAGCAAGCATATTCATATTAAATTTATTTTATGATAGAGAGTTTAATTTTATTAAATCATGTATATTTAATTGGTTTTGTGTTGACTTCTAGTAACCATATTGTTTCATTTTCCTTGCAAGGTTAAAATTGAGTGGTGTGTGGTTGTTAATTTAAAATTATTGTATCATTCTATCTTGGACTAATGAATGTCATGCCTTAGTGATGCTTTTTAGATGATTCTATGTATGTTCTAACCTATGCATTGATTGTCAATAAAAGATGCCTCCTAGGCATCATGTCACTCATCAAAGTGGGAATGAGGGGAAGGCTAAGAATGATTTGAAGTTAGGATCTAGGACTATTGCACGTGAATAATAAATTTTAAAATGATTAAGTTGAAGGTCTTTAAAATGTGATTTTATAATTAAAATGCTTAAATAAACATTCAATGATTAAACAACAAATTATAATTTAGAGAAAGAAGAGAAGACAAGAAACAACAAGTTGATAACGGAGTTCACCAAATGACTACATCTACGGGTCCCTCTCCAATAGAGTGACCGATCCTTGATTATGATCCAAAAAATGATTTACAAGGCCTCAACTATTACAGAGTCTTCTCACATCTCCTTGGATGATAATGAATTACAAAAAATGTCCTCTCTCTAGTACAACAAGCTTGAATTCAAGCTCCCAATGCACATAGATGAAAAATTCACTATCACAACTCTCCAAGATAATTCTCTCCCCAATTTAGAATTCTCTCATAAGTCACCACCTAGATTCCAAGAGTTACAAAGTTCCTTTCCTTCAAGCATGGCAGAATAACACTGCTCCAAAGCATAGAGTTGAACATACAAGAATAAGAAAATTCTCTCACAATTTCACCACTTGGTTGCCAAACTCCTAAACTCCCCCCTTTCTATACATATTATGGTTATTAACCATATGATTTACAAAAATCTTGCATATCTCCCTTTACAAGTGAAAATCTTAAACAATTTCCCCCATTTATAGAGATATATATTTAAAAATCACCAATATCCCTTAATAATCCCCTAAAAAAACTTTAAATAATCTTCCCATATTTTTAAAGTTTATACAAGGCCCTTACAATTCCATTTTCTCGGGCTTTACAAGTCATATTTTTAAGGGGTTAAAAATTTAAGTTTAAAGGGATATCGGTTTTTTTAGTCTTTATCAAAACAAACTTAGCTTTTCAAATATCTTGAAGCCACTAAATGGTGGAAGAGTGGAGAGACTATGGTAGGGCAGGGAGGTCATGGGGTTGACCCCTACCCCGTTAATTTTACCTTCAGATTTAGAACTATAATATACCAAAATAAACTAAAGATAGAATATAATCAAGTGCATTATGCACAACCTAATGGTGTGGTGGGTGGCTTGCATGCGAAAGGTGAGGGGATCGAATCCCCTCATCTACTTTTTGTGAATAAACCTATTGAAATTGTTCCAACAAACTGAACCATGGAGGAGAAAGATAAGGTGTAACATGGAACCCAATCGATGTGCCACATGGCACAATTTGATTCACTCAAATCTAGCAAATGTCAGATCTTTATTGGACCTCTTGAGCTGACTCTACTACCAGGTCATTGTATGGATGCCACATGTCACATTTTGATTGGTCAATGTCATCTGAACCTATTGATGTCACCTTGTCATGTGTCACACACCAATTCTGCCACGTCAACATGTTGACATCAAGAATGGTACCCTAGTGAACTTAGTCAATTACAACCTTTGACTGACCATATCTTTTGAATATGTGCTTCATTTTTGACTAATCAAGTAGCATTATGATCATGGTGACAAGCTCTTCATCATGATGCCTATTCTGATGAGTTCTGATATGATCATTTTTTTCTCTTTTATGACTGGCCCCTATACCTAGTTTGACCCCAACTTTGATCGGGCATAACTTGAGTGTACGAGCTCCTTTTTCACCTCTTCAAGTTGCGTTGGGTTAAAATTTCCAAGATCTTTGATATAGTGATGAAATCTAGAGCATGTGGAACACTTCAATTTCTAATGACAAGTATCCACCTAGATCATTTCTCCCCACTCGAGAGTTTTTAGACCTCCAAAAGTTACATTTATTTAGAATTTAAGTGAGGGCATGGCCTCCCCACTTGTGTTGTATCACCTATCCATTGGTACACCTAGCTTAACACCACAATTAGGACTATAATAACATTGTTGAACACAAACATCACTCTCACTTCCATAAACATTTACATCAACTGTTACAACCATTAACCAATAAAATTTGACTAATATCAAGCCGAATAACAATGTAGATACAAAACTGAATGAATCAACAACATGTCTATCTTTCACAACAAGAACATTTTTACCGAAGGGAATCTCCAAATTCCCAACCAAAAGTTGTGGACTTGGATCATTGATGCTTTCATTTATAGTCTCCTCATGCTATACTATTGGTGTATCCTACAACATATGATTAGCCTTGATAACTCAAGCTTATGTCTAGAACAACCTGAATTAATAAACATAGGAGACAAATCTTTAATTGAATTAATCACCCTTTTCAACTACCTTGTGTTTGCAGAAGATCTATTGGTCTTGATACTGTGAGAATGTACAAAATACTTGGTACAATCTTTAAACAAGTGATAATGATTAAATTACCTATAGAAAATAGTCTTCCGATCATATAAATAAGGGATACCCAATGTAACGCCCTGCCACGAAACCCTAGAGGACAACATGCTACAACACCTAAAAATGGAAGAATTTTTTTTTGAGTTGCAACATAACAAAGATTACAAATGATACAATAACTTATATTCTAACCTAAGTCATCTAATGTTTCATGACTATGCTATGAGAATCCCATTAACCAACTTACAAGAATTACAAATCATCACTATCACCTCATTATATAAAATTCATCTAATAATATGAAATACATTTCATCTACTAGATATTAATAATCAACCAATAAGAATATTCCATATCATATCATCAATATAATAATATCCCAAATCAATTCAATTAACTAGCAGATGTAGTAACATCATTTACATTATCCAATACATAAGAGAGTTTAACAAAAAATTACATCATTACATCTTTACATCTTGAACAACAATGTATCCTCCTATACATGTAAGGAGAGTTCATTAGAAGTATAATACAAGTACATAAAAATTGATTCATTTGAACTAAAACAAGTGCAGTAGTCCACATCATCAAGAGTAGTTTCCACACGAATGATCAACCGAGAAGTGAACCCAATGGAGTGCACAACACGCTCCACCCAACCATGTGGAACCCTAAGGTCCACCCCCATGCTAGGAGATGACAATAAGGTCCCACCACCAAAGTAGACAAGGAGATAGGAGTACAACACAACAAGACTGACATAACTCCACCATACAATTACCACAAACGACTCATAAGATTGACACTGCTTCTAGAGGTATGCAAAAAAAAAAGTGAACACAAGACAAGGGAATGCTAGTTTTCTACAGGGAGGAGTTTCATCACATAGCTTGCTATTGGTTACTCTGGTGTAACCTTCTTAGGCTACTAGATACCCATCCTGGGTTACCCTGGCCACCTCTACTGACCGTTGAACCCCCATACAAACTCATGCAGGATCAACATACCTTCCAAGAGGACAAGGCAGTTGATCTTGCCATTCTAGTCTTTTCCACTAATCTCAAGCTTCAACAAGCACTTGAGCCATGAGTGAGGCATTATCTTGATTAATTTGAACTAGCCAACCCATTAAATTTATTTTAGGTTATCACTAATTAAGAAACTCTCAATGAGTTACCCTAGCACCGCTTTGTTTGTCGGACCCCAATAGAGATCCACTCCCCCTACTAGCAACTAGAAGACCCAAAAATATCCAACTGGGTAAAGCCATTTGCACAAAATCACAATAAACATGCACATACACATAAAGCAAGGCTTGAACCTTCTTGCTCACAAATCTCAACTATAACGATGACTAAACAATGCGTGGCATTAAACCTCCAATGACACAATTTAAGAATAAAATCAACCACTTCAAATGGGACAATCATAATCACAAGTAAATAGTGCAAGGCAAAAACCCTAGGTAACACAATGCAAGCATCACACCCACCAAATGAAGGCTCAAACATAACAATTCAACTGATAACATTTTGTTTTTTCCCAAGCCTCTGGAATCCAATCACAATAATATTATTCTTGACACCACTTAAAACATTTTCCCAAAGTCACTCCCATACCAAGTATCAAACACAATATTCAAACTATTGATCAAACAATAGAAGACATCATTTCCTCGTTACTTAATAACCAACAACTAAAGGTATAACAAACATGCCATTTGATTTGTAGACAATTAAAAAAGAAAGGCCACAATCATTAATTATCAAACTATTTCATCTATTTAATTGATTCTAGACATATAGAAATAAAGCAATATTTTCCTTATGTAATTTCAAATTCACTTAATTAACATACTCAATACATAGACTGAATTATACTTTTACTATATATACGCTTGTATAATTATATATTTATAAATTATAATCAAGATGCTATGTTATTTAAATAGAGACATTATATCCAATCGTATTATGACATACAATATAACATACATATATAAACATACATATATATGTATATACATATATATACACATTTATTTATTAAAACAAAGCTCACTATTCACATCCCATTAAAGAAATCAATTATCACATCACTCATTTATTTGAATACCCCATATTTTTCTCAAGTATCGAATACCATATACTTCTTTCAGGCATCGATACACATAAAAAGACAAAAAAAGGTATAAAACAGAAATAAAACAAAACGCCTTTTCAAAACTTGTTCCACCAAACTAAATTCAATGAGGAAACCTTAGGGCATCGATTACCTTGAATAAGTAACTATCAAATGCAAGTAACAAGTGATATAGCACAAATGTTATGCATGCAGTATAAAAAAAACCATACACCCAAGGCATTAAAGTAGACGGTATACATACAGTAAATCAAATTTAAAATACATTTAAATCGAAACCCAAGCCACAACAATTTTCTTTGACATAACAATATCATTACATAACGGATACCAATTGATTTACAAAAACACGCCTAGCTAATTTCCTAGGCACAAACCAAACTCGACTTCCTGACACATTGGATTCCATTCGAAACTTAAAATTGTAGTAAGAAGATCAAGTTCCAATAAATGTAAGAGCCTTCGATTTGGGAGTAAGAAAATTCAATATCACATTACATTCATCGATATGAGGATGCAGCCACAATACTTATCGAATTGAAAGACAATGAAGGGTAACTAGTATAATGCAAAATTTCCAATTCATTACAAATCCTACGAATTATCTGTATATTCGATTTGTAAAGAAATCGATAAAACTTATAATACATAGGACCATCGAAATATAAGTATGAAGTATGGAGTATTATTGTATAAGCTTTGACAATAAACTAACTCATCTGATTATTACTACTCGTAGTGGCAGTGTTGGGTGCAAAATATAGCTTAATTTTAAGGCAATAAAATAGGAAATATCCAAGGATAAGCTTGTGTAACGGTTGTTTTCACTAAAGTTATGCATGAAGCTTAAGTTATATACCTGACAATGTATAAGAACAATACAATAGCAGTATAAACTGCCGCTCGTGCCTCAACTACAGACCTCCACAATGAGATCGACACATGCAACATAGACTACAAAGTACAAGAGCAAAATCGCATTCCTAAAGCATTGAGTGCCAGGGGATAAGGTCGAATCAGGCATCGAATTCAAGCTCAACTTATGGCCATCAAGGAAACTCGTAATACAAGGCGTAAACTATCAGAACAAAATTAGAACCATGCTAAAGGTATCAACTTAAATTAGGCACAAAAGGTAAAGTTTCTACACAGGGGTAAAATGTGTAATTCGCATGCTAAAGCTGTCACAACACAAGGCATCGAATGCCTTGAAATATAACTCTTAATACAATTCGAACATTGAAGTAAGAACGTAGCATATAGTTTAAAGGGAAACATAGGAACAAGAGGAGAAAGGAGGTGCTAACATCCAACATGCAGCCTCAGATAGAATTTCACCATCAAAGGAAATAACAACATAAAAGGTTTCAGAAACTTCCAAGCAAAGGAATTGACTGGTAACATAAAATAATGAATTTTTCTACAAATAAGGCCTTAGAGAATCTTCGAAAAGAGCAATTTTTCTATATAACTCAATTCATAAATAAACAAATAAGAAATATTGTATTCTGAGATAGCTAAAATAAAGATTCAAACTTTTTTTTCACACAACACAAAGATGCATGATTCTTTTCTAAACAACATTAAATTTGAGGAGAAGGAAACAATTGAAACTTGGTTTACCTCGACTGAGTGAGCTGAAGATTGATGTTGAGCTTCCTACTTCTAGCTTGCAGCTTCAACACCTTTAAAATCCAACGACTTACTGTAGAAACCCCCATTCCAAAACTTTTCCCAAATCTAAAATGAAACCCCCAAAAACAAGAAAAGCCTCTCCAAGAAGAAAAAGAAGATTCATTTTCAGTAAATAACCAAAAAGCCCCTTTCTTTATGCCAATTAACTAATTTATTTATCACTTCCCACTCTCTCCATTGTTGCATGCCACTTCTTGATTATTTATTTATTAAATTTCACATCTATTATAAACTGCCACTATTCGATTTTATATTTATTTATAAAAACATATTCCTTATTTATTTATTTTAATTTGACCTCTTTAATTCTATTTGCACCATGTTTTAATTTATATATTTATTTTATATTTCTTTATTAATCATAATTTTAATTTATTAAAACCAAAAATGTGTCAAAATATTTATGTCAATTATCAAAATAATTTTAAGTTTAATAATTTTATTTAATATAATATCAATTAAAGCACAAATCACCCTAATTAAAATCAAATGCACAAAATACCAAGCAATACCTAACTTCACAATGAGGCTAACAGGCAAGTCCATGACAACAAGGACATACCAAACCACATACGGAGGGGCACTACATCCTCCCCCCCAAGATTGGACTTACTCCTAGAAGTCACATGGTAGAATAAATCATACGTAATTATAAGTAAGTTCAAATTATCCAAGAAACCAAATACCAAACAATTACCTAAAGTTTAACCAAGGTTGAGAAGCAAGACCAACTGACCACAGACATCAAATGATGTTGATGAGGTAATGGACTATATATTCATCCTCCTCAAGGATGATGGCTAGGGTAGGGGAACCTTATTTCCATCTCTGTTTTCAACAACATTTCCATTGGGTTTTAAGGCACACTCAGACCTGACAATTTAGGTGGAGTCGATGCCTGGTGCCTGCAATCTACATCAAACAACTGGTCGAACAATATATATATATCAAATAATCAAGTACATCGTGGGAGGAAATCAAAGCATAGTAGGGTACTCGCGAACAATTAATGCTACAACTATCCCACCCACTAAGACAATTCATACAATAGTCCACATCAATGAATAACAACAATTATATCGTAAACCATCCACTACATATATATCATCAAAGCTGATTCATTACATCAAAATGCTATACTTCCACAAAACACAACAAAATTATGCACACAAGGCATACATTTTCCATTAAATATTCATCATTTACACACAAGACTTCCCAATTTACTCTTTTTACAATGCTAAATCTCATAATATATGTGACAAAAGATCATAATTTATGCCTTTTCATAAACAAAAAACACAATTTATAACTTCATAAACCCAAAATTCCAGATTTAACACACACTATTCACATACACATACAATTCACATCACTGGGTCCATAATGCATCCCCAATAGGAAGAATATCGATACATTGCACACTACACTGAGGGTTCTATCCTTTCCATCAGTTTTATGCACCATTGGGAAAACACCACCTAAGGACAAATATTGGGTTGACAAGTGATGATGACCCAAAAAGGGAAAATTACTACTCAAGAGTACAAGTAGCTAGGTCAACATAATGGGCTAATATGTATCCAAAGTGCCCAGTGTATGAAGTTGGATTAGATACCATGTGTAACGCCTTGCCACAAAACTCTAGAGGAAAACATGCTACAACACCTAAAAATGGAACAATTTTTTTTTTAAGGTGCAACATAACAAAGATTGCAGATGATACAATAACTTATATTCTAACCTAATTCCTCTAAGGTTCCATGACTATGCTATGAGAATACCATTAACCAACTTATAAGAATTACAAATAATTTCTATCACCTCATTATATAAAATTCATCTAACAATATGAAATGCATTTAATCCCCCACATATTAACAATAAACCAATAAGAATCTTCCATATCATATCTTTCTTTCTTTTTTTTATTTTTTTATAACGAGGGGAATCAGGTGCAGCACAGCCCCCCATATAACCCCCCACCGCCGGTAAACTTTTTACCGTGACCGGTAGTGTTGGCGGGACACACCAACCAGTACCACGGGAGCGCTGGAGAGTCGAACCCATGGTGGGCGCCCTGCGACAGGGAACATCTTAACCAACTGAGCTGGGACCGGCGCCCCTTTCCATATCATATCATCAATATAATATATCCCAAATAAATTCAATTAACTAGAATATGCAGTAACATCATTTACATTATCCAAGACATAAAAGAGTTCAACAACAAATTACATCATTACATATTTATATCTTGAACAACAATATCTCCTTGTATACATGTGAAGAGAGTTCATCAAAAGTATAATAAAAGTACATAAAATATGATCCATTCGAACTAAAACAAGTGCAGTAGTCCACATCATCAAGAGTATTCACTACACGAATGATCAACGAAGAAGGGAACCCAATGGAGTGCATAGCACATTCCACCCAACCATGTGGAACCCTAAGGTCCACCACCCATGCTAGGAGGTGACAATAAGGTCAGACCACCAAAGTAGAAAAGAAGACAATAGCATAACACAACAGGGATAACATAACACCATCATACAAATACCACAAACAACTCATAACATTGACACCACTTCCAGAGGTACACAACAAAAAAGTGAGCAAAAGACAAGGGAATGCTACGTTGCTATAGGGAGGAATGTCTTCACATAGCATGCTATGGATTACCCTAGAATAACCTTCTTAGGCTACCAGACCCCCATCCTAGGTTACCCTAGCCACCTTTATCAGTCGTCAGACCCCCATACAAACTCATGCGGAATCAACATACCTTCCAAGAGGACAAGGCAGTTGATCTTTCCATTCCAGGCCTTCCCACTCATCTCAAGCCTAAACAAGAACTTGAGCCATGAGTGAGGTGTTATCTTGATTAATGTGAACTACCAAACCCCCTAATTTATTTTAGGTTATCACTGATTAAGAAACTCTCAATGAGTTACCTTGGTGCCACTTTGTGCATCAGACCCCCATAGAGAGCCACTTCCCCTACTAGCAACTAGAAGACCCAAAAAATATCCAACTGGATAAATCCATTTGTACAAAATCACAATTTACATGCATGCACACATAAAGGGGTTGAACCCTCTTGCTCACAAATCTCAACCATAACAATAACTAAGGAGTGCATTGCATTAAACCTTCAATGACACAATTCAAGAATAAAATCAACCACTTGAAATGGGACAATCATAATTGCAAGTAAACAATGCAAGGCTAAAACCATCAGTAACACAATGCAAGCATCACGCCCACCAAATCAAGGATCAAACATAACAATTCAATTGATAACATTTTTTTTCCCAAGACTCTAGAAGCCAATCACAATGATATTACACTTGACACCACTTAAAACATTTTCCCAAAGTCACTCCCATACCAAGTACATCAAACTCAATATTCAAACTATTGATCGAACAATAGTACATCCATAGAAGACATCGTTTCCTCTTCACTTATTACCCAACAACTAAAGGTGTAACAAACAGAATCATAGATTTTTGGCTCCAATGCACTTCTCTAGTTCTTCTAGGGTTTTTCACCTAAAAGGATAGAGGTAGGGCCAAAAATGTTAAGGGGTTCATTCAAATTATGTTATGTATGATGTTATATAAGCTAAATGAAGTGAAATAAATGCAAGTAAGTGGTCTATATGAATGATTATAAATGTAAAACTAAGATTTAAACTATGTTGGAAAACACACTGTCATATAAAAACATTGAACTACAAGATGAATAAATGCAAAACATAAAGAGAAAGGCTGAATTGGAGTGCACTTGGGCAGGATTTGAGGAATTTGGAGTGGTCTGAATGCTGTCTAAAATTACTAAAAATCAACAGTGGGACTTGTTTGCCCAGGGTGGTGACTTAGTCCTGCTACTGGTGAAATCTGTCAAGAACCAATTTCTGACTGTTGGGATCTAGAATCTGAAGAAACCTAGATTTTTAGTCTTAAGGTGGGGCTCATTCACCACTACTGGTGAATCAGTCATCTACCAAAATTCTAAGAAATCAGGAGACAACTCTACAACACCAGATCTGGAAATGTCAACTTGTTAGGTTACTAAAGTCAATTCTGCAGGAAACGGACAAAAACCTTCTCCAAGCTTGAAATAGAGTTTATTTGACTTGAAGCACCTAGTTGGATTTTTGATGAATCTTCAATCACCTAAATGCTTGTTAAGTATGCATATATAGGTTTGCAAACACACATGCAAGAGGGGGAAAATGGTTGAGGGTTAGAAAATAGGGGTTTTTCTTGGTCAAACCCCACTTTGGTAATCAAACCCTTAATGAAATAATGAAATACAAGAGAATGATAAACTAACAACATGAAAATGCTATCAACTTACCAAACACTTGATGATGAAAATATGAGTTATTGTTAATGGATGCTCCAAAATACTTGAATAATGCTTGAATTGATGTTTTAAGCTGCTTGAATTCTTGAATGTGAGTTGAGATTGAATGCTTGAATGAATGGGATGATTGAATGGGGGTTAAAATGGATGTAAAAACACTTATTTATACAATCCTGTGCCTTATTAACTCATTAATACCTCATCATAGGCCGACATCAAGTGATTTTGAATAAAACCCCGAAAGAAAATTTTAAATTTTTTGAATTTGGAGACAAGAGGGACTGACTCACCACCCATGCCAAATGGGTCCCACCTAGGACTTGAAAAAATGGTTGTTGGGAATTATCTTATATTTAATGTTGTTTGTCGAGCTTACATTCAAAAATACACTTTAAAATTAATCTTTATAAGGGCATAAGAGGGTCAAATAAAGCATAAGAAAGGGATAAATAGTGAAGTTGTGCCTAAAAAACATGAAAGCTTGTTACAAGACTTTACAACACTTCAAAATAAGACTTGATTAATGATGAAAAGGTGATTTCTAGGTAAGTAGTAATGAATAGAGTCTAGAAGAGTGTAGAAATGTCTTACAACACTTCACAACACCTTCACAAGATGTCATTACTTGAATTTTAGTACCTAAATATGCATGTTCAAGCCATGTTACATCATAAAATCAAAGAAAAATGGACCAAACATCATGAAACAAGACCTAAAAGGCCATGAAAATGACAAGGGGCCATTTTTCTATGGAACATTTAGCCCCCACTTTAGTGAGAGGATGAACTTGCTTCAAACTCACACTAAAGTAGACATAAACATCGAGAGGAGGGTTCAAATGCACTAACGTTAGCAAGATGTAATAACAATGATCAAGAGGGATGATCAAGACCCCATGATGAAGATCCCATGGAAAACTAAGCATAAGGACAAAGGAACACACAAGTGAAAGAGAGAATTGGATGAAGCTTTGATCGTCTGTCCAACTAGTTGTGGATTAGATCTAGGCTGATTGTGAGAAAAAGACAATGCATACTCACTCTGGGGTGACATAACTATTGGTGGTCCGCCAGGTGAGAAGGCCCAATTATACTCACTTTGGGGCCACGAAACTTCTAGTTGTCCATGGTGTGAGAAATCCCAAAAGGTAAGATACATACACTAGTTGCTATGCACTCACAAACACAAAGGTCGCTATGGGGAAAAGTCATGCCACTAGATGGGCTTCTTGCTCAACCATATCAAAGTTATACCTCCTGATAGCTTTAACAAGGCACCACAAGGAAAAATGTCAGTTCGTGCTTCATGAGACAAGCAAAGCTCCATATGCTTAGAACTCATGAACAAAAAGGAAGGTACCATAGCATGCAAGTTGCGTTATGCAAGGTGGCAGAAATGCAAAAGTGTAAAATGTAAAATGTATGTTCAAAGGAGTCTTGTTAAGTTCATGCAAGGTTAGCCACTTAGGGAACATTGTGTCTAATGTCTCCAAGAGAGGACCAATCAAAGAATAGTATATTCACAACTTAGTGGATGTAGTGCGTCACATCAGGCCACCAAGAGGAATGTAATATGCTAAGATAGATCACACTTATCAAGGAAATCACACCCAATGCCATCCACAAAGTGACAAACACATGACATAAATGACAAGGCTACACTAGGAACCAAGAATGTGAACAAATTAATGGTAATGTATGGGCCCACTTAAAGGAATTGTTACACATCATTCTATGAGCAATTACTTTAAAGTAGCAAAAGGAAGAAAATGCAAAAGGAAAACAAGACATGAGAGTGAACTTGGAAAGCCCTATATGCCAAGTCATATGTTTCGAAGTTAGGCTATGTCATGTCAAGGAAAATGGAAAAAGGGTTTCCTAGAAAAGAACACACAAACACATAAGGGATCTGGATTTGGGGTCAATATGTTCGTTGCTGCAATGTTTCTATGAAAAGAGCTCAAATATCATCATTCTAAAACATAGAACGGAAGAATGAAAAGTAAAAACAAAAATTACGATTGTGGGTCATGGGAAGAACATTGTGGTTTCAACACATCATCCCCAAAAGGAAAACAAAGTGAAAAAAGAAAGAAAAGGAAAAGGTGAAAGAAAATGAAAAATATTTTGGGTCAACATGAACGAGATATTTTGGTCTCAATGCCTTGTGTCATCCCTAAAAGGAAAAACACAAGAAAAAGAAAAGTAAAAAGGAAAAAGGACTGTTTGGGTCAACATGGAAGAGACATAGGGAATCTCAATGCTTTGTGTCATCCCCAAAGGAGAACACAAAAAAAAGAGAAAAAGACAAGGAAGCATGACATATAGAAGAATAGAGATGCAAATAGAAGTGTACGAAGAGAGGGAACATCAAACACACATTATGGGGGAACACAATACACACATGAAAGTGAAAAAAGGTTGAATAAAAAGATAAATGGAAAAAGGCTAGTTAAGCGTATGCAAGTCAACCATCTAACAAGTCATCCACCTCCTAATCATATTCAGTATAATGCAAAAATGAAATCTAAACAAAGTTTTCACTAATGCAATGTGAGAAGTCCTAAAATGCAAGAACAAAACAATACCCTAATTGAATGTTAATGCAAGTGTAAGCTATGATGCAATATGTAAATGAAATAAAAAATGCAAAGTGTTCAAAATGTAGGTTCACAAAAATGAACTATAGTTTTTTGGCACCAATGTACTTCTCTAGCTCTTTTAAGGTTTTTCACCTAAAAGGAGAGAGGTAGGGCCAAAAACGCTAAGGGGTTCATTCAAATTATGTTATGCATGATGTTATCTAAGCTAAATGAGCTGAACTAAATGCATGTAAGTGGTCTATATGAACGATTATGAATGTAAAACTAAGATTTAAACTATGCTAGAAAACACAGTGTGATATGAAAACAATGAACTACAAGATGAATAAATGCAAAACCGAAAGAGAAAGGAAAAATCAGAGTGCACCTAGGTAGGATTTGAGGAATTTGGAGTGGTCTAAATGTTGTCTAAAATTACTAAAAATCAACACTAGAACTCATTCACCCAGGGTGGCGAATTAGTCCTGCTACTCATGAAATATGTCGGGAAACAATTTCTAACTATCAAGATCTAGAATCTGACAAAACCTAGATTTCCAATCTTAAGGTGGGACTCAATTACCACTGGTGGTGAATCAGTCCTCTCCCAAAATTATGAGAAATCAGGAGACAACTTTGCAACACCAAATCTGGAAATGTCTGCTTGTCGGGTTGCCAAAGTCAATTCTACATGAAATGGATAGAAAACCTCCTCCAAGCTTGAAATAGAGTTGATTTGACTTTAAGGACCTAGTTGACTTGTTGACCAATCTTCAATCACCTAAATGCTTGTTAAATATGCATACGTAGGTCTACAAACGCACATGCAAGAGGGGAAAAATGGTTGAGGGTTAGCAAATAGGGGTTTTCCTTAGTCAAACCCCACTTTGGTAATCAAACACTTAATAAAAGAATGAAATACATGAGAATGATAAACTAAAAAAATGCAAATTCTATCAACTTACCAAACACTTGATGATGAAAATTTGAAGTATTGTCAATGGATGCTCCAAAATGCTTGAATAATGCTTGATTTGACGAGGTAAGATGATTGAATTCTTGAATTTTGAGGTGAGATTGAATGCTTGAATGAATGGGATGATTGAATGGGGTAAAAATGGATGTAAAAACACTTATTTATACAATCTTGTGCCTTAGTAACCCATTAATACCTCATCACAGACCGACATCAAGTGATTTTGAATAAAAACCTCAAAGGAAATTTTAAATTTTTTGTATTTGGAGCCAAGGGGGACTCATTCACCACCCATGGAAAATGGGTCCCACCTAGGACCTAAAAATGGTTGTCAAGAATTATCTTTTATTTAATGTTGTTTGTCAGGATTACATTAAAAAATACACTTAATTAAGCTTTATAAGGGCATACAAGGGTCAAATAAAGCATAAGAAAGGGATAAATAATGAAGTTGTGCCTAGAAAAGTGTGAAATCTTGTTACAAGACTTTACAACACTTCAAAATAGGACTTGATTAATGATGAAAAGTTGGATTTTAGGTAAGTTGTAATGAATAGAGTTTAGAAGAGTGTAGAAATGTCTTACAACAATTCACAACACCTTCACAAGACATCATTATTTGAATTTTAGTACCTAAATATGCATGTTCAAGCCATGTTACATCATAAAATCAAAGAAAAATGGACCAAACATCATGAAACAATACCTAAAAGGCCATGAAAATGACAAGGGACCATTTTTCTATGGCACACAAACATACCATTTGATTTGTAGACAATTATAAAAGAAATACCACAATAATTAAATATAAAACTATTTCATCTATTTAATTGATTCTAGACATATAAAATTAAAGCAATATTTTCCTTATGTAATTTCAAATTCACTTAATTAACATACTCAATAAATACACTAAATTATACTTTTTCTATATATATGCTTGTATAGTTATATATTTATAAATTATAATCAAGATGCTATTTTATTTAAATAAAGGCATTATATCCAATCATATTATGATATACAATATAGCATACATATATAAACATGCATATATATATACACACACTTATTTATTAAAACAACGCTCACTATACAGATCCCATTAAAGAAATTGATTATCACATCACTCATTTATTTGAATACCCCATATTGTGCTCAAGTATCAAATACCATATACTTCTTTTAGGCATCGATACACATAACACAAAAAAATAATAGGTATAAAACAAAAATAAAACAAAACTCCTTTTCAAAACTTGTTCCATCGAAATAAATTCAATGAGAAAACTTTAGGGTATCAATTACCTTGAAGAAGTAACTATCAAATACAAGTAACAAGTGATATAGCACAAATGTTATGCATGTAGTATAAAAAAACCATACAACCAAGCCATTAAAGTAGACGGTATACATACAGTAAATCAAATTTAAAATTCATTTAAATTGAAACCCAAGCCACATCAATTTTCTTCGACATAACAATATCATTACACAATGGATACCAATTGACTTACAAAAGCACACCTAGCTAATTGCCTAAGCATAGACTGAAGTTGACTTCCTAACACATTGGATTCCATTAAAAACTAAAAAGTGCAGTAAGAAGATCAAGTTCCAAATAAATGTAAGAGCCTTCGATTTGAGAGTAAGAACATTCAAATATCACATTACATTCACTGATATGAGGGTCACACAACCACAATACTTATCGAATTAAATGACAATGAAGGGTAACTAGTATAATGTAAAATTGCCAATTCTTTACAAATCATATGAATTATCTATATATTTGATTTGTAAAGAAAAATTATAATACATAGGAGGGTATGTGCGGGATCATGATGGGCCAAAAAGTGGCGATATGATTGGTATGTGTAGGGTATGTGGCTGACGGATTTTTTTTTAATCCAAAATTGATGAAACAAAAAAGGTTTTTAAAGGATAATCTCAATTTTCCACCAATATAAATTATGCTTTACTTTGAATTTAATAAATAATTATTATTCATTTTCTATTTGAATTACGACTAAAATCCAAATTGATAGGCTGATTGAAAAACATCTATAACTTTCAAACGGTATCACATTTTTTGAATCCCAAACATGTGTCACATTTTATGTTTCGCATACTATAGGATTAAAAAAAAATTGAATTTCATGAATTTTTTACCAAGTTAAGGTAGTCAGACATACGAGTTTTTATATTTTTTAAAAGTTGTATAAAAAATTCATAATTAATTATTTATGTGGAAAAAAATTACAAAAAAATATGCATCACATCGAGACATGAGTCCTCTACTTATATCTAAAAATAAAAAAAATATTATCATTTTATTATGGTTAGGGTGGTCGAGACACCTACTTCTTATTTTTTCCCTAAAATTTAAGTACTACTACATTGAAATTTCAAATTTTCACCAAATATATATATTATTTTAAAATAAACCTAGTAGTTTAGAAACTACATTCAATTTTCTATAGATTCTATTTTTACATATTTTTGAAATAATATAGATAATTTATTCAAATTTTTACGTCAAGTTGCCTAACTTTAATTTTTTGAATTTTTTGCCACTTAAGGGTCTATTTTTTTTATGATTATCCTACACATACCCAAGACCATTGAAACCTAAGTATGAAGTATGGAGTATTATTGTATCAAACTTCGACAAGAACCTAACTCAGCTGATGATTATTACTCATAGTGGCGGCTCTGGGTGTAGAATATAGATTAATTTTAAGGCAATAATATAACTAATGTCCAAGGATAAGCTTGTGTAATGGTTGTTTTCACTAAATTTATGCGTGAATCTTAAGTTATATACCTAACAATATATAAGAACAATATATAATTAGTAGTATAAACTTCCACTCATGCATCAACTATAGACCTCCATAATGAGATCAACACATGCAACATAGACTACAAATTATAAGAACAAAATTTCATTCTTGAAGCATTGAGTGCCAGGGGATAAGGTGGAATTGAGCGTTTCATTCAAGCTCAACTTATGGCCATCAAGTAAAATCAAAATACAAGGTGTAAACTATCATAACAAAATTAGAACCATGCTGAAGGCATCGACTTAAATTAGGTGTAGAAGGTAAATTTTATACACAGGGGTAAAATGTGTAATTCACATGCTAAAGTTGTCACAACACCAGACATTGAATGCCTTGAAATACAACTCTTAATACAATTCAAAAATTGAAGTAAGAACACAATATATAGTGTAAAGGGAAATGCAGGGACAAGAGGAGAAAGGAGGCACTAACATCCAACATGCAAGCTCAGATAGAAGTTCACCATCAAAAGAAATAACAACAAAAAAGTATTCATAAACTTCCAAGAAAAGGAATTGATTGGTAACATACAAAAGGAATTTTTCTACAGATAAGGCCTTAGAGAATCTTCAGAAAGAGCAATTTTTCTAACTAACCCAATTCATAAATAAACAAACAAGAAATATTTTATTTTGAGACAGCTAAAATAAAGATTCAAGATTTTTTTCTTTTTCCACACAACACAAAGATTCACGATTCTTTTCTAAACAACATTAAATTTGAGAAGGAAACCATGGGAACTTGATTTAACTTTACTGAGTGAGTTGAAGATTGATGTTGAGCTTCCCACTTCTAGCTTGCAGCTCCAACACCTTTAGAATCCAACAACTTATTGTAGAAATCCCCATTCCAAAACTTTCTCCCAATTCTAGAAGAAAACCCCCCAAAAAAAGAAAAGCCTCTCCAAGAAGAAAAATAAGATTCATTTTCAGAGAATAACCAAAAATCCCCTTTTCTTTATGCCAATTAACTAGTTTATTTATCACTTCTCACTCTCTCCATTACTACATGCCAATTGTTGATTATTTATTTATTTATTTATTTAATTTCACATCCATTATAAACTGCCACTATTTGATTTTATATTTATTTATAAAAACATATTCCTTATTTATTTATTTTAACTTTACCTCTTTAATTATATTTGCACCATGTTTTAATTAATATATTTACTTTATATTTCTTTATTAATCATAATTTTAATTTATCAAAACCGCAAATGTATCAAAACATTTATTTCAATTATCATTTTTTTTTTACTTTAATAACTTTATTTAATATAATAATTAATTAAAGTACAAATCACCCCAATTAAAATTAAATGTACAAAATACTAGTAAGAAATACCTAACTTCACAATGAGCTCAACAAGCAAGTCTAGGACAACAAGGATGAACCAAACCACATATGGAGGGGAACTACACCCAACATTATCCCACAAACATCTAGTGGAACCACATCAAACTATACCTCATCAAAAAAATTATTTGTGAATGCAAGTCTCAAAATGCACTGCCTTGTTACTTGCAATTCATTATTTTCGCAAACCCAACATAGTGGATAAGGTTTCTTATGTTGTGTAGTTTTCAATCCGAAGTTCCTTACAACATTTTCTAAGATTTAGTTAATGGGTATATGCAGGATCATCATGGAAAAAATAGGCCCTTAACTGGCAAAAAATTCAGAAAAATCAGAGTTAGGCAACTTGACATAAAAAATTGAATAAATTATCTATATTATTTCAAAAATAAGTAAGAATAGAATCTGTAGCAAATTTAATGTAGTTTCTAAAATAGAATCTGTAGCAAATTGAATGTAGTTTCTAAACTACTAGGTTTGTTAAAAAAATAAATCTATTTGGTGAAAATTTGAAATTTCAATGTAGTAGTACTTAAATTTCAAGGAAAAAATAAGTAGGTGTTTGTCTGACCACCCTAACCACAATAAAATGATAATATTTTTTTATAAGATTTTAGATATAAGTAGATGACTCATGCCCCGATATGATGCATATTTTTTTAAAAAAAAATTCCAAGTAAATAATTAATTATGATTTTTTTATTACAACTTTTTAAAAATATAAAAAATTGTATGTCTGACCACCTTAACTTGGTCAAAACCTCATGAAATTCAATTGTTCTTTTTTTAATCCTATAGTATGTGAAGCATAGAATGTGACACATGTTTTGGATTCAAAAAATGTGATATCATTTGAAAGTTGTATATGTTTTTCAATCAGCCTATCAATCAGGACTTTAGTCGTAATTTGAATAGAAAATAAATAATAATTGCTTATTAAATTCAAAGTAAAGCATAATTTATATTAGTGGAAATTTGAGAATCTTCTTGAAAAACCCTTTTTCGTTTCATCAATTTTGGGTAAAAAAAAAGTCATCAGCCACATACCCATCATATTGCCACTTTTTGGCCCATCATGATCCTGCACATACCCTAATTTGAGATCCACTATCTATGAAAGTATCAATTTCAGTGTGCGTAGCAACAAATCTTATGTGAAAAAGATTATTTATTTTCTTATCTTCAAGGACATCATAGACTTGAGAAGTAGAAGCACAACTAGCAACAAAAATAATAGAAGCCTTACCCTTTCAATCCCATTATTGTTATCTTAGTTTCATCTTCAGACTCTGAACCAAGATCCATAACAACATTTGTTAACTCCTCCTTACCTTTCTATTTACAAGCCCATTTTGGCTTTAATTCTAGATGCAACTGCCAGCAATGATCTTCATCATGACCTTTCCTTCCATAATGAGAGCATGTGAGCTTATCATCCTTCTTCTTGATTGTAGCCGCCTTCTTCCCCTTGTCTATATCTTTGGATTTACCTTCAAGATTAGATGGTTTTTTATCAAAATTATCAATGTAAGTACTCTTACCTCCTGACTCTAAGTGTGTGTCTTGTACATATACTTTATCCAAATTAATGGGATTCAAAACCAAAATGGAATGTATTAGATAAGAGTGAAGACCACCTATGTACTTAAGCAAAGTGTCATGGGTGTACAATGGGACATTCAATAAAATAGCCCTTTTCCTAAATTCATGGGTGTACTCTTGAATAGTTTGACCTTTCCCTTGCCTAAAATTTTGTGAGTCCATCATTAACTATTGCATATGGCCTAGGGGATAAAATTTATTCTTAAGAGCATTAAAAAATTCTACCCAAGTTAAATTGACTCTACCATGTGAAATTTCTGCTAGAGTTCTACTCTCCCACCAGGTGATAGTTGTTTCTCCCAACCCAAGAGTAGCTAACTGGATCCTAGAAGCATCATCTAAGAGACCTTGAAATGTACAGTATACTTATACTTGTTGAACCCAGTCATCTAATTTCTTAGCATTTAATTCCCCAGAATACTTAGGTAGATCAAATTTTACATCCAATTTAATTTTAGGCTTATGTGCACCCTTGAAAGGATTAGAAGAAGAAATAGAATCAGTAGAAGAAGGAGACGATGGAGAAGGAGTTTATGGAGGCTCATCACCACCTCCTAGTCTTTTCCCTTTTTCCTTCTAATCTTCCTTTAATGAGCCTTCTTTCTCAAACCGCTTATGTTCTTGCCTCTCCTAAAAAATTACTTCTACCATTGCCTTCATTTCAAGAAAGGCTCACTGAAAAATATTATCATCAAGATCAATAATTTTTCTAGCTTCCAATCCTTCCATCTTTGGAAAAGTTCTTTGTTTTCTGATCCCAAGATTGTATTCTTCAAGTGTGCCTTCACCTCATTGGATCTTGGCTCTCATTATCATTGACTTCTACAAACACTAGTCACAACAAAGCTCTGATACCACTTCATCTGAAATTAGGATCTAAGAATTTTTCACATCAATAATAAATTATACAATGATAAAATTAAAGGTCTTTAAAATGTGATTTCATAATTAAAATGCATAAATAAAAATTCAATGATTAAACAACAAATTAGAATTCAGAGAAAGAAGAGAAGACAAGAAACAACAAGTTGATAATGGGCTTCACCAAATGGCTACGTCTTTGGGTCCCTCTCCAATAGAGTGACCAATCCTTGATTATGCTCTAGAAAATGGTTTACAAGGCTTCAACTATTACAGAGTCTACTCACATCTCCTTAGATGATAATGCATTACAAAAAATGTCCTCTCTCAAGTACAACAAGCTTGAATTCAAGCTCCGAATGAACAGAGATGAACAATTAACTATCACAACTCTCCAAGATAATTCTCTCTACAATTAAAAATTCTCTCATAAGTCACCACCTAGATTGCAAGAGCTACAACATTCCTCTCCTTCATGTGCGACAGAATAACACTACTCCAAAGCATAGAATTAAACATACAAGACTCTAAGAAAATTCTCTCACAATTTCACCACTTGGCCCCCAAACTCCTAAACTACCCCCTTTTATACATAATATGGTTATTAACCATATGATTTACAAAAATCTTGCATATCTCCCTTTACAAGTAAATATCTTAAACAATTTCCCCCATTTACAAAGATAAATCTTAATAAATCACCAATATCCCTTAATAATCTCCTAGAAAAACCTTAAATAATCTTCCCATATTTTTAAAGTTTATACAAGCCCCTTATAATTCCATTTTCTCGGGCTTTACAAGTCATATTTTTAAGGGATTAAATTCTTTTTAATTTTTAAGGTGTTAAAAATTAAGTTTAAAGGGATATTGAATTTTTAGTCTCTATTAAAACAAGCTTAGCTCCACAAATATCTCAAAGCCACTAAATGGTCGAACGATGGAGAGACTATGGCAGGGTGGGGAGGTGTCGGGGTTGACCCTCACCCCCTTAATTTTATCCTCCAATTTAGAATTTTAATATACTAAAACAAATCGAATATAGAATATATCAAGCACATTATGCTCAACCCAATCATGTGGTGGGTGGCTTGCACATGAAAGGTGAGCAGATCGAATCCCCTCATCTACTTTTGGCGAATAAAGCTGTTGAAACTGTTCCATTGAACCAATCCATGGAAGAGAAAGATAAGGTGTCATGTGGCACCTAGTCGATGTGCCACATGGCACAATTTGATTTGCTCAAATCTGATACGTGTTAGATCCCAATTGGACCTTCTGAGTTGACTATGTTGCCAAGTCATTGTATGGATGGCACGTGTCACATTTTAGTTGGTCCACATCATTTGAACCTACTGATGTCACCTTGCCATGTGTCATGCATCGGTTCTACCATGTTAGTATGTTGACGTCAGCAATGATACCATGGTCAACTTAGTCAACTACAACCTTTGACTTACCATATCTTTTGCGTACATGTTCCATTTTTGACAAAATGAGTGGCATCAAGATCATGGAAATGAGCTCTTTATCATGATGTCAATTTTGATAAATTTTGAGATGATCATTTTTTTTCCTTTCTAACTGGCCCCTATACCCAGTTTGACCCCAACTCTTACTAGGCACAACTTGAGTGTAGGAGCTCCTTTTTTTCCCGTTCAAGTTGCATTGGGTTCAGATTTCTGAGCTCTTTGACATGGTGATGAAATTTGGAGCATGTGGAACATTTAAATTTCTAATGAAATTATGAATCCTATTGGTGGTCCTCAAGTTATTGATATCCTTCAAGATATAATAGTAATGGGCCCTCATCAAGAGGCATCCCATTCAGTGCATTCCCATCATTCTTGGGAGAATAGAGAGGAGAAGACTCAAGGTGGAGAGAGAGAGAGATCACTCTAAGAACCCTCATAATTATAAATTAGATGGAAAGGTAGGTTGAGAGCCACCCATAGAGGGGATATGTAGGTAGTGCATGTGGACGGTGTGCTACCAGGATAATTTCATGTATATTCAATTGATTTTGTGTTGACTTCTAGTAACCACATGGTTTCATTTTCCTTGCAAGGTTAAAATTAAGTGCTAAATTGTACTTGCCAAGCCTATTTTGATGAAATTTGATACTTGGTTTTGAGTTCCTTAGAGGTATTTGTAGGGGAATAGATACAAATTTTAGGGGCTTTTTGTGCACTTCAACATGAATAGGGGTGATCCCACAATAGTGGTTTACAGTTTTTGGCCAAAGTGGACACTAGAATAATTTTTTTAACTAAATCTTCACTTTTGGGCACTTATAGCGGCTAAACCATGAGGAGTTTTAAGATGATGAAAACTAGAGTTTTGTGAAATTTTGTTTGTAGATTCTAAATATATTTTTTTCAAAATTTTTGGAATCAGAATGCACTTCTTTTTCCATCTCCCTTGAAAACTAGTTTTTTTCATAAAACAACATTTTTAAAAAGTGACGCTCACCATATAAGGCATAAATGCTTTTCCATGAAGGATAAAATTATAATTCTTTCTAATTTAGATTTGTAACTCCAACATCTAGTGCTTCCACTTGGTTAGATTTTTTTTTATTGAATTATTTTTCTTTAATCAAATTTCAAAGTCAAACCAATTACAATTTAGACATAGCGGACCATATACGTTCGTAACTTTTTTTGTATGTATTAAAATTCAATTTTATTTTTTGTTGGATCAAGGACTTCAATATCTGGTGCACTCATATTTTTCAAAAAATTTGATAATCTTCTATTTTTCCACATGTGCAAAACATAGAGCTTAATTTTCGGTGAAAAACCTACATTCACAAGAAATAAAAAATAAATATAATAATAAAATTAAACTTATTTAAAATTATAATTTTTGGGAAGCTTATAATAAGTACTACATAAATACAAAAAATAAATTTTAAATGAATTCATTTGATCCCCCAAAAGGAAAATCAAAAGTTGATTTTTAGTAGCATTTTGATAGGTGTGAAGGAGACTGCGTTATTGGTATGGTTTAAAACTAGTGGGGTTCTATCCAAGGGGGTTTGATCTAAGGTAGTTTGATCAATCCCTCTTCAATTGGAATGCTTCAAATGGAAATTTTTAAGGCTTAAATCATTATATTTTCTAAAAATATGTGATTTCAGCAAAAATCAAAATCTCTTAGAAATTTTAAACCAGCTTTGTGGGATCACCAATAGACCTATCTAGTGATTATAATTTTATGAAATTAATTATAGACCTCTCTAGGGATTATATGTGATTGTAGGGCTAGTAGAAAGATAAAAAATATAGACATTATAAATCTAATTTAGGTTTAGGTTTTAGGGTTTACCTGGTTTTAGGTTTAGGTTTTGGGGTTTTGGTCCTAGGATTAAGGGTTTAAGTTTTTAGGTCTATGTTTTTTGGAACCTAGGGTTTAGGGTTTCAAATTCTAAGCTTTGTGTCCAATTTACATTAAATTCTACTTAATTTAGGTATAGATTTTATGGTTTTCAATTTACAATTTAACAATTTTTTATTGGTTGGTGTTTTTGGTTTTAAATACAATTTAAAAACTCTAAAATATTCAATGTAAAACAAAAAAAATAAACAAAAACTAAATAACAATTACAAAACAAAAATGCAAGATATAAAGCCAAAAAAAGCATAATTTAACCGACCTGGAGTCAGTGAGGTCGATTGTATCGACGAGAGGAGGTGGCAGTGAAAATTTGGTTGAAATGACACCTCAAAAATGTGTACACGAATTAAGCTCTGCTTCAAGGTCGTGGAAAAATTGTAGTGAGGAAATAACATAGTTGTTTATTTAAAAAAATAAATAGCTTTAAGAAACGCTTATGCATTAGTAACACGTACGCGTTAGTAACGCGTGCGTGTTTTGTAACACACACGTGTTTTAGGGTGCATACCCAAATCTAAATGCATACGCATTTAAATTTAGGCTCACGTACCCGATCCAAAGTGCATACGCATTTTAAAAAAACACATACGCATTTCCTAAGATTTTTTTTGTTTTGATTGAAACTTCCCCCTTCGTGGACCCAACTTCCAACTTTCACCCTTATACAATAGCATGTAAATATAAATATATGTGATGTATATTCAACATGAAAGAGGAACTTGATCTAATCAAAGGATTTCAAAGTGTAGTATTTATAAAAAAAATGTTTAAAGTGTAGGAATAATGCATTATAAAAGCCAAATATAGGGTGAATAAGTTAAATTAATTCAAAATTTTGGGTGTGAAATATCATTTTGTGAGTTCCCTTAACCCACCCCCATATACTCAACCATTATTTCAGTATCCCAACTACCATGATTATTCATATAGAACTCTCAGCATCCAGGTCAACCATTTTACGGTGAATTTGTATCTATGCACTTAATTTTTAAATTGCTATAGTATTATCTTCTAGGAAATGCACTAGATGGTTAAAAAGTTTTTTGGGACTCATTTTTAAAGACTGGATATTGAAGAAATGTAGGACTATAGAGGAAGGAAATATAGTCTTTCTTAAATGGAAAACAAATTTTCATTCTATGTACAAAGAGGCAAAGGCATTTCCAAATTGCTAAAGAGGTTTCATATGCATATATTATTAGTTTTGTTTGTGATTGTAGACATCCAAATTTGGACACTTTCATTTGTCCAAATTTATCCCTTTTCATTTAAACATCCTCTTATTTGCATTAATTAAGTAATATCACTATTATTTAATTAATACCTTCTAAAGTTCTTCTAATCCCTAAGGTATCTAGTTAAATAATTAAATACCTTACTCTTCAATCCCCCCTTTTCATCAAATGAATTAAATAAATATGACATTTATTTAATTCCTCACATGTCACATATTTTTCTTAATCTTAATCAACCTCTTAATCTCATCATTAGGGGTGTGCACATTCCTAATTCTCTATTAGGACATGTCACATCCTCGAACTTTTTCAAGTTGGCTTCTAATCTTCATTAACCACTAATTATCTTCTAATCATTGATCAGTTAAGTCTAATAAGTACCTTGGTCAACACTCCCCATCCCCCAAGGAATTTTTAATTCCTTTTTATTCATCCAAGGAAACTTCTCTTCCCCATGCAAGTTCTAGAACCTTTGACTTGTCACATTGCATGTGCCAAAGTATTCTAGAATCTTTGACCTGTCACATCAACTGACATGCGGGTAAGTACTTACCTTTTTAAGCACCTTGTTTTATCCAAGGCACTTCACACCTCTCTTTTTGGGAACCTTGTCTTGTCCACAAGATCTCACCACAACCCTACATCTTGCCCATGGTGGAAAAATCTCAACTTTCCATTTTCTTACGGATTCTCTCCATAAAATGAAAGATTTTTCTTTCATTTTCTCATTAACACATTCTCATTCAACCAATTTTATCTCTGAAGCTCATACTTGCATCTTCTCATATCCACCATTGGTGCATACCTTAAGTTTGCATTGCATCCATTTGGCTCATCTTCTCAACTACCCACTTTGCTCATTTAAATCTTCATATTGCATACATCGTTTTGAATCCATTTTAGAATCTTTCCATCAAAGGGAGCACACATTAATCAACAATCCAATGCCAACCAAAGGATCAATCCAAAATAAGGTATAATCAACTTATTTGTTATCTTTATTTTGTTTTGGATTCAACTAGGCTTATCATTGAGGTGTCAGTGTTCTTTTCTTATCTTTTGCATCTTGTTTTGCATGGTTTAGAGTAGGTCAAAATCGCTAGTTCACATTTTTGGCATGCCCGATGGGACCCACAAATAGGTTCCATCTTTTCATGTTTTCTATTGTTTAAGTTCTTTGCAGGTTCAGGTCGCAGAGGGGTGACCTTTCCCAAAGAACTACTACAGAAGGGTGACCTTGCCCAAAGAACTGTTGTAGAAGGGCGACCTTGCCCAAAGAACTGGGTTTTCCAAACATTGTTTGCTCATTGCTTGTTGCAGAAGGGCGAACTTGCCCACAAAATAATGTTTTTTGTATTGTTTTCTCACTGTTTGTTGTAGAAGGGCAACCTTGCCCAAAGAACTGTTGCAAGAGGGTGAACTTTCCCAAAGAACTAGGTTTTCTGAACATTGTTTTCTCACTGCTTGTTGTAGAAGGGAAAACTTTCCCACAGAATAATGTCTTTTGTATTGTTTGCTCACTGTTTGTTGTAGAAGGGCAGCCTTTCCCAAAGAAATACTGTAGGAGGGCAACCTTTCCCAAAGAACTATTGCAGAAGGGCGACCTTGCCCAAAGAACTGGGTTTTATGAACATTGTTTCCTCATTGCTTGCTGCAGAAGGGCGAACTTGCCCATAGAATAGTGTATTTTGTATTGTTTGTTAACTATTTGTTGCAGAAGGGCAACCTTTCCCAAAGAATTTGGTTTTCTGAATATTGTTTGCTCAATGATTGTTGTAGAAGGGCGACCTTGCTGAAAGAAACTAATTTTTCTTAACTTTGTTTCCTAATTGTTTGTTGCAGAAGGGCGACCTTGCCCAAGGAACTAGTTTTCTATAACATTGTTTGCTAACTATTTGTTACAGAAGGGCGACCTTGTGCAAGGAACTGGTTTTCTATAACTATTTGTTGCAGAAGGGTGACCTTTCCCAAAGAATTGGGTTTTCTGAATATTGTTTGGTCAATGTTTGTTGTAGAAGGGCGACCTTGTCGAAAGAAACTATTTTTTCTTAACTTTGTTTCCTAATTGTTTGTTGCAGAAGGGGGATGTTACCCAAGGAACTAGTTTTCTATAACATTGTTTGCTAACTATTTGTTGCAGAAGGGTGACCTTGTGCAAGGAACTAGTTTTCTATAACTTTGTTTGCTAACTGTTTGCTAGAGAAGGGAAACCTTGCCCAAGAAACTAGTTTTCTATAACTTTGTTTGCTAACTGTTTGCTACATAAGGGCGACCTTTCCCAAAGAATTGATTTTCTATAACTTTGTTTGCTCACTCTTTGCTGCAGAAGAGTGACCTTGCCCAAGGAATTGAGTTTTCTAAACTTTGTTTGCTAACTGTTTGCTGCAGAAGGGCGACATTGCCCAAGGAACTTGGTTTCTGAACTTTTTTTGCGAATTGTTTGTTGCAGAAGGACGACCTTTCCCAAGGAACTAGGTTTTTGAACTTTGTTTGCTAACTATTTGCTACAGAAGGGCAACCTTTCCCACCTTGAACCATGTTTTTTCTGTTGTTTGCTAATTGTATGTTGTAGAGGGGTGACCTTGCATACCCTGAAGTGTGGTTTTTCTACTGTTTGCTAACTGTTTACTACAAAGGGGCGACCTTTCCCCATAGAGGGGTGACCTAGCCCTATAGAGTGGAGAACTTTCCCAAAGAAGAACATTTTGGGAGGTAAAACGACTGTTTTAGCTTCATTTTTGCTTCAATTTTTTATCGTTTTCAGGTTCTAACCCCCTAACATTATCTGTTGCAAGGGTTTTTGTATTTTTTGCTAACATTTATGTAGTTTATTTCATGATTGATGAAAAATGGAGGAAAAAATAGCTAAGATTTGCTTGCAGGACAATCCATTTGCTTAGTTGTTAAAATATTTCCTTGCTATTTTCGTTAATCTAGGAACATAGTTTAATTAGGGGGAAGTAAAATTCATTGTTTGTTGTGTCTATATGTCTATTTTTTGTGTTACCCAAGGAGACATTAGTTGTTCATGCTTTCCCCTTACACTTCGTGTGAGCCTGGGGAGTAGTTGAAAATGATTAGTGTCTTCTTTTTAGCAGGACCTACTTGGTGATTTCACCACCCCAAGGGACAATCCCAACCACTTGTACCACTAGGGTATAGAAAGGGGGGAGGGCCAAAGTTGTACCCCAATCCAGTCACGTCATGTATGGTAGAGTGTTGAAGCTAGGGTGATACCTAGCTAGATGTGAAGAGTTAGTTTGAACCTTTCATTATCTCGCTAGGGTTCCCGACTCACACTTTTAATGGGCTCATGTTCATGGTTGTGCCTCACATACCGAGAATATATCGAGGACTCCCTAGAAGCCTTGTGCATACTAGATTAAGAACTTTGTTGGCCATACCCTTAACACTAATCATAGGATTATGCTTATTTGAAGTGTCTTCTTTTGGGAAAATAGTAAATTTTTTGACAAGTTAGCCTTTTTTCTTGATGTTTGTTATATTTTATGTACTTTCCATAGTCATTTCCATCCAAGTCAAATCATAGTTTTCTGCAGAGGGGTGACCTTGCCCTCTAGAGGGGCAACCTTGCCATCTAGAGGGGCGACCCCACCCTTTCCCTCTAAAGTGGTGACCTTGACCTAACTCGGGAAAAATTTCTCTCCAAATGACCTCTTTCATTGTCTGTTTAGTCATTTTGGGCACCCGTTTGCCCATTTCGAGCACCTGTTTGCTCATTTCAAGCACCCGTTTGATCATTTTGAGTGCTTGTTTACCCATTCTGAGCATTTTTATCTCCATTCCAAATATCCATTCCCCATCCCAAGCATTCATCTCCTTGATCCAAACCTTCATCCTCTTAGAACACCTATTTACTTAATCCAATCACCCATTTTATGCTCATTTTTAACCAAAAGGAAAACTTTCCCTTATCCTTGGGCGGATCTGCCCTTGCGAGGATCGTAATTTCCATCTAAAGGGGTTAACTTTCCCTCTAAATGGGAAGACCTTCCCTAACCGGGGTGAACCTACACTCCAAGTAACCTTTTTCATCGTCTGTTTTGTCATTTTAGGAACCCATTTTCCAGTTTCAAGCAATCATTTTCTCGTTTTGAGTGCATGTTTACCCATTTCAAGCATTCCTCTCTCCATTCCAAATATCCATTCCCCATCCCAAGCATTCATCTCCTTGATCCAAACCTTCATCCTCTTAAGGCACCTGTTTGCTCGTTTTGAACTCCTTTCTCAATTTGATCATCCACCTCCTTGTTTCAAGTCCTTGTCTCCTCATTCTGAGCATCCATTCCCCATCCCAAATATTCATCTCCTCATTCTGAGTTTTCATCCCTTTCATCCAAACAGTCGTCTCCTTGATCGAAGCACCCGTCTACCTATTTTGGGCATTCGTTCGCCTCTTTTGACTAGCCATTCCCTCATTCTGAGCATCTGTTTGGTCATTTCGAGCATTCAATCCATAATTCCAAACATTCATCCCCTACTCTAAGCATTCATCCCCTCAATCCAAGTCTTCATCCTCTCATTTTGAGTATTCGTTTGCCTATTCCAAGCATCTGTTTGATTATTTTAAACATTTGTTTACCTATTATGAAGGGTCATTTCCTCATTTTGACCATCCATCTTCTCATCCCAAGTAGTTCTCTCCCCTTCCTAGTATCAGTCTCCTCATTTTGAGCATCCATTTCTTCGTTACAAGTGTTTGTTTACTCATTTTGATACCTCGTTCCAATACACCATTCACCCACGATTTGCATCTAAATCCATCTGCATTCTACCAAGCTCATTTGTTCATCATCTGAATCATATCGATACATCATCCTCAAACATCTCTAGGTTATGTATCCATCATCGTGTCCCCCATCTAAATCCTTTGAATTTCATTTGAAGTACTTATCCAAATTGACCTAAGAGTCTAAATTTGATCATCACCATCCATAGTTTCATAGGATCATCATCCATTCTAAGTTAGTTATCATCATCATCCTAATCAATCCATCTTCAATCTCAAGGTGGATTCTATGCTGCAATCATCTATTCATCATTTAATCCGATCAATCAACATCCTAAGTTACCTAGGGTAATCTCTGAACGGGATTTAGAATCCCTCTCCTAACCCTATCCTATCCATCATTTGATCTTATCAATCATTTCATCAGTCGATCCTATCCAATCACCTTCGACCCAATCAATTTGCTTCCATCTAGAGGTAGATTCGGTGTCATAATCTATAAGGAAACCAGAGGTGTGGAAACAACTATCCTAACGTCAAAACCATAGGGAAGAATGCAGACAATACTTTTAATTTTCTAATTACAATCCAATTAAGACACACATGAAAGATTTACAGAAACAAAAAAAATACACAAAAACATATGAACACCAGATTTATGTGGGAAAAACCTATCAGGAAAAAACCCACCACACCAAGCTGAATCTCTTTGTATTTCAATAACAACAAATTACATACAAGTCAGAGATACAACTCTCTGGTGTTAGTTCACAGTAGTTTCATTCACTGTTCATCCAGTTATAGAAAATGCTCTTCAAGAATCTGATACTAAATCATTCTCAAAATTGATCTCCTTTTATCTTTTGTTCATCCTTATCTGCCATTGCCCATCGTAGAAATTTTCCATCCCATTGCATATTTTTCCTTGCATACAGTTCAGCTCCAACATCGCAGCTGTTGCAAAAAATCTAACCGCCAACCATTTGAATTTTGCTTCCTTTGATTGGTCCATGAGACACCACATAAGAAAGTCAAATGGTCAAGGGTGTTCAACCTATGTTGGCATGTTGGTGAGACACTAACTATGTCTCCCAGATGCCAACACAACCGACATTCGATATCGGTGTAGGTTCCACTAGTCGGCAAGACGATATAGCGAACACCATGAGTCATACTGAATCCACCGATAACCATTTCATTCCTATCCGCAAGAGTTTCCTCATTGGCAAGCCTCATACCGATGCTCATGAGTCACATCGATTTCAACTTTTCCATCGGTAAGACTTTTTCGTTCGCCAAGAGGTTTCACCGAGTCTCCTCAAGTTTCATCGAAGCACCTAACAGTTAGCAAGACATTCATCTTTCACCAAGACTTCACTCCGAGCAAACATGTCTTACTGAGTCGGCGAGACTTTTGTCTTTCATCAAGACCTCACATCGAGCAACCAAGTCTTACCGAGTCAACAAGACTTTTTTCTTTTGTCGAGACCTCACACTGAGCACTCATGTCTTACCGAGTCAGCAAGACATTTGTCCTTCGCCAAGACCTTTCACCGAGCGAACATGTCATACCTAAGACTATCGGCGAGACTCTCCAAGTCGCCAAGACTTCACACCAAAGTATTTTGTCACTGCGAAGGCACCAAGTGTATACTCATCAGCAAGACTTTACATAGTCACTGAGAGGTCTTCCCGAGACCTTTGTGTTACCCCGATGACCATATGCAATCGATGTCACCGAGACATTTCATATCAGCAAGACTACATACCGACAACCCAAGTCTCCCCGATAACTATGAGTGAATAAAAATCGGTGAGAGAAACAACAGTCGGTGAGAGATCTTGCCGAGTCTCCATGTCATAGCGATAGGTCTATTCGGAAAGACTGAGACCAAGTCACAGCGACTAGGGCATTTCAACAAGATTCAGAACCGCTTGTCGGCTAGACATGATTAATGTCATAGTGACTTTTTCCTTCAGGAGTTACATGTTAGTATGGATTGAGGCAAATATTCCAACATAATCATCCTTTGATAATCAACTCCAATCATTAGAATCAATCCATCGCATCATCCAATCATCCTAATCTGAGCTTGACCTAAATCCTGATTGGAGATTTAGTCCATCTGCATCCAAATCTGTTGATATCATCTTCTTCAAATCTATCATTTTATCCTTTCATCACCGTTTTTGTCCTTCTAATCACCTATTTCCATCCACATCGATCTAATCCAACATCATGAATCTTTCACCAATTCAATCAATAGTAGTAATCAAAGGAAACCCTAATTACGTTAATGATGATAACAAGAGTCTTGTCAATCAAGAGGTATATGACATCGATCCCCTTGATGATATCATTGCTAGTAAGCTTTCCCCAACCACTTTCAAAAATCCAATCCCCCCTCCGAGCTATCCTGTTATGTCTTCACCCACACCTAATAACACTCCTTATGTTACCTTTGACAAGGGATATCCATTATCTTCCTCACCTGCATCTCCATCATATCCTCTCTCTACATCATCTTCTTATCCAACATCCATGTCTTCTTATCCCAATCTAGTATCCCAACATCCCTATTATAATCCCCCATCCATATCTTCCTATCTCAATCCTTCATCCACATATGCCCACTATCCTAATCCTCCATACCAGTCTGCCCATCCTAATCCTACATTCACACCTTCCTATCCTAATCCAACATCCAACATCCACATTTTTTTATCCTTACCCTACATCCACACCTTCTTATCCAACTCCAAAATCCACATCTTCCTGTCCTAATGCACCATCCATGTCCTCCTATCTTAATCTGCCATCCCAATCCTCCCATCCTAATATGTTGTCCCAATAACTTTATTACAATCCACCACCCATATCCTCTTGTCCTAATCCACCATCCATGTCTTCCTATCCTAGTTCACTATCTCAATCTTGCCATCCTAATCCACCATCCCAATATCCCTATCTTAATTCCCCATCTACTTCCTCCAACATCAATTCACCATCCATGTCTTCCTATTCTAATCTGATATCATAGTATTCTTACCTTAACCATCCATCCAATCCTAGTCCTCCATCTCCTCCTAGTCTTCCATCCAATATCATTCCTCAATCCAATCCTAGTCCATCAATCCATAACCCTAACCCTTGGCCAATCCATAATCCTTCATCCACTCCTACCTCACCATCTAAGCCTAGAGTATACACAATTCTCACTCCAAAATTTCTCCAAGGACTTATAACAAAGAAGACATCCCCAACTCCACCACTTGAATTCATGGAACTATACCATCCCAATCCGTCATCCATGATCACTAGTGATGAGACCATTCTCCAACCCACATCTGTCATTGACGCTACCACCCCTAGCACCACTCAGACTATTGAAACCATCACATCCATTGAATCCACTAAGCCTGCATCTCCTACTATGGGATCCACTGATTCCATCAAAGATAACCAAATCCAATCCACTCCCTCTACTCTTAGATCCATCCAATCTGACAAAGACATGTAAATCCAATCCACTCCTCCTTCTCCTAGATCCACCAAACTCCCCTCTCCTGAACATCATGAATCCGCCATCCTTCCATCTCCCCAACTTGAGGAGTCCCTTCGACACTCTATTATCATGCCACGCACACAAGAAGAGCCATGCCAAGAGCTTGATCCAAAGCATAACAACATACCCCCTTCTCCTGATCAAGATCCTACCATCCCATCTAGTCCACCTCAAGATCACAATCCCCCATCCATTCCATCCCATGATCTCCTTGATTCCACCACACCATATCATGAGCCCTTATCTCCATCCCCATCACATGATCCCTCATCACCTATTGCCACAAATCCAGATCCTATCATACCTCCTAATCCCTCTCCTAATAATTTACCACTCATTCATCCTGATTAGGAAGAAGCTGCTACACCCTCATCTCCATCTAATGATCCTCCACCATCACCTAACCATACTATTCCCACACCACTTTTATATCCCCTTGGTACTCTCACATTCTTCCATGGTGGTCTCCTTGTAGAAAAAAAAAAAAGCATATATACTACCCATAATCCTCTGCCTAATAATGGACTCGCATCATTCTTCCAGAATAACAAAAATCCTGTCATGGATCGAATGCCTAAGAACATGAATTACCAAGGAAAAGGTTTAGGCACTCATGAGCAAGGTATTTTAGACCCCATCCAAGTCAAAGAGCACAATTATACATGTGGTCTTGGTTATACTTCTCAAGACTCACAATCCAAAAATGTTGGTACAACCTCTACTCATCCTTGATGAGCCTCTTCCAAAAGAAATATAGGCTCTTCCCATCTCTCCACCAAATCATTCGCTGCCATCTCCCCTCCTCCATCATATCACCTCAAAACAACTTTCCATATTCCTCCTCCTTTTGCTCCATCCATTTTGGGTCCTTACATCCCTCCATCCACCATCTCCCATCCTCCATCTACTTTTTCCATGTTTCCTCCAGGTCCTATGTCTATTTTGGGCCCTTATATCCCAAAATCATCTCCTCCATTTTTTCCTATTCATCCTTTTATCCATCCATCACCTATCCATATCACCCATCATCAACATCCCACTCTCATGTTCCCTAACCAGGATCAACAAAGGCATGTACCTGTGCATCCCCCATCCACATATCATCCTCAAAATCCTACCTCCATTACTCCATTCACGTGTCCTCCACACCACCAATCTCATCATACCCATCCCATTTCTATTAAAATAAATTTGGATGCCAACATAAAAATGCATACATATAAACATCCACATGAATCTAAAGCTCCCCATGTCCCCTCTAAAAGACATGTTGAAGAAAAGAAAAATCAAATCCAAATTCCAAATCAAATCTACAGGCCACAAAGGCCCACCAAAGCAAAAATCAAAACCATGTGGATCCCAACGAAAAAAGATGCAATAACTTCAAATGTAAAATTTGTAATAACATCCAAATTTTCTAATCCAAAAGCTAATCATACACCCCTTTCATCTCCTAAATCTATTTTTGGTCCTGATGTCCCAAAATTCACTATTCCATCTCCTCCATTACCCCTGCATTCTCCATCCATTAATCCTCCTATCTATTCACATACACCAAAACATGTGCCAATGTTGGTGTTGAAATCATCACCCCATCACAATCCTACCCCATAATTCCATCCATACCCTTTCCAACATTCCATTCATTATCTCCCCCATCATATCCCTCTAATTCATCCTCTTGTATAATACATTTATCCTAATAAGGTTGTACCAACATCCAACAGTAGCTTCACACATGGGCTCTTAATACCTTGTAAGGAACTTGATGCTTGAGTCCTTCATCCATATCCTTATCTTTTATCTTCTACATCCCCTCACCCACATCCCTATCCTTATCCATCTCCATCCACATGCTATCGAAAAAAAATAAAAAATCCATAAAAGTCAAAAAATAAAAATCCAAAAAAGTCAAAAAATAAAAAATAAAAAATAAAAAAATAGAAAAAGAGTAAAGAGAAATAATTCATCCAATGGTGAGAACTTGGAAAACAAGCACCTTGGATAAGTACCATGATGAAAACCTGGAAAACAGGCATCATGCGTAAATCCCCATCCGTCCTTTTCCACACTTGGGGGCAGCTTCTTGATATGCATTCCCTCCATCCGCTATGCTTCCTGCTAGGCTTCCAGCTATGGACCCATCTTCTTGCTATACATCCTCTTCATTCATCCCCTACATCCCACCTATATTCTGCATCCTATCATCCTAGCCCATTTATCTCCAATCCCTCCATCCTTCTTGTGATCTTGATCAAAACAGGGGCACCTATCTATGCATGCTTTGGAAACCTCTTGGTATACATTCCCTTCATCCATGCTTTATCGTATTCCTTAGTCACCCATCCTATCCTCCTCTAGTTATCTCCTTTATCTTCCCATCCACTCATCTTGCATCCCTCCTACCTCATGACACACAACATATTGAGAGTGGGGGAACTTATCTCCCTTTGTGGCATAGCCCTTGGAGACATCATCCATCATAATAATCTCTTCCATCTACCCATCATTATCTATTCAAAAAATCCCTTTTATCTCTCAATCGTTATATTCCTATCAGTCTATCATGGTATCCATGTCATCTCCCTATCCTTATCTTCCTATCAATCCAAAAAATTATTCCCATCTCCTCATCTTTATCCCTCTATTCATCCATCATAGCATCCCATTCATCTCCCCATCCTTATCTTCCTATCCATCCCAACAATCCCTTTCGTCTCCCCGTCCTTATCTTCCTATCCATCAAAAAATTCTTTCCATCTCCTCATCCTTCTCCCTCTATTCATCCATCATAGCATCCCTTTCATCTCCCCATCCTTATCTTCCTATCTAGCCCAGCAATCCCTTTCATTTCCCCATCCTTCTATCCATCCCAATAATCCCTTTCATCTCCCCATCCTTACCTCCCTATCCTTCTATCATATCATCCCTTTCATCTTCCCATCCTTACTTCCCTATCCTTCTATTATAACATCCCTTCCATCCCCTGTCCTTATCTTCCCATCCAAACAATATCTTCCTCTCCAAACAAATCCCCCATCCTTATCTCTCTATCCATCCCTTCATCTTTATACTCACCACATCTCACAATCCCTTGTCATTGGTATCTAGCTATAGGATACTCCCCATGTAATCCAATGTCATCTATCTTATCGCCATCACTTTTGCTGCTTTTGCACATCTTTTCAATCTCCTATCCTTCTCATCATTCATCTATTTTTCATATCATTCTCCCACTTCATTTTGATGATTTGGATAACTATGCCATCCCTGAGATTCATGTGATCACCCTCATCCTATCCCATTCAACAATTCTATCTTGTCTTATCGTATCAGTCCCATCATCTTATCCACTTATCTGAGATATCTCATCATCCTTTATCGATCGTTTGTCATCTGTTCTTTGTCGAACTACGTTTCCCCTACACTTTCATGTAGGAAAGGTCGATCATTTGATCCACCCTTGGGGATTTTTTCCATCTTGTCTTGGTCATCCATCGAGGTGTCCATTGTCCTCTTTCCACTTTTATCCATGGTCTTTTATTGAACTACGAGGGCTATGTTATTTCACATAGGCAAGGCTAATCTCTAATTGGCCCCTAATCCCCTAGGTCTTTAGGGTGTGTCAGTCTTGTGTCTTGTCTCTCTTGTGGTGTGTCATTAAGCTATGCCCTTCTTTAGCTAGTTCTTAACAAACAAGATCCACTTGTATCAGCATATACAATTGGTTTTGGAATTTCTTGCGTCATATCAATCTTTTAGTTTAGTATCCATCATTGGTCTCAACCGGATGCATCCTTCCTAACAGACCTCATGAACCCCGTCATCCCCTTGATCCTATGGAAAAAGGATGTTTGAAATTGATTGCAATCTCTTGATGCTTTTGGTTTTTGTTTATCATTTGAGCTCCCTATCATCACCTGTCAGGGCTGCCATGATCCATCATATTATGGTGTGTTTTGACTGGTCAACATAGGGGCATATCTTGATTTTTTTTCTTCTTTTTGTTGATGTCTTCTTGGTTGTCCCACGTAGTACCAACCAAGATCCCTAAGGTCTGGTGTTATGCGAGGCCATGCTTTTGTGCTTGTGGTTATCCCAATGCTTGGCCCAACCAATGTCTTCGTGAATTTTGGGTGTTGGGATAGCCTTCTTGTTTGTTATGTTTGTTTTATGCATTAGAAATGAATCAGCCTTGGTTCTCCATACCCTGGCATCGTGCGTCTTACGCTATAGAAAAAATTAGTGCTCCGAAGATGGAAAACTGCATTAGGATTGCATTTCATTTTCCATTCCATTGTCATGCATATATCCCCCATCCTCTCATCTATCAAAATAACCCCCATCCGTTCATCCTTCATCACTCTCCCTCCCCTAGATCCATCCAATCTCTTATCGTCATCTCTTCAAAATTCTTAGAATAATATTGATTGGTTATTCTAAGCCTCTTGTCCCCCATCATTTTTATTCCATCTCACATCTCAATCCAATCCTCATCAACTCAATCTAGCACAAATCATCTAATCACATCCTCGGTCTTGTCCCCAAGCTTGTTACCAACCTTGATCCAATCATCATCATCATCACCATCATCATCATCATCATCATCATCATCATCGAGATGTATTCTTCCCTATCCTTTGGTGTTGTTTTGGGATGTATCCTTCCCTCATCAACAACCCTTTTGTCAGGATGTATCCTTCTCTATCCTCATGTTGTTTTGGGGTATATCATTCCCTCATCAACAACACTTTCATCATCATCATCGAGATGTATCCTTCCCTATCCTTTTGTGTTTTATTTGGATATATCATCCCCTCAACGACAACAATCCATCCATCATCAACCCACTTTGGCTTGTGGCTTGACTAGGGCAACATCACCTTCATCCTTGCATCCATTTATGCTTCCCAATATCCTACCACCTTTTCATCTTTGCTTACCCATCACTTTGCATCATCTTCCTCATCTCCATTCTCATTGTCTCATCCATTTCGAGAGCACACCCATGTTCTCTTGAGACCGCATGTCCCATCAAGGGGGCATCCTTCATCCCTAACCTTCATCTTCACCCCCATCATCTTTCTTCCCAACCGATCCTTTGATGACTAGGGCATCTTTCCCAATCTGACCATCTTCTTCTAGGTTCTATATTTTAATATTCTTTGAAATGATGCTACTTCGTAACACCATCTCAAAGAGGGGAAAAATGTAGACATCCAAATTTGGGCACTTTCATTTGTCCAAATTTATCCCTTTTCATCTAAACATCCACTTATTTGCATTAATTAAGTAATATTGCTACTATTTAATTAATACCTTCTAAAGTTCTTCTAATCCATAAGGTATCTAGTTAAATAATTAAATACCTTACTCTTCAATCCCCCCTTTTCATCAAATGAATTAAATAAATATGACATTTATTTAATTCCTCACATGTCACATCTTTTTCTTAATCATCATTAGGGATGTGCACATGCCTAATTCTTGATTAGGGCATGTCACATCCTCCAACTTTTACAAGTTGGCCTCTAATCTTCATTAACCACTAATTATCTTCTAATCACTAATTAGTTAAGTCTACTTAGTACCTTGGTCAACACTCTCCATCCCACAAGGAATTTTTAATTCATTTTTATTCATCCAAGGAATCTTCTCTTCCGCATGCAAGTTCTAGAACCTTTGACTTGTCACATCACATGTGCCAAAGTATTCTAGAATCTTTGACTTGTCATATCAAGTCACATGTGGGTAAGTACTTACCTTTTTAAGCACCTTGTTTTATCCAAGGTACTTCTCACCTCTCTTTTTGGGAACCTTATCTTGTCCACAGGATCTCCCAATCATAGGAATTTTTAATTCATTTTTATTCACCCAATATTCTCCTCTTCCCCATGTGATCATTGAGAGGTCACAACATCCCTTTTCCAAGGTACTTGCAAGTACCTCCACATCATTTGTACCCTTTCCACTTCATGTATCCTTGTGACATATCATTTGCCTCATGGAAAGATGTGAGGGCTTGTGAGTCCTCAACTCGCCACAACCCTACATCTTTCCCATGGTGGAAAAATCTCAACCATCCATTTTTTTAGGGCTTCTCTCCATAAAATGAAAGATTTTTCTTTCATTTTCTCATTAACACATTTTAATTCAACACTTCTCATTCAACCAATTTTATCTCGCAAGCTCATACTTGCATCTTCTCATATCCACCATTGTTGCATACCTTAAGTTTACATTGCATCCATTTGGCTCATCTTCTCAACTACCCACTTTTCTCATTTAAATCCTCATATTGCATACATCGTTTTGAATCCATTTTAGCATCTTGCCATCAAAGGGAGCACACATTAATCAAAAATCTAGGGCCAACCAAAGGATGAATCCAAGACAAGGTATAAGCCACTTATTTTTATCTTTATTTTGTTTTGGATTCAATTAGTCTTATCATCGAGGTGTCAATGTTATTTTCTTCTCTTTTGCATCTTGTTCTTCATGGTTTAGAGTAGGTCAAAGTCGTTGGTTCACAGTGATAAATCCCTTCTAATATTTTGTAGTATTATAAGGAATTTGGATTTGTAGGAATAGTCATGTCCACACTTTCGTAGGGAAATGCGAATAATTTATGATAAGTGGAGGGGATGGATTACATGGCATAGATCAATGGGAAATTGAGGAGGATGTTATAGGGTAAGTCAAAGTTTACTATGTAGCACAAATTTTATTGTACTATGAGCCCAACACGTATGAGAATCCATATATCTCTTCTAATTCATTTTATGCATTATTGTAAGCCTTAATATGATCTTATGTGGTAAATTTTCATCGCTAGGGTTTATGACATAAAACAACAATCTTCTATACTCCACATTCAAGGAAACCCTAGAGATCTCTATTCAATACTAAGATGAGAGGAAGAGTGTTGGAGCCTAAAATTTCATGCAAATTTTGGAAAAATTTAAGGCTCTCATAGCGAAAAAAAATTGATTTCAGCACTCAGAAGTATAGTTGAAAAATCATAATTTGAAGCTCATCTAGTTTCATGCAAAATCACCTTGCAAGAATGTTTATCTGACATATGTGAATGTGCACACCTAATTTCAGCACACCTGATTTCAGCTTTGTATGATCAGTTTTGACAAAGTTTCAAAAGGTCAAGTTGAAGGGTTCTGGGAAGGTTTGTTGTTTACATAGTGTTAAAACTACCAAAAGGGTCAAATTTTGAGGACAATATTAAGCAACTAAAAGAGTGTCATGAAAAAATGATTGGTGTCTCAGATTCTTCCCACCTTAATGTGCTTTCATGCCAATTTTCAAGGCCCTAGCATCTCATTTGGTATTTTTTCAAAGCCAAAAGCAAATGGATTTTACCTTGTTTGAAGACTTCATTTTCAAAACAGCTACAAAGAGGTCAACTTTGATGCTTGATATTTGGTGAAGAAAATAAAATGATGGAAAACCCTCTTGCACACGTGTTAATTTAACCTAAAAAAACTAGTATCCAGGGTGAAACTTCTCATAATCACTTTTGATATTTTTACAAAATAGCAAGTTGGTGAGTTTTAATTGGGTTTGATAGGCACAATTTTTTAGAAAATGCTAAATAAGCAACTTTGAGCATTGACAGTTTTCAAACCTAATGAATTTATACCAAACCATTTGACAAGCATGCTTCCCTATCATAAATCAACACTTTGGTACATTTTTGTGGCTTTTGGAGATCGTTTGATCAATTTTATCGGGCAATTCTGGATGCTACCTAGCTTATATTAGTCATAGTACAAAATGCATGGAAGTAAAATTTTGACAAGAACCCACTCCAAAAAATTTACAACAGATGCATACAAGAGCAACGTTTGACATGAAAATGGATGTAACTATCCATATTTAAGAAAGTAGAGTTTGTGGCAGGCAGTTTTGCAAATGAGAACCTGGATTATAATTATGCTAATATATTAGTACCTAGTGTATTGACATCACATAGAGTTTTCAGATAAGGAGACAACTGCCAATGAAGATCATGCTATCCATTGGAAATTTCGAAGGATACAAGAACATTGTGTAATATTTCAAAGTCTTAGCAAAGGAGATAATGAAACAGGGGTCTCTAAATTTCAATCAGCGTCTCATACATTCATGCCAACACAAGAAATTATACCATATCATCTACCTATGTGCACTTGTTTCACTTGGGGGACATCTTATTTTTTATGGATAATTCACACATAGTAGGGACAACTAGATGTCAAGAGAAAACTTATTCATATTGAGTTAATAAACTCAAACAAAGTTATAATCGATTTGAAAGAGAGGATATTCTTTTGAAAGAGATCATGAATTTTTTTTTCTAACTTATGGGATAAGGCTTAAAAGATAGTTGATATTATGTATAACAATATTCAGCATGCCTTCTTCTAGCCAACCAAAATGGAGATAATTGCTTTTCTTTGATGAAGTTTGACATACATAGATTCATATGTTCTTCTAGTTCATGATAATGTGAAGCATGTAGAGTTAAATAATTTGTCATCCACTGGATGGGTTGTCAAAACAAATATGCATTTAGTCAACAGTAATGTAAATCATGTGAAGAAATCTACAAGCATTCCTTCAAATTAGAAGTTATTCTATTGTTTCATGCACAGTCAAAGGGAGAATCTGAAGCAAAAGAAAGGGGTTGTGACTAAACTATATCCGCCATTGAAAGATAATAGAAGTTTCTTTTGAAGAAAACCTAAATGGGTGAATAGGTGAATACAAAGTAAACCAAGGAAGACATAAATGTGAAGATTGTGAAGAGACTCCCTACACAATTTTTCAAACCCATTGCACCTAACTATGAGAACACTAGAAACAATGAAAAGGTTAACCATTGGAAGAGAATTTTATGAGGTTGAAGAAACACTAAAAGCTTTACATCCTATGGTGAAATTTTGACAATAAACAGAGTTAGGAACAAAAATAAGCAACACTCCAAGGAAGCTGAGAGAGGTTGTGCATCATAACAAGGCATGAAAACATATTAGTAGTACTTCTCATTGGGATGACAAGAGAACATGTGCATAGGGTAGTGCTATCTGTAACATGAGAAAACACAAATGCTTTCTAGAGATACAGCTTCATGATTTCAAATTTATTGTGGCTTCAAAGAATGAATGTGAAGTAATCTATATCAAGAGGACTTCTCAAATTTTGGATTGAATATTATGAGGTCCCTTCAATGTCCCTGAAATGAATAAACATATAATCTCAAGATTTTATTAGGAAGAAGAATAAATCATTCTAGGGATGCATAAGGAGATGCTAAAAAATCAGAAGTCTTATGCTAAGAAACAAATGGAAATTCATTATAATCAAAGGCATGTAGGTAACCCTAACATTCTTCACACCACCATCAGAGCCAAGAAGAAAAACCCTAAAATGAATATTGAGGAAACCATGGCGTATCGGTGTGAGATTGTTAGAAGTCTCTTCGACAGTTTGATATTCCTAAGATAAGAATGGAGTATGCCTGAAAAATTATTTAAGAGAGAAGGCTATATTGGAGTAAAGTTATCCAAGGTCTCATTGAAATTAATAATTCCCTTCAAGCTATGGAAAAATATGAAGACAAACTCACATGCATGACGGGCACTTTTTAAGGCGTGAATTATTAGTTCATTTCCCTAATATGACTATGGTAAAAATACATTGATTTCCAGGTGAAAAGTGTCAAATAAAATTTATTTAAAATAATAATCCAGGTGCTAGGGAGACTATTTTGGGAAATATAATAAAATGTAGTTGTAAATTATTTTCACTAAGAAATGAAATTATTTTCACCAAGGAAATCAAGAAAGCACAAAAATGAGAAATTATTCTTACTCAAATGATATATTTATCGGGTGGAAATATTTAGCAAAATAAACAAAGCAAAATTTCACCAAAAAGACTCTTAAACATCAACATAAGAAATATGGATGTCTCTCTGATGTCGTGAAAAAGGTAAAACATTGAAAAGAGAAGCATTGAAGATAAACATTGATATCAGCGAGAGATTGTTTATAGTCACCTCGACAAAATAAAGTCCCCCTAATAGAATGACATGCAATAATATTTTGAGGGGGTATAATTTTCACCAAAGCTGTAAAGATACAGATGAAAAGTATTTTTGATAGGAAATGAGATGCTTTTATTAGGACAGATAATTATATTTTCTAGAGAATATTTCGATTATTGAGATAAAGATTTTCACAAAGGAAGTTAAAGGACAATTTAAAGCTTTGTAATGGGTAATTGTTTTTACTCAAGGAGTAGTTTACACTAGGAAAAGATGAAAAAATTAAATACAAAGTAAAATAATTTCACAAGGATGGGAAACATTTTCACCAAAAGAGTTGTAAAGCAGTCAATTATTTTTCTATTTAATGGGTGAAGAATGAAGTTTCCAGCAAAAGAAGATTATTATTAAAATAATTTTCATGAAGATGCAAAGATAAGGATTAAAGTGGAAGTATTTTATTTTGAAGAAAAATAATTAAATAAGGAGTTGCAGTAGACAGGCTTGCAAAGAGTCACAATTCCTGACTATCTAATGTATATATGAAGGTTGAAATCAAAATTGAAAATCATTAGCATTAGATTAGGTAGTAGGTTAGAAAATCATCATCGCCACCACTCCACTTCCATCCATCCACACTCATATTTCATACATTAAAAATACTTTTGTTGTAATGCTTATATTTTGAAGTAATACAGTGGAGTAGACTATTTATAAATCGTAGTTCATTTTCAGTGTTCAATTAGTGTGTTGATTTTCATGCTGATCTATTACTTTGTTGGACCTCCAAAGTGGTATGTTCAAGTTATTTAAGCTTGCAATATTTATTGGAACACATTTGCTACTATTGTGTGAAAGAGTTGATTGGTTTCTAAGTTGATTTGAATTAAAATCCTTTCTGATAGTTTACTCTAATTAGTCTCTGCACAGGGTTAAAATCATTTTAAAGAATTTGATTTCATTGGTTTCCTCTAACTTCGAATTAATGATCCTTTCATACTTTCATAGTAACTTGAAGAGATATCACTTTATTAAAAGTGAAAACTATGATAAACATACTTGTGTGTTTGCACAAGGTGTAGACATCTCAAATGTCCAGTAATTGGAGTTAAGTTGAACGATATGATTACCTATCTTGCAACTCTATATCCATTCCAAAATCACCATTCATTCATCCAGTCCATTTACCCAATAGGAGTAGGAACTGGTCATAATTAGGATATTATATGTAATATAAAACTCACAATCTTGAATTTTCAATTACTTTCAATAGAAATTAGCCATCAAAACTATGCATCTACTCCACCTTCACATGCTATAGTGAGTAGATTGCTCAATCTAGGAACCATATCCATTGTAAATCTGCCTAATTGTTTAGGTATACCCACCTAGGTCTGGTAGAGCCTAAAGAGTAGGAGGTAATCAACCTTGTTTACCTTGTTCATTGGCCAAAGGTGTATTAAGGGATCGACACCCCCTTATGGTTTAAAAACCTACACTTTTGAGACCTAATGGATTGCTAACTCTACTAGGGAGAACTTGAAGAAATCTAGTAGAAAACATTCTTTCCTTATAGAGTCATAAAAGTTTTTTGTATCCTTTTCCTCTCACATAATTGAGTAAGGGGATTTCGCTAGGGTAAACCAAGAATGATTTCAAAATCCATTTCATTTTTCCTAATTTTGGAAAAGTAGGTGGAAACTTTGTTAAAAAAATGATAGATAATGCATATACATTTTGGAACAACAACACAATTTCCATTCAAAAATAAAGTTAAAAAGCTGCTACAAATTTCTTGTCAAGATATCGGAAGAAGTGAAAAGGAAATGGTTACTAAGAAAGAGTAAAGAATTGACCCAACAACTGCAACAACTGAGAGTCAAATGTGTTCCAAATGCATCACAAAATATACCATTATAAAACAAGGATGAATATGTGAATGCAAGTAGACCTTAGACCCCACAAGTTCCTCATAGATATGAAAGTGTTCATCATGCACCACAAAACATTTATGCACCACAATCATCAAATCAAATAAATACTTATCATGTCCCTCCTAGTAAAAGATTAGTGAGCTACCAAGATCATGAATATAATCAGTATAGTGGGCATTATCAATACTAAATTTTATGTCAAAATATGCAAAGCAATGTCATCCCTCTTGGCAATGTCAATTAGAGTCTACAAGAAGACGTAGAATGGCAGAAAATAAATTTCTAATTGAAGGTAGGGGATCTTGCAGTGCACAAGCCACTTGATTTCAAAAATATTTAGGGTTATCCAAATCGTTCTCCTCCTTTGTTAAAAATCATTTGCTATAATTTAGTGGATGAAAATTAGAATCAACATATATGCACCTGCAATAGTTCAATGATTTAATAGTGAACTGACAAATCAATAAAGAGGATGTTATCATGAATCTTTTTGTGGGAACATTAGAAAATGATGATAAAGATTGGTTTTGCATCCTTCCTATCCTTTGCATAACTTCACTGGATGATTTGGAAAATAAGTTCATGTACCAGTTTAAAGAGAAAAATGATGAGTATTTTCAAAAGGGAAATCAAAGTAAATTTAGGGAATCTAGATTTCTTTTGTTCAAAAGAACATTGGATATCTATATCCAAACACCTGTTAATATTAGTCCTAATAAATCCATATGCATTGAAACATTCATGAAAATATATGTGCCTCATTCAGACAAATGGCCTGAGTCATGGAAACCAGTTACTTTCAACCAGGTGTAGGAAATGGTTGGATTCGTAGAGAAAATCAAGCATGAGGATGCTATCAATAGTGAGCACAATGGTGAAATCATTGATGAAGATGGATAAATTGATCAAATAATGTAGCCAATAGGAAAATCAGGTGCAAGTGAAATTCTCAATGATGATACTTTAGAATTGAATGAAGATGAAATTTTCAAGTACCAATTTTTTGCCTTGAAGGATGATTGCAGCACTGAAGATATTGTTGGGAACACACTACCTAGGGAATATATCAGCCATGATTCAAATGATGTGGAGGTGCAGCCTTGTATGCATTTCCATAACATTTATGACAATAAATTAGAAGCTAAAATAAAAAAAGATAGTATACCCTACAACAATCAAGAAGGAAATGATTGAGATTAGTCCATAAAGGATGGGCATGCAAGTGAAAATTATTTTTATGACAACCTGCATGATGAGGATGAAGATATAGAGGGTCTCTCCTGCATAACAAATTGTGACTGTGAATGTTAAGAAGAATCCATTTAAAATTTAGATTTTTATGACAATCATGTGGATTTGCAATTAAGTGATTCTTGCAGCTTTTATGGAGATGAGGAGGAAGAAGCAATGGAAAATGTACATCCATTTGATGGTGAGAAAATAACACCTCTAGCTATAGTTGAATGCCATGATGACACAATTAATAAAGAAAAGGTTTCTACACCTGAAAATGGCTTTCAAAAATTTTCAAACCCATTGTATGATCAAATAGTAGAAGAAGATCAAATAAAATTTTGTCAAGGTGTGTCGAAACACAAATTTCATGTCTATTCAAATCCATTCTATGAAGAGGAAGAGTCATTTCCAGATAATAAGGATGATATATCAAGTTGTGGAACAAATGACTCTACTGGTAATGCATCTAATTTGTCATTCTCTGATGATCTTGAGCCTCATTGTGATGATGAAAAATGTGAAGAGAACATCAATGGTAAAATGGAAGAAGAGGCATGTTCACTCAGTAGTGAACAAATTTCAGATTTATTAACAATTGAATATCAAAGATGTACACACAATGGTACTACTGAAATTTCATCCCCAACATACATTTGCTTTGACAAGGAAAGTAATTTGTGTGACAATGATGAGGGAACTCTTGCAATTGATCAAGATTCTATGTTTTCCTCAGTTCAAGAAGCAACATATAAAACAAAATTAGAGATCTCTAAGATTGAAATTGGTTTGCATATCATGGATAAGGAATGCTCAACATTGATTGATTCAAATATAAATAATGATGACTATGTGGATAAAAAATTCATGTCACTACCAATTAGCGATATGGAAGAAATAAAAAATGTTCCAGATATAATTGTCCCAGAAGATGTTGATATGGAATAATTTTCAAACTTATGTAAGAAGGACTCAAATAATGGATGTTTATTTTAGCTGGGAGGTCATTATATGATACATAATGAGAAATGGCTCATTAAATATAAATAAACTTTATATAATGGAGATGGTAAGCATTTATCACATAATGATGGGAGATTTTAGATTATATCTGATCATGAACTGCATAATAGTAAAAGGAACATGGGTCAAGCTGAACACAGTCTTACTCTAAAATTTTTCGGTGGCAGTGGATATAATAGGGAAGATTGCATGAATATTCTCAAGAGGAATCTAATAAAAGCACATCAAAACAAGGTGTATGATAGAGAAAAATATCGACCTTTCTTTTCTGGTGGCCTTGTGCCATTAGCTATGGTGTGGTTTTATCAAAACCATATCAGTTCATGACATAAAAGAGTTTGAGTCTACTGCCCAATGGACAAGGCATTTTGTCTGCTCTCCCAGACACCTAAATTCTTGCTATGCCCAAAAGGGGCATACATCCAGAAATAGGAGCCACTATTGGAGCCTAAAATTTCATGCAAATTTTGGAAAAATTTAAGGCTCTCATAATGAAAAAAATTGATTTTAGCTCTCAAAAGTACAGTTGAAAAATCTGCTCAAATGACCGACTTTGAAAAATCATAATTTGAAGCTCATTCAGTTTCACAAAAAATCACCTTGAAAACATGTTTATCTGACATATGTGAATGTGCACGCCTACTTTTAGCTTTGTATGATTAGTTTTTACAAAGTTTGAAAATACCAAGTTGAAGGGTTTTGGGAAGGTTTGTTGTTTACACAGTGTTAAAACTGCCAAAAGGGTCAACTTTGGAGGACAATATTAAGCAACTAAAAGAGTTTCATGACAAACCAATTGGTTTCTTAAATTCCTCCCACCTTAATGTGCTTTCATGCAATTTTTTTAGGGCCCCAACATCTCATTTGGTATTTTTTCAAAGCCAAAGCAAATGGATTTTACCCAGTTTGAAGACTGCATTTCTAGAATAGTTGCAAAGAGGTCAACTTTGATGCTTGATATTTGGTGAAGAAAATAAAATGATGGAAAACCATCTTGCACACATGTTCATTTAACCTAAATGAAATAGTATCCAAGGTGGAAGCTTCTCAGAATCACATTTGATATTTTAACAAAATAGCAAGTTGGTGAGTTTCAATTGGGTTTGACAGGCGCAATTTTTCAGAAAATGCTAAATAAGCAACTTTGAGCATTGAAATATTTCAAACTTGATGAATTTATGCAAAAAAATTTGACAAGCATGCTTCCCTTTCATAAATCAACACTCCAGTGCGTTTTCGTGGCTTTTGGAGATCGTTTGATCAATTTTCTAAGGAAATTCTAGAGGCTACCTGGCTTATTTCAGTCATAGTACAAAATACCTTGAAGTAAAATTTTGACAAGAACCCACTTCAAAATTTTTACCCCGAATGCATACAAGAGAAAAATTTGACATACAAATGGATGTAACTATCTAGATTTAAGAAAGTAGAGTTGGTAGTAGGCAGTTTTGGAAATGAGAACCTGGATTACGATTATGATGATATATTAGTACCTAGTGTATTGACATCACATAGAGTTTTCAGATAAGGAGACAACTGGAAATGAAGATCATGCTATCCATTTGAAATTGTCAAGGATAAAATAACATTGTGTAAGATTTGAAAGTCTTAGCAAAGGAGATAATGAAATAGAGGTGTCTAAATTTCAATCAGCCTCTCATACTTTCATGCCAACACAAGAAATGATACTATATCATCTACCTATGTGCACTTGTTTCACTTGGGGGCCTGCATCTTGTTTTGGATGGATAATTCACACATAGCAGGGACAACTAGATGTCAAGAGAAAACTAATTCATCTTGAGTTAATAAACTCAAACAAAGTGATAATCGATTTGAAAGAGAGGATATGCATTTGAAAGAGATCATGAAAACAAATTGTCCAACTTATGAAATAAAGTTGAAAAGATAGTTGATATTATGTATCAGAATATTAAGCATGTGTTCTTCTAACCAACCAAGATGGAGATAATTGCTTTTCTTTGATGAAGTTTGACATAGATAGATTCATATGTTCTTCTAGTTCATGATAATGTGAAGAATGTAAAGTTAAAGTATTTGTCATCCGGTGGCTAGGTTGTCAAAACATATATGCACACAATCACACAATAATGCAAATCATGTGAAGAAATCTACAAGTATTCTTTCAAATTAGAAGTGATTATGTTGTTTCATGCACATTGAAAGGGAGAATCTGAAGTAAAAGAGAGGGTCTGTGACTAAACTATTGCCACCATTGAAAGATGATAGAAGTTTCTTTTGAAGAAAACCTAAATGGGTGAATAGGTAAATACGAAGTAAACCATGGAAGACATAAATGTGAAGATTGCTTAGAGACTCCCTGTGCAATTTTTTAGACCCATTGCACCTAACTATGATTACACTAGAAACAATGAAAAGGTTAACCATTGGAAGAGAATTTTATGAGGTTGAAGAAACACTAAAATCTTTGTATCCTGTGGAAAAATTTGGAGAATAAACAGAGTCAGCAACAAAAATAAGCAACTCTCCAAGGAAGCTGAGAGAGTTTGCGCATCATAACAATGCATCAAAATTTATTAGAAGGACTTCTCATTGGGATGACAAGAGAACACGTGCATAGGGTAGTGCTATCTGAAACATGAGAAAACACAAATGCTTTCCAGAGATACAACTGCATGATTTCAAATTTACTGTGGCTTAAAAGAACGAATGCAAAGTAATCTATATCAAGAGGACCTCTCAAATGTTGGAGTGAATATTTTGAGGTCCCTTCGATTTCTCTTAAATGAATAAATATATAATCTTAGGATTTTATCAGGAAGAAGAATAAATAATTCTAAGGTTGCATAAGGAGATGCTCAAAAATTAGAAGTCTTCTGCAAGGAAATGAATGGAAATTCATTATAATCATAGGTATGTAGGTAACCCTAACATTACTCATGCCACCATCAAAGCCAAGACAAAAATCCCTAAAATGAATATCAAGGAGACAATGGCATATCAAAGTGAGATTGTTAGATGTCTCTTCGACAGATTGATATTCCTAAGATAAGAATGGAGTATGCCTGAAAAAATTATCAAAGAGAGAAGGCTATATCGGAGTAAAGTCAGCCGAGGCCTCATCGAAATTAATAATTCCCTTCAAGCTATGGAAAAACATGAAGACAACCTCACATGCATGACGAGCACTTTCTAACGTGTGAATTATTAGTTCATTTTCCCAATACGACTATGGTAAAAATACATTGATTGTCAGGTGAAAAATGTCAAATAAAATTTATTTAAAAGAATAATCAAGGCGAGAGTGAAACACTATTTTGGGAAATATAATAAATGGTAGTTGTAAAGTATTTTGACTAAGAAATGAAATATTTTTCACCAAGGAAATCAAGAAAGCACAAAAATGTGAAATTATTCTTACTCAAATGATATATTTATCAGTTGGAAATATTTAGCAAAATAAACAAAGCAAAATTTCATCAAAAAGACACTTAAATATCAGCATAAAAAATATGGATGTCCCTCCAATGTCTCGAAAAAGGAAAATATTGACAAGAGAAGAATTGAAGAGAAACATTCATGTAAATGAGAGATTATTTAAAGTCACCACAATAAAATAAAGTCCCCCTGATAGAATGATATGCAATAATATTTTGAGGGGGTATAATTTTCACAAAAGGTGTAAAGATATAGATGAAAAGTATTTTTGCTAGGAAATAAGATACTTTTATAAGGAGAAATAATTATACTTTTTGGAGAATATTTTGATGATTGAGATAAAGATTTTCATAGAGGAAGTTAAAGGACAATTTAAAGCTTTGTAATGGGTAATTATTTTTATTCAAGGAGTATTTTAAACAGGGAGAAGATGCAAAAATTAAATAAAAAGTAAAATACTTTCACCAGGATGGGAAACATTTTCACTAAAGGAATTGTAGAGCGGTCAATTTTTTTATATTTAATGGGTGAAGAATGAAGTTTCTAGCAAAAGAAGTTTATTAATAAAATAATTTTCATGAAGATGCAAAGATAAGGATTAAAGTGGAAATATTTTATTTTGAAGATAAATAATTAAATGAACAGTTGTAACAGATGGGAAGGCGAAGAGTCGTGACTGCTAAATATCTAATGTATATATGAAGGTTGAAATCAAAATTGAAAATCATTAGCATTATATTAGGTAGTAGGTTAGAAAATCATCATCACCACCACTCCACTTCCATCCATCTGCACTCATATTTCATACATTAAAAATACTTCTATTATAATGCTTATATTTTGCAGTAATACAATGGAGCATACTATTTATAAATCGTAATTCATTTTAAGCATTCAATTACTGTGTTGATTTTTATACTTATCTATTGCTTTGTTTTCTCCAAAGTGGTGTGTTCAAGTTATTTAAGTTTGCAAGATTTATCAGAGCACATTTTTTGCTACTATGTGAAAGAGTTGATTGGTTTCTAAGTTGATGTCAATTAAAATCCTTTCTGATTGTTTAGTTTAATTTGTCTCTGCCCAAGGTTAAAATCATTTTAAAGAAGTTGTTTTGATTGGTTTCCACTAACTTAAGAATTAAATATCCTTTCATCCTTTCACAGTAACTTGAGGAGATATCACTTTGATTATTAAAGAAGAACACTATGATAAACATACTTGCATGTTTGCACAAGGTGCAAACATCTCAAGTGCTGAGTAATTCGAGTTAAGTTGAACAATAGGATTACATATCTTACAACTCTGTATCCATTCCAAAATCACCATTCACTGATGCACTCCATTCACCCAATAGGAGTAGAAACTGGTCATACTTAGGATATTATATGCAACATACAACTCACAATCTTGAATTTTAAATAACTTTCAATAGAAATTAGCCATCAAAACTCTACATCTGCTCCACCTTCACGTGCCATAGTGAGTCTCGATTACTAAATCTAGGAACCATATCCAATTGTAAATCTACCTAATTGTTTAGGTATACTAGCCTAGGTATGGCAGCGCCTAAAGAGTGGGAGGTAATCAGCCTTGTTTACCTCGTTTGTGGGCCAAAGGTGTATTAAGGGATTGGCAACCCCAAGTTATGGTTTAAAAACCTGCACTTTTGAGACCTAACAAAGAGATCTTGCAATAGGGTGTCCTAGGGTCTGATTAATTACTAAAGAGGGGCTCACCACCAAGCTAGGGCTTGAAAAGACTAATGAAATGGAATATATAATGTTTAAATCTAGTGATACATGAAACTTGAATGAATGACCTATAAATGTATATAAATCAAAATAGAGGGCTATAAAATCAGAAGTGTGCATTTGAAAACTTGTAGAGGCTTCAGTGTAGGATTAGAAATGCTAAAAATGTTTATTTTAATGCTAAGTGGGATTCATACACCAGTCTGGGAAATTTATTCCCAGATAGGGTTTTCTATGCCAAAATTTGAATCTGATAGTGCTGATTTTAAATCTCCTGAAACCCTAAAAATTGGTTGTACTAGGACTCATATGCCCAAGGTAGCATATCAATCGCAATGTGATTTTTTAGAGGATTAAGATCAAATTCTTCTCTCCAATCTCTTCTCTTTTTTCCATACTTTGTTTCTAGATCTGAAACCCTGATTTTGAACCTATAGATGACTTTTTGTGAATATAGCAACCTTGCAAATGAGGGAAAAATTCCAACAACTTTCTCCAAGCTTGTAACCTAATCCTCAAAGACCCTTCAAGATCCAAGACACCTAGATCTACAATAACACATGTAGAGAAGGAAAAACTTGTTGATTGTTAGGGAATGGGGGTTTTCCTTGGTCAAACCCCTTTGAGTTAATTAAACCAAATAATGAGATAATGAAGTAAGGACATGAAACATGAAATGTGAACAATGATACCTTGAATGATGTCTTGTAAATCAACAACCTAAAATGAAGTGGCCATGAAGGATGTGGATCTAGATCTTGAAATAAGTGTAGAACAATGCTTAATCTTGGATCTTAAATGCAACATCACAACACTAGCTCACAAACATGCTTGATGCTTGATAATCTTGACATGATGATGGATCTTGAATTGCTACAATAATTGATGAAGAATTCTACTCTTGAATGCCTTATAAGTGATCTTGTAGACTCTCTTGATGATCTTGTGAAGCCTTGGAATGCTTAACTCTTGAGTGCTTCACTTGATATTATGAAGTATTATATGAAATAATTATTTGAGACCTTATTTATATAGGCAATCCATCTAATACCTCGTTTATTAGATCCCACAGGCTGACATTCATGAAATTTGAGCTTTAAACCCAAATTTCCCACTCAAAACCCTAAAAAGGGGCCAAATGGGACTCATACACCATCTTTGGTGTATGGATCTCATCTAGGTGGGACTCATATTCCCAAGGTGGCATATGGGTCCCACAAGGCCTTTTTAGAGAGAGAAAGTTTCAACAAGTTAAAAAACTAAGTCTATTTGATGTCTATGTCAAGTTTTTGATTAAAATAAGCCTTGGAATGTATAATATAGGGTCTTAGGGGCCTATTAATGATGATATAAAGGTAATAAATGTAAGGGGGCCCAAAATTCAATCTGAAAGTGTAAATAAATACATTTTACAACATCAAATTAAGGAAAAATTAGGTCTATTCAACTAAAAAGTGCCCTAAATCCAATGTGAATATGTAAAACACATTACAACACTAGATTAGGTCCACTTAGTTTACAATACTCCTAAATTTAATGTGAAGGTGTAAATAAATACAATTTACAACACTAAATTAAGGAAAACTTAAGATTATTTAGCTTAAAAGGGGCCCAAGACCTAATGTGAATGAGTAAAACACATTACAATACTAGATCAAGCCAACCTTGAGTTAATTAACCTTAATCATTCCAAAATTAAAAGAAATTGTACCATTTGCAAGGGTCTACAATTTGTATTGTTATTTTTAGCCTCCACTTTAGTGAGAGGATGAACTTGCTTCAAACTTACACTAAATTAGACATTCAAGAGGGGTCCAAGTGTACCGCAGATGGTCTAGGATGACAAATATCAAGGGAGTGGTCAAGCCCCCAAGATCCAAGATCCATGGTCTAGGATGACAAAGATCAAGGGAGTGGTCAAGCCCCCAAGATCCAAGATCCTATGTCAAATTGACATAAGCACAAATGGACACAAACAAGGTGTATGATTTGCAACAAACAAGATACACAAACATACAATGTCAATACAAGAAAGGAAAAACAAAAACAAGAAAAAATAGAGATAGTTGGATCAAGCCTCGACCATTTGTTCAACACAATGTGGATTAGATCTAAGATGTTTGTCCAAAAATGCATGCTCACTCTGAGGCAATGAAATTTCAGGCTATCTGTTGGGTGAGTAATCGAAGAGAGTGAGACACATACACATATGATTAGTATGCACTCACACACACATGCGAGTAGCTATGGGAAAGTCCCACCCCTTATCGGCTTCCCGTCAAACTGTAAAAAGTTATATCTCCTAATAAATTTGAGAAGGCACCATGCAATAATGAACTTCTAGCTTCATGAGGCAAGTAAAGCTACATATGCTTGACACCTCTAAACAAATAAGATGGCTTCGCAGGCATGCAAGGTGGCCATATAACCAAAATTATAAATGTGAAATAGTGTAAGATATGTTCAAAGGGATTTTCTTAGTTCATGTAAGGTCTCTTATTAGGGAGCATTGTGCCTAATGTCTCCAAGTGAGGATAAGTCAAAGAAATATCATGCTCTCAAAGGAAATCAAACATAGTGACACCACCAAGAATAGGATGCATCACAAAAAGAAGTAAAATTACACATTGAAATATGAGTGTTGATGTATTCCCCCACTTTAAAGTGGTTGCTAACACCATTGCTCTAAGTAATTGATTCAAATTAGAAGAAGACATGAAAACTTATTTGTAAATCCCTATACCAAGTAATATGTTTCTGAATGAAACTACATTGTGAATAAGTATGTCACATGTGAGCCAACTTAAGGAATTTCCTCCACATCCCAAGCTTGCTCTTATCTGTACATGAAAGGTGGTCAACTGCCAAACAAGACAATGACAAGTGACATATGAGGACAAGGATACCTAATCCCTTGCCCCCACTTAGCGCAAGACAAGGATGAGCCAAATAGGATGAAAATAAGTTTCAATTAGAGGAACTAGGTGCTTCAACACAAGTAAGAGCACCATAGTCATTAATATGTTGAATTTTGTTACTCAAAGCCTGACACTCATTAGTATAATGACCATGAACTCTATGATATGCATAAAATGAACTCCTATAGTAAAATTTATTTCATGTTCTTGGAGGAAGGGATATCAAATGATCTTGGAGGAGGCTCGACAAGGTAACCTCCTGATCAATAGTAGAGGATGTTCCTTTATTTGCACAAGATTTCATACACACACTAAATGATAAGAACTTAGATGAAAATGGAGATAAAGGTGGTAAACCTAGATCTTTATTGAAAGGGTATGGTATATCATTTTGGTTCATGTGTTCATTACATCCAATTGTAGGAGGGAGATCATATATAATACCATAAGAATCTTTTAATTCAGATGAAGGGGGTTTATGCTTCTGAGAAGGATTGGCTTCTTCATGAGAACATAAATCCTTTTAAAACTTATGCATCATCCCCTCATGAGGGATGGGAGTTATATAGTCCTCTTCACCACCATACGGTAATGTTGTAGAACCAATTTGAGTAAATGAAACAAAAGGTTTTTTTGGTTTAGATTCTGATATTTTGCACTCTCCCCTAGAGAGAGTAAAAACCCAATCATCACTAGAACTTGTATCTAAAAATGAATCGTTTGTATTTGAATCTTTGGACATTGAGGGTGATATTTTGGATTTTTTATTGAAAGGAGGCATAAAATCTAATGAACCCAAATTATCACTAAAGCATTTTGTTGTAGGTGAATTAGGATTGACATCAACTTGTATCAGTTTAACTTTTGATTTTGGAATGTTATGATCATATGATTTATAGCTTCTTTCATCTTCTTCAACTATGTATATCTTGTTGTTGTTTCCAAATTTCATTGCACAGTGAAGAATAGATGGGACTCCTTTCATAGCATGAATCCATCGTCTTCCTAGAAGAAGGTTGTATGAATGAGGTGCTGTCATGATACAGATAGGGGTAGGCAAAACTATAGGTCTGACCTCAATAGGTAATGTGATTATTCCTAATGGTTTCCTATTAACATTGCCAAAGCCATAAATATGAACATCATTAAGTTGGATAAGTCTCTTTTCCATCCCAATTTTTTCTAGGAGGTCAATGCTAAATACATTAAGACCTACTCCATTTTATATGAGAGTGCACTTAACTATGGTTTCATTAATGATCACCTTTATCATTAAGGCTTTATTTTTGTTTTGAATCTCTAGTGAGGGTAATTCATGTTTAGGGAATGTGATTTTTGACTATGTGACTTACATAGCATGAAAGGAGGATGTTACATTATTTAATTTCATAGAAGCTTTGATCTCCTCTTGCTTTATTTGCAATGTTTCTTGAAATAGACATTTGTATGTAGGTGATAGTTGAATGAGTTTCCATGTGGATATATTAGTGGGAGTCTTTTAAGGCATTTAATACTAGGAAAAATATTTTCATGCAATGGTAATGAAGCAAGAGGGGTTTGCAGTTTCTGACATGTTTGAGCAACTATGTTATAACTCAGCTACTATAAAATATTGTTACTATTAGGTTGAATCATAGATTTCAAGAAATTTCTTATTTTCTTATGCGATTCACTGATAGGGGATGAATTAGGAGGCTCATTATGTAAAGGAGATCCAATTTGTGTCGTCATAACATAAAAAAAATTGTCTTTATTTTCATAATCTCTTAGTGAAGAGGAGTCTAATGCCACTTCATCATCTTCATCCAAGGAAGCTTTAGTGTTTGAAAGACATGTGTCAATGTTCACATTTTCTTGCAATATGATATCCTCCCTAGGAGGAGAGTTTTTAGGAGAACTACAAACTAGATGTTCATGATATTCAAAGGTTGGTTCTTCTGAAATGACTTCATCACATGTAAGAGAGTTATCAATGGTTATATTGTCTTCTTCGATAAGGTTTTCCCTAGGGGAAAAGGGACAACTAAGATTCTCATGAAATTCATCGATTTTGTTTTCTAACATCAAAGTATTTTCTTCACAACTAGAAGAGATACTAGGAGAAGAACAAGTTTGATTGTCAAGATTGTCCAAGCTTTCACTCCTTTTTCCCATAATGTCTTCCAAAATAGGATAGGTAGGGGAAGAAACAGAAAGAGGTTCATAGATCTTACAGGTTTGATTATCTAACACCAACATATCCTCATCACTTATAATATTATCACAAGAGGGGAAGATGTTTGGAGATGGATGTAGGTAGGTTTCACTATTTTTTTTTTGTGTTATGTGATTGTCATGATTACCTATTGTTATGTCCTCTTATTTAGTAACATTTGACCTAATAGGAAATGTAAGAGGAGAGAAACAATTGGGGTTCTCAAAACTCTCATCAATTAGTTTTTCTAACGCTAAAATATCTTCTTCACAAGTAGGAGAGATATTAGGAGAAGAAAAAATGTGATTGTTATGATAACCCAAGGTTTCTTTCACTAGAATAACCTCACTCATAGAAGGGATACTAGAAGAGGGATCAATGACGAACAAAAAGGGAGGGGAAAGAACCTCATATTCATATGCACTTAACAAAAATTTCTTACAACATTCAACAAGATCTAAAAATAGAACATGAAGTATAATAACTATAGACTTTTACAATGAAAACATGATGTAATGATTGTTATACAAAATTGAAATGCAAAAATGATAGAGAAAACATGCGAAAGGCTAATGTAATTTTTTTAAATATTTTTAACATGATAATTGATTGATTATGCTATATAACAATGTGAAAATGAAATGTTGTAAATGCCAATGCATGAAATGGACCAAATTAAGCTAGATATAATGAAATGCATGTAACATAAACTTAAAAAATTGAAATAGATAACTAGTGGTAGTAAAAAAAAGTGTCGAAACAAGGTTTTAAGTGTTATAAAATGTAGTTTCAGATCTGCATTGGGACTAAATTGTCTAGAGGAGCGTGAGTCCCAGTGAGGGTTTTTGGAAGTGTTTTCTATACTTTTTGGTTTGGATAATAGATGAACTAAATGAAAATGTAGATTTCAAATGATTTTCAATGATGTAGGATGCAAAAATGTAACCTATATGCACTTTCACTAATGTAAGATTTAGAATCCCTAGATGCCAATTAACTAATGCAAACCCTAATGCAAAGTTAATGCAAGATAGATCTAGGATGATGATGCACTTAAAATTAGAATTAATATGTTCTAAATGCAATTTCACCAAAATGTAAGATAGATGTGATGCAAAAATACCAGTATGGGTTGAGTTACTCTTTATCCATGAAGAATTGAAGTATAATAGAGCCACCAATACTCGAATCTCAACAAGATCAATAAAATAGAATTGAAACTAAACATTTCATAAAAACCTAACATACTAATCTATGAAAGCTTTCAGAACATCTATTCTAATCCATTCAAAACTTATTTTTTGTGGAATTGGTGTTGTGTTGATGCGGAACGATGGCCCTTTCCCAATCTCATGATTAGTGAGATTGTTTCAATTGATTATATGGAAGAGAATAGATGAAACCATAGTGAGTGATGTGTGAAAACTTAATTTATGCTAGAATGAACATGATGCATGCTAAGTTACCATGATTTTATGCTATAAATGATCTAATTATGCTAATTTTAAGTTAATCTAAGCTGAAATTATGCTAAAAGATTAAAACCCTAGTTTATTTACAAACTAAGATGGATGCATGGAAGCCATTAATGGATTCTCTAAGCTATTACGCAATGAAAATGAGCTAAAACAAGCTAATAAGTGAGTAAAAGATGAGTGCATATGTGAGTAAATTCAATAGCATGACTTTGCAATTAACAGATGGATGTATGAGTTTCAGCAACATAAGTTTTCAATTGAAAGATGGATCCATTTGTCTCCAAATAGTGATCTATTTATAGGAGAGAAAATGAGGAATGGATGGTTGAGATAAAAACTCTTAATCAATGGTTCAAGATAAAGGAGATGAGAGGCATGGATCATGGATACTCATCAATGGATGAGTATGCAAGATGAAAGTTAATCAAGGGCTCACACTTTCCTCAAACAAACATACTTTTGACTTGCTCACATAGGTCAAAGGTAACTTGCTAAAAAGGTTAAAGGTTTATCTTGTCCAAGAAGCCAAGTGAGTTGATTGGAGGAGAGAGAACATTTTTTAGCATATTGCTTTTGGATGAGGAGAAAAGGTATTTTACAAATTAAAACAAAGTTTTAATTGTACAGAAAAGGATAAAGAATATTCCCTTTGATTAGAGGAAAATTAGTTTAATTGCTAATTAGAAAAGGTTTAATTTATGCAATTAGGGGATTAGTGGAATTAAATGATATTTATTAAATTAGATGATTTAATAAATAGGGGAGGGGTGAAATGACATTTAATTAAATAACTTAGGGTTATTTAATTAAATAATATAAGTTAGGGGATTTAATTAAATATATTGATGTATTGAATTTAATTAGATGAAGTGTTAGTGAGAAAAGAGATGACTTAACCGAATTTAATTAATTAGGCCAATAGATGAAAATGATGCAATTAATTAATTAGCTAGGCTAATTAAATCAATTAAGGGAAAAGAGGATGGATAACGAGGAAATGGTGTTAATAAATCTAATTCGAATGTATGACATTGATCAAGACATTTTTTAGTGTCTATATTTTTCCTCTCTTTGAAGCGAGGTACCTACTACTTCGATTCCAAGAATAATGCTTATCGGATTAAAATGCTACCTGAATCAAAAAATATTTTTAAAATTTTTTTTTGGATGCCCCAATGGAAGGATAAACTAACTCCCTACCCCCTTGAGAAATTAGGTAGAAATTTTGAATTTTGGGTTGATTTCTCAATAAAGGTTCAAAAGCTTCCCCAAGGGATCAGAAAGGTTCTGGGATGCAAGAATAATGCCAAAAACACAAAAAATGATGCAAAATTAGGTTCAAATTGGAAAATTGGTGAAAGGATAATAAAGCCCATTATTAAGGTTAAATTAGGGGAAAAATCCCTAATTTTCTAGCTTAAATAGGCCAAGAGGGGTCATTTTCAATTCATTTGTACATTCACACCTAAGAAATACTTGTGATTTGAGCTCTGACCCTTTGACAAAATGGCACGCCATGAGCTTCCTTGACACATTTCTAATTGAGTTTGAGAGTTCCAACAACTCCTAGTCATAGGACCACTGGTATGTGATTCGAAACCTATTTTGAATTTTGAAATTTTGATGCATTTATTAGGCATTAGGATTTGGATTATGGCAGTGTCGCTATACAATGTTGGCCAAACTTAAATCGACGATGCTAAAATGATATATACTGACACATATGTATATGGTGATTCTTATTTCGATTTAAAATTAGGGTTTCTAATTTTAAATGGTGATGTAGGGCTTGTTTGGTGATGCACTTGCCAATTTAAAAGTTAGGTTTAGGTCATGGTAGAAGAAAAATCACAATTCCAGCTTGTCTGGTGACACACTTTATAATTTGAAATTTGAAATGCATCAGGTCTCACTATTTGAATTTTGAATATGGCCACACTATTGTAAATAGCGACACTATTGTGATTTCTGAGCAAGAAATTCCGAATAACTTCAAATTTTGATGATTTCCTGACGATGTGCACTTCGTGGATGCAAGAGGTCTTCCCACCATTGATGTCAAGGGAGGATAGGTTGAAGGTTCTTGAGAAATTGGGTGATCTTTCAGAGTTGTGTTAGGAGAACCTGGGAGAGATTAGATTGTGGTACATTGCATACGCACAACAAGACCTTGTCCTTCCACCTTTTGATGGGGGAGGCAACAATTACCTTGGAGGATGTGTGGTAGATATTGCATTTTCCTATTCACATAGATCGTTTGATCTACGACGCCGATGCCAGATTGGATGCCTATCTAGAGGTGGCGAAGATGGACCAGATTGCATTGGTCACATCATAGATTGATTTAGAGACATACATACGTCATGTGCCAACCTTCAGATTGATCGTTGTGGCCATCAATTCAGGTTTGGTGGTTGTGGATAGACGGGGTAGATTTTTTAGTCCAAGATGGGGTTTGGGGTGGTAGAAGATGTTGTACAAGAGGACTCTTTTTGCATGGGGGCCTATGATACTAGCCTCCCTATATCATGATCTTCATGATTTTGTTTACTACAATGGGAGATCCCTTGGTGTAGGTGTTACTCTTCTTCACATCTGGGCATGGGAACACATTTCCATTCTTCAGCCCATTGTACATATGGAAAATGTGGAGCTGGATGATCTCATCATATGGATATATTGCGGTGCCATCACACTCAAGCACACTAGATAATTTGGGCTCCCATACTAGAGATGAGTGATTGATGATATGACCATGTTTCGCTAGTGCCCATGGCTTTAGATGCTGCCATGGTTTGATGATATACAATAGTTATACTTTTCCATACAGACCCATTACATGCAGGGTTGGGATCATACTATGATTGAGTGGTATCTCCCTGATAGGGTAACTAGATAGTTTGGTAATGTATAGGATAGGCCCGGTGATGCCTATAGAGCCATATTTGCTAGATTGGCTAGAGAGTTTCCCACATGGGGACCAATGATTTTGGATCTAGAGGTCGTTGATAGCTTTCAATAGTTGGTTACCTAGCCTTGGGCATATCATCAAGGTTATCCCATACCATAAACCACTCCAGCGTATTATGCATGGTTCATCCCTTTGAGGTGACTTACAGATCCAATAGGAGCTCCTCCCAAAGGGAGATCATGAGGCAGAGGTGCTAGGGGTAGGGGATAGGGAGGCCAGGATGGCCAAGATGGACAAGTTCCAGGGGTTCCTCTAGTTGTACAACAACCTCCTCAATAGCCTCTAGTAGTTCAACAACAGCTAGGACCACCACCACCATCACCAGATGCATGAGATGCATAGATTCAGTAGTTGCAACAATAGGTGCATGCATTAACTAGTGAGCAGGACTAGGCCCACCAGTAGGTTTTGGCTCTTACTACTAAGTGAGACCAGGCTTGACAATAGGTGTTTGCAGTGATAGCCGAGAGAGATGTGGCACTGTAGAGAGTATAGGATATCACCGAAGGGAGAGATCAGGAGGTGGCAAGGTGGTAGAAAATTGAGGTTATGGTGGTAACCACACATGGGCAGACTGTGTCAACATGGTTTTATAGAGAGGTTTTCACAAAGGATACATACTATAGGAAGCATTATCACTGGGATGTTTCAATGGCTCTTCATTAGCCAAATTTTTCTTAGCATAGTGATGTGCATCCCTATGTAGAGGATCAACCTAAGTGGTAGATTGGAGAGGGTAGTAGCCACCAGGGCTAGCCCTTTGATATATAGATAATTTTTTTATTTTTCCCCATTCTTTCTACTAATATACATTCATGGGCTCCTTTATGATAGCCTCCTAGATATTGTACTTATCATTGATGTACATATACTAATCCATATTTTGTACCATGACACATTTTTTGATATATATATGATACATATATGGATGATCTATGCTATGATGTGTTGACTTTATTTCATGTATGGATGATGTATGGATGCTTATATATGATCATGTATGGATGCATTTTATTTTATGCCTATGTGATATGCGATGATGATGATATGGATGGATGTAGTGATATGTTACTTTTCATTGTCTTTTCGCAATATGATATGGATGAATGATATGCAGATGTTATGGATGCAAATGATATGGATGCATTTCTTTTTGTATATTTTCTATGCATGTTTTGATGATGATGTATGTATATGGATGTACTGATGCAAATGTTTATGATATGAAACACTTTAAGATGCTTAGAATAACAAATTTATATTATTCATCACAACTCAAATGATAATACAAAATGTATGATGTGATATGCAAATGATTATGAGATGTGTGATTATGCTAATGGATGCTATGATTATGAGATTCATGTATGCTAATGGTTTGTGGATGCAAGGTGGATGCATTGATGATGTTTTTATTGACTTTCATGATACCAGGTGAGGACATGAAAAAAATATCTTTTTTTCTTGCTTTATATGGGGATAATTTATGATAAATTAGACTAAATGAGGCCTTGATTTAGTGTTTTGAGATGTTTTACACATCCACATTAGGTCTTGGGCCCTTGCAAATTGAATAAAATACATTTATTTATGTCTTTTAAAGGTGTTGTAACATGTCTTCGCACTTTTCTAAGACCATAATATCATAATTCACCTAAATAACCTTACCAAGACTGATTTCAAAGTGTTGTAAAGTCTTGTAACAAAATTTCACACTTTTGTAGGCTTGTCATCAATATTTCCATCTTTCTTATGCTTTGAATGGCTCCTTTATACACTTACAAGCCTTGCTTAAGTGTCTTTTTCAAAGAAGAACTCGATAAACATTATTTAAATTATCACAATTCCTGACATCCACTTAAAAATTCCCAAGTGGACTAAGTCACCATTGGTGGTGACTTCGTCCCATTTGACTCAAAAGTCAAAATAAATTTAAATTTATTTCGATTTTTATTCCTTAAGACCTAAGGTCGGCTTGTGATGAGGTATTTTTTGGAATTAAGGAATAATTGTATATAAATATAGGATTTTTCCCTCTCATTTAACCTAATCCATTCACTCCTCTTTATTCCATCATTCATCTTCATCATTCTTCTCAAGCAAGCTAGGGTTTCATCATTCCAAGACATCAAGATAGATTCCTAAGACATTCAAGGGAAAATCCTTCAACTATTGTTGTAGAAAATCAAGATCAATAATCATGGAAAGGTACTAACTCCATTGTTTCATGCTTCATTACTTTGTTTCTTCATTTTTTTAATTATTAAAAAGGGGTTTGACCAAGGCAAACCCCCATACCCTAACATTCACCATTTCTTTCTCCTTCATTGTGTGTTTACAAATTTAGGATATTTAAGGTTGTGTATATCATTGAAAATTAGGTTGAAGACTCATTCAAGACATCTCCTTGTTGACCAAGCCAAAATATCAACAAAAAGTCACTTTCAGGCTCAAAAATTAGAGTTTTAGAAGCAGACACCTGTAGGGAACTAAAGTGCAAACCGAGGGCTTCCGTTTCCACCTTCAAATTTTCACAAATTCAGAATTGGACTAAGTCACCACTAGTGGTGTATTAGTCCCACTAAACCTATTTTTTAGAGATTTTTGTAGATTTGGATACCCATTTGGCTGAAACGGTTTCTGGGCAGTTTACTTGAAACTGGGACTAAGTCGCCCAGCCTAGCGTAAGTGTCCTAGTCAACATTTTTAGTCAAAATTTTAAGATTCCAAAATATCTCCACATCATATTTTAATTTCCAAGTGCATAATTTTTGTATTACATCTTTATTTTGTCATTTATTGCATTTGTTTCATCTTTCTACATATCACAATGTGTTTTCTAGCACTTCATATTTCTTAGATTTGGCATCAATAAGTCATCTTTCTTTCAGTTTATTGCACTTAGGCATCATAAATTATACAAATTCCATCTCTCTTTACATTAATCTTGAATGAGGACATTGCCCATTTTGGCCCATCTGTCTCCTTTTAGGTGAAAACCCTAGAAATGTGAGAGAGCATTAGGGTACCAAAATCATTGTCCACATTTTGGTGAACCTAACTTTAGAATAATTTTCTTTTCTAATTTGGATTCCTTCACCATATATCTACCTCACATTGACCTTGCATTAGGATTTGCATGGATTAATTTGCATGCTAGGTTTCAAGTTTTGCATTCATAAAAAGTGCATTTAGCATTTTTGACATCCAAAATCATTAAATTTTTTTGCAAGTTTTCATTTTCATCTTAGGTTTGCATTATACCACATCTAAAACATCAAAATCCATTTTGAAATTTCTAGAAATTTTTGAAAAAAACCCTAACTGGGACTAATTCACCATTCTTGGGTGACTTAGTCCCAGTCCAGATTTTTCATTGTCTGTTACAACGTCAGAAACCTCATTTTTGTGATTCCTAAGCCTCCTAGTATCATATACTATAAGTCTAGAAAGTTTTAAGATCATTTTTTTATTCGTCTAGCTCAAAAACATCAATATAGAGTAGTCATTTTTGAAATCATTTCAATCACAAGCATCATTAGATCTAAAAATGCTTACATTTCTAAAATTTTGCATATCATGGATAAAAGTAGTTTTCACTTTTGCATATACAATGTTTCTATTCATAAAAATTTGCATAAGTTTGATAAAAGTTATTTTCATTCTTGCATATACATTGTTTACATTCTTAAATTTTTGCATACATTGAACAAAATTGTTTTGCATCTTTGGATATACGATGTTTACATTGCTGAAACATTGCATGAAATGGTTACAATTGCTTTTAATTCTTGTTCAAACAGTGTTAGTATCTTACATATTTAGACATGTTAAGAAACATTTCCTATCCCCTCCCTATGAGAGTGTTTTTGTGAAAGAGAATAAAACCTTGGACATTCCTAACAATCATATTTGTTCTCCTAATATATCTCCTCTTGGTGATGAAGATATTTTGTTAGAAGAACCAATCAATGAGTGTTTTGAGAATCCTAGTTGTTTCTCTCCTCTTACCTCTCTTAGTGGAAAAAACATTGATGAACAAGACAACACAACCATAGGTAATCATGACAATAACATTTGTTTTTCTCCTAGTATCTATCCTAGTTGTGAAGTAGATAATTTTATGTTAGAAAACATAATTAATGATGGTCATGAGAATCTTAGTTGTCCCCCTACACCTATAAAAACCCTTTTTGAGAAAGAAAATTCAACCATTGATCATTCTCCTACTTGCGATGAAGTTCTTTTAGTAGAACCTACCTTTGAATGTCAAAAACATTTGACTTGTTTTTCTCCTAAAGACTCTCCTTCTAGAGAGAATAACATGGTGTAAGAAAATGCAAACAATAGTCATGTCTCTTAGATAAAAAGGTGACTCTAGATTATCCTTCATTAGAGATACATCAAACTAAGACCGCAAAGGTTATGAATGTGGAAGTGTCCATTACACCCCCCTTGATTAATGGACCCCATACATACCTCATGGGACATCCTATGAATCCTCTAATTCTCTACGCACCTTCACACTAAAAAAAAACTCAACAACAACCTGAACTCATCCTTTACCCACCGTTAGATAAATCTCCACCTCCACCTACACTCAAGTTTACCCTTTACCCACCTACGCATGATGATTTTGCTCACACACATTACACTATAAACAATATGTGACCACAACAACCCACTACAACACCATTACCTTTGCCTAATCCCATATTTCCTAGTGCTCCTTGATTAAATTCACACATTAGGGAGTATGATCTTGTTGAAAAACTTAAGAGAACTCCCACAAAGATATCTCTTTGGGACCTTCTTCAGAATTCACCTACCTATCAGACTATGCTTCATACGGCCTTACAACAAGTTCCTATCCCTTCTAATGCCCAACCAAATGATATATCAGCCATTATTTAAGGATTAAATGATGACATTGTTTTTCACCAAAGTGAACTCCCCCCTTTGGACGTGCAAAAACAAAATGATGCTTTCATGATCATTGCTCAATACAAAACCATAGGGATAAAATGAACCCTTGTTGACAATGGTTCAATCCTTAATGTGTGTAGCGTAAACCTATTGGATAGGCTTCATGTGGATAAATAAAAAATTCAACCTGATTCTTTATCTATTAAGGGCATTGAAAATGAAGAAAAGAAACCACTCGGTGTGATCACTTTACCTATTACAGTTGGAGTGGCCACATTGCAAACACTGATCCATGTGATGCCTCATAATCTTTCATATAATCTTCTTTTAAGCAAGTCGTAGATTCATGAGATGAATGTAGTACCTTCAACTCTTCATCGTAAAATGAAATATGTTTACAATAACACAGTCCACACAATTGACACTAATCATGAGCCCTATAGTGTCTTGCAACTTGAGAAAAACAAAGAGAACCCCTTGAACACCTTAACCCCAACCACACAAGTGGAACCTGTGCAACAAAAATCCAAAACAAAACACATTGAACAAGTCACAAAGCTATTAGATGATGATTGGGGTTCCTTAGACTTCACACCATTACTCATGGGGGTATGTGCAGGATCATCATGGAAGAAAAAATGCCCTTAAGTGGCAAAAAATTCAGAAAAATCATTGTTAGGCAACTTGACGTAAAAATTTGAATAAGTTATTTATATTATTTAAAAAATATGTAAGAATAGAATTTGTAGAAAATTGAATGTAGTTTCTAAACTACTAGGTTTATTTTAAAATAAATAAAATCTATTTGGTGAAAACTTGAAATTTCAATGCAGTAGTACTTAAATTTCAGGGAAAAAATAAGAAGTAGGTGTCTGTCTGACCACCCTAACCATAATGAAATGATAATATTTTTTTATAAGATTTAATATATAAGTATAGGACTCATGTCCCGATGTGATGCATTTTTGTAATTTTTTTCCAAGTAAATAATTAATTATGAATTTTTTATTACAACTTTTAAAAAATATAAAAACTCGTATGTCTACCACCTTAACTTGGTCAAAACTTCATGAAATTTAATTTTTCTTTTTTTAATCCTATAGTATGTGAAGCATAGAATGTGACGCATGTTTTGGATTCAAAAATTGATAGCAAAAGTTAAGATGTTTTTCATAATTTTATATTGGTGTAAATATGAGAATCTCCTCTAAAAACCCTTTTTGTTTCATAAATTTTGGGTAAAAAAAAGTTGTCAGCCACATACCCTACAAATACCCATAATATTGCCACTTTTTGTCCCATCATGATCTTGCACATACCCATGGATGATCCTTAAAAAGCATCCACGTCAACCACTTTAGACCAAAACACAACCAATTACACAACAACCTTTAATGAACACAACAATGATGGACAATCTAATCCAAAAAGAAATGAAAAATATTTATGGAAAAGGTTATGAACTTATGAAACAACTTGGATATAGTGGAAAAGGATGTGGTGCTAATGAAAAAGATATCTATAACCCTATAGATCCTATCCCACAACAAACAACTCAAGGTATTTGTTATTGTCCTTTGGTAGAGGTAATCAAGCCTTCACTCAACATTAACACTCTCACACAACATTCTTCTCAACCAACTTTAATTGTAAAGCATCCTGAACTCATCGATACTAGTGGTCTTGAAAATCATCCTTTACAAAACATGAAACAAACAATGAAATCTTCACTTAATGTCAATTTCATCATGCAAAACACTAATTAATTGAATGCATTATATTTTACACCCTCCTATAAAGGAGATAACAAAATCTCGCAATCTAAAGAGTCTTGCATAGGTATGACATCTTGTACATCTAATCAAGAAACATCTTTGTCACAAACTATAGGACCACCTTCTACCATTGATCAAGAGGGTATCTTGTCGAGAATTCTTAAAGATCACTTGATCACCCTTCCTCCAAGAACAAATAAGAAACTCTATTACATGAATTCATTTTGCACCTATCATAGAGTTCATGGCCATTCCACTACTGAATGTAAGGCTTTGACTCGTAAAATCCAACATTTTTAGGAGTTTGGTATTCTTCCTTCTGTGTGGGAACCTAATTCCTCTCATTGATATTGATTTTCACTCTAGTATACATTTAATTAATCATCTCAGCTCACCGTTGTCCTGCGCTAAGTGGAGACAAGGGGTTATGTAGCCTTTTCCTCATATGTTATTTGTTGTTGCCTCTTTTGACTAGTCATTAACCTTTCATGAACATATAAGAGCAAGCTTAAGATGTGGAAAAAATGTCTTTAGATGGCTCATATGTGACATACTCCCCCTTTCATAATGTAGCTTATAGGAAACATGTGACTTGGCATAGGGATTTTTGAGTAAGCTCTCATTTTCTCCTTCTTCTACTTTAAAGAAGTTTCTCACAATATTGGTGTTCGCAACCACTTTAAAGTGAGGGCATACATCGACACTCACATTCCATTGTGTGATTTCTTTCTTCTTTCAATGCGTCCTCTTCTTGGTGGTGTCATTGGGCTTGATTCCCTCCAAGAGTGTGATACTTCTTTGACATATCCTCTCTTGGAAACATTAATCACAATGTTCCCTAAGATGAGACCTTGCGCAAACTAAGCAAAATCCCTTTGAACATTCCTTGCACTATTTTACCACTATCATATGGGCACCTTGCATAACACAACTTGCATGCTTGTGGTCCCATCCTGTTTTTCTATGAGTGTCAAGCATACGAATTTTTGCTTACCTCATAGAGCTCAACAAAAATTTTCATTGTGGTTCCTTGTTAAAGTTATTACGAGGTATAACTTTAGTATAGTTGAGTGGGAATCCCATTTCGAGGCAGGAATTTTTTCCATAGCCACCTGTGTGTATGTGAGAACATATAAGTCATATGTGTCTCACCTTTTGGGATTTGTCACCCCACAGACAACTAGAAGCTTCGTGGCCCTAGAGTGAGTATACTTTGGCCTTCTCACGTGGTGGACAACCATGAGTTCCATCACCCCATAGTGAGTACACATTTCTGAACAAGTAGGCCTAGATCTAATCCATAATGTGTTGGACAAATGATCAAAGCTTGATCCACCCCATTTTCATTTCCTTCTAGATCTTTCCATTGTATGATCATGTATCTTGTCTTTTGCAAATAATTCACCTTGCGTGTTTTCTTTCATGCTTATGTTTGTCTGAATTAGGATCTTGGATCTTGGGAGCTTGTGCACAACCTCCTTTGATCTTTGTCATCCTTTGTCATCCACATTGGTACAATTGGATCGCTTCTTGAATGTATACTTTAGTGTGAGTTTGAAGCAAGTTCATTCTCTCACTAAAGTGGGGACTAACTTTGGACATGAAAAATTATCCCTTTTTTCTTGCTTGATTTGGGAACAATTGATGATAAATTAGACTAAATGAGGCCTTGATTTATGTTGTGAGGTGTTTAACACATCCACATTAGGTCTTGGGCCCTTGAAAATTTAATAAAATTCATTTATTGATGTCTTGTAAAGGTGTTGTAAGGTTTTTTAACACGTCTTCACACTTTTCTAAGACCATAATATCATAATTCACCTAAATAACCTTACCAAGACTAATTTCAAAGTGTTGTAAAGTCTTCTAACAAACTTTCACACTTTCCTAGGCATGCCATCAATATTTACACATTTATTATGCTTTAAATGGCCCCTATATACACTTATAGGCCTTACTTAAGTTTCTCGTTAAAGAAGAACCCAATAAACATTATTTAAATTATCACAATTCCCAACATTCACTTAAAAATTCCAAAGTGGACTAAGTTACCATTGGTGGTAACTTAGTCCCATTTGACTCAAAAGTCAAAATAAGTTTAAATTTCTTTGGGGTTTTTATTCCTCAAGACCTAAGGTTAGCATGTGATGAGGTATTTTTGAGAATTAAGGCATAATTGTGTACAAATATAGGGTTTTTCCCTCTCATTTAACCTAATCCATTCACTCCTCTTTTTTTCATCATTCATCTTCATCATTCTAGGACAATATGATAGCTTCCTAAGATATTCAAGGGAAAATTCTTCAGCTATTTCTATAGAAAATAAATATATATCATTGGGGAAAGGTGCTAACTCCATTTTTTCATGCTTCATTACTTTGTTTCTTCATTTTGGTTTAATTACCTAAAAAGGGGTTTGACCAAGGAAAACCCCCATGCTCTAACATTCACCATTTCTTTCTCCTTCATTGTGTGTTTACAAATTTAGGATATTTAAGGTTGTGTATATCATTGAAAATTAGGTTGAAGACTCAATGAAGACATCTCCTTGTTGAACAAGCCAAAATATCAACAAAAAGTCACTTTCAGGCTCAAAAATTAGAGTTTCAGAAGCAGACACTTGTAGGGAACTGAAATGCAAACCGAGGGCTTCCGTTTCCACCTTCAAATTTTCACAAATTCAGAAGTGGACTAAGTAGATACTAGTAGTGAATTAGTTACACTAAACCTATTTTCAAATATTTTTTTATATTTGGATACCCATTTGGTCAAAATAGGTTTTTGGGAAACTTTCCCAAAACTAGGACTAAGTCGTCCGATCTGGTGTAAGTCTCCCAGTCAACATTTTCAATCAAAATTTTAGGATTCCAAAGTCTCTTCACATAAAATTTCAATTTCCAGGTGCATAATTTATGTCTTGCATCTTTATTTTGTCATTTATTGCATTTGTTTCATCTTTCTACATATCACAATGGGTTTTCCAGCACTTCATATTTCTTAGATTTTGCATCAATAAGTCATCTTTCTTTTACTTTATTTCACTTAGACATCATAAATTAGACATATTCCATCTCTCTTTACATTAATATTGAATGAGAACATTACCCATTTTGGCCCATCTGTCTCCTTTTAGGTAAAAAACCCTAGAAATGTGAGAGAGCATTTGGGTACCAAAATCATTGTCCACACTAGGTTAGAACAGAGAGAAGATAGAAGAATAAATAAAGAATAACTATTGCTGATGATGATTGCTTCAAAGGATACAACAAGTCCTTGATCCATCGAAACTTTATTAGAGATGGTGATGAGATAATGCAAGATGCAAGATGAAAATGTAGGATGGGATGCTCATACTTCAGGATTGGATTTTTCTGTCATTCCTTATTGTTTTATATAACACATAGAAATGATGGATAAAGGTATTGATAACCATGATAGCATTGTATCTAGTGTAATGGAATTTGACTCGACAAGTAGATAGGATAGTTCTTGTTCACATCTTAACATATGGAAACCTCATTGGAATGTAAGTTATAATTTTATAATATACTGGACCATAGCATACACAATAGTCAACAACATACTCCAAATGATCTTCCTACAAACAACTAAGAAAGTATGCATGAAAATTATTTTACAAGAGTATCCAAAAGAACAGTAGATGAAAGATAATGATCAATGCCACATTCCTTTCTCTCTATATCATTTTAGATAGACATCATCAAGAGGTCCTCAGAATGGGTCATTAAGATAAATCATAAGAAAAGATCAAAGAAAAATGGTCGGTGTTATCTATAGCTCCTACCTAGTTTAAGTTTTGCTTAAAGGTGATATCTAATACTGATGTCCGTTGCAGGAAGGATACATCCTAGGACATGTTGATCAGAGGGTTGTTTGATGTTGTGATGATGATACTAAGATGAGCCATTTCCATAAACTTCACTGACGTATTTACCTATGACTTTGCCTTTTGATTTCGCACTTTATGACTTTCTATACTTGTTTTCTACTTGTTTCGCCAAAGGGTGGGGGTGACGATCATTTATTATGGGTGAAAGTTTATTAAGGGTGAAATTGAGATGGGGATGATGGGATTTTGTATTTTCTAGAATATTTGAATGTTTTTGGTATTTTGAAATGTTTTGAGGTTGTTTTTGATCTTTTTGAAAGTTTATGTGAATGTTTAGTATTTTCCAAATTTCTGAGGTTGTTTAGGGTTTTCTGAATTTTTGAGACTTTTTCGGTCTTTCAAACATTTTCTATTTTTTTGGATTTTCCATTTTCAAATGTTTTTGGATTTTTGAGATATTTGATTTTTTTTGGCTTTTTCGAGATATTTGGATTTTTTTGGCTTTACTGAGTTTTATAAATGTTTAGGAATTTTCTGAGAATTTCCAAGTTTCGACCAAGAACCTAACCTAAAGACCTACCCTAGGGCCCTCGAGGGTTGATCAAAGATTAGCCTTACCTACATTATACACGTAAAGACCATTTAGTTTGACTGAATTGACCCATTTGCTTGAAAAAGATATGAACAAACAAGAGATGACAACTAATTACAATAGATTGCTAAAGGATTGACCTAGGGTGTCTCAGGGGAACATCAATGACGACCTTTCCTATGTTGAAGCTCAGAGACAATGTAGTTTGACAAGAAGACATTGTTTTTTGGATTTTCGATGTTTGACCTTTTTAGGGATTTTGATGTTTTCTGGATGTTGTAGATTTTTTCTTTACAATTTTTTGAATGTTTTTGGATTTTATGGATAAGATTTTATGAATGTTTTTGGTTTTTTCTGATAAGATGTCCCATGACCTCAAGATACATAAGAACCCTATTATGATTCATAATGAAATTCCCCTAGCATGATATGTTTAGCATACTTCGATAAAGGTAGGACAGACTGACCTTGGGAATATTCCAAGTAGTGTTAAAGAGTTCATGATACCTTATAGTGACAAGCCATGATAAGGACGTGATTGAGGAATGAATGGCGGTGTAAAGGATGATACATCAAAAGAGCCAAAGAATAGATTGAGATGGTTTATTTACACAAGGCGCTTTTTTGCTAGGTTTTCACCAAGGTACTTTCCCAAAGTGCCACCGAAGTGGTTTTCACTAGAAGATTATTTTTTTATTTACTTTTTTCAATCCTTTTTCTCATAATTTTTTTTGGATTTTGATCATTTTTTTTATTTTTTTGTGTTTTTTGATTTACACCCCTCATGTTTAGGCATAATTTTTTTTTAGATGCAAGTTGTTGATTGGCTCTTGCAAGGGTCCACCTTCAGGGGTTGATAGTTGGTATGCACTTGATTCATAGCTTGCTATGATGAAAAAGGGACCAAACCAGTTAGGCTCAAACTTTCTTTTGTTGTCTTCTTCTGGGAGGTTGTTATGATTTTAATTTAAGACAAGATCGCCTACCTAGAATGATTGACATTTGATTCTTCTATTATAGCCCCATTTTAGTTAGTTTTGATATACTTGCAAGTGATTAAGGGTGATGTTCATCCAATAACTCTAGCTCATTCAGTTGAGACACTCTATACTCTTCCTTAGTTATCAAATTCTTTAGTGACACTCACAATTATGGGAGCTCAACCTCAATAGGAAAGATGGATTTTGATCCATAGACCAGGGAGAAAGGGGTTGTATTTGTAGGTGTGTGGATATTGGTTTAATAATCCCAAAGAGTAGGATTTAGTTGTAGATGCTAGTCATGACCACCTTCATTAATTGATTTCTTGAGAATTTTTAGGATAGTTTTTTTTTTGCTTTTGCTTGGCCATTTCCTTGGGGATAATACGAGTTATATAATCAGTGTTGGATATTGAATCTCTAGCATAGATCTTTCACATCCTGATTCCTGAATGGTGTTTCGTTGTGTGAGATGAGGATTTATGGTACACCATAATGAAAAATTAGGTTTCAGGATAAACTTGGCTATTTGCTTCCCCATTGTGTAGGTCATAGGAATGGCTTCAGCCCACTTAGTAAAGTACTCAGTGGCAGTTATGATAAACTTATGGTTTTTGGATGAAGTTGTAGTGATTTTTCCTATGAGGTCAAGTCCCCACTACGAAAAGGCTACGGTGTAATCATTGGTTGCAATTATTGAGCTAGAGCATGAATCAAATCCCCATGCTTTTGACATTGGATGCATTTTTGGGCATACTAATGAGCTTCTTTTTCCATGGTTGGCCAATAGTACCTCATCCTCAATAGTTTCTTATCTAATGTTATACTGCTAAATTGGGACCCACATATTCCATCATGTACTTATCTTAAAGAAGTTAAGGCTTCCTCTTGGTTAAGATATTGTAGTAATGTCTCTTCGATGTTTCGACAGTAAAGCGTATCACCTAGGATCACAAATCGGGCTGCCTTTTTGATAAATGTATTTTTAGGGTTTGGGGTGATATCCGATGGAAGGGTTCCTTTGTTAAGATAAGTAAAGATGTCATGGTACCACAGGGATCCAGGACCAACAATGAAACAGGTGAATTCAATTTTAGGGTTTTTGAAAGTAGGTACGAGAAGTTGTTCCACTAAGAATTCACATTGAAGAATGTTGTTCAACATGTCTAGTAGTGATCCGATTGTTTCCATGGCATTTGCTGCTCTATTCTTCATGCAAGAAATCTGTTCAAAATTTATGTCTATAAAAAGGTCTTTGATATTCTCCACCATCTTCTTGTAAGGAGTGATCTTGTCATCTTTATTTTGATAGTCTTCATTGACTTGGTTGATAACTAATTGTGAGTCTCCATAGAATTTCATCTCTTGTATCTACCACTGGACTGCTATCATGAAACCTCTGATAAAGGCTTCATACTCAACAATGTTATTGGTACATGGGAATGATAGCTTGTAATAATTTTGGATGCAATCACCTTGGGGTGTGATGAAAAGAATGTCAGCTCCTAATCCATGTTGGGTGAATGATCCATCAACGTACATCTTCCATTGAGCTGTGAGATTAATAAGGAACATTGATTCATCAGGGAACTCAAATATTAAAGGATTCTCATCATATATGGGTTCTTCTACTAGTTGTTCTACAATCACTTGTCCTTTGATTTCTTTTCCCTCCACATACTCTATGTCAAACTCTATCAAGATCATTATACATATAGCCATTCATCCTGTAAGGGTTTCCTTGGATAATGTATATTTTAGTGTATCAATCTTTGTGATGAGCTTGATTTGGTGTGACAACATGTAATGCTTGAACTTTTTTGAAGTGATGACTACTACTAGGCATGCTTTATCAATGGGTGAATAGTTCATCTCATAAACTACCAAGGTTTTACTGATGTAGTATATGGCTCTTTCTTTTCTATTTTAATCATGTTGTGCTAAAAGAGCTCCCAGTACTACTTGAGTTACTAAGATGTACAGGATCATTGGCTTGTTTGGTATCAGCAACATGAGCACTGGAGGTGTTAATAGAAAATCCTTGATCTACCAGAAATATTTATCACATTTATCATCCCAATTGTAAGTTATCCCTTTATGGAGAAGATGTGAAAAGGGGTGAATCTTATCTGATAGCTGAGCTATGAACCTTTTGATGGACTATAACCTTCCTTGCAATCCGCTCATCTATTTCAATGGTTGTGGTGGTTCCATGTCTAGGGTGGATTTTAACTTTGTTGGATCAATTTTTATCCCTCTTTGTGAAATGATGAAGCCAAGAAGTTTTCCTTATGTGACTTGAACACAAACTTTTTTGGATTCAGTTGTACCTTGTATTCTTTAATTCTTTCAAAGATAGGTCCTAGGAATTGTATGTGCTCACTTTTCTTTTTATTTTTCCAAAATATCGTCCACATAATCTTCAACTATTTTTTGGATCATGTCATGAAAGATGAGGGTCATTTCTCTTTGATAAGTAGCTCCTACATTCTTCAACCCAAATGGCATCACATTCCAATAGTAGGCTCCCCATGGAAAAGTAAAGGAAGTTTTATGTTGATCCTCTTTGGCGATTATGATTTTATTGTAGCCTAAAAAGCCATCCATGAGCGACAACATTTCATGCCTAGTTGCTAAATCCATAATGAGATCGATATTGGGCATAGGAAAATCATCCTTTGGACATGCCTTGTTTAGATATTTTAAATTAGTACATGTTCTAATGCCCCTTGTGGGTTTTGAGACTGGTACCAGGTTTGAAACCCACTTAGGATAATCTATCGATCAGATGAATCCAACGTCAAGCAGCTTTTGTAGTTCTAGTTTAACTAAGAGTGTTATCTGAGGGTGCATCTTCCTTAGTTTCTACTTGATTGGTTTGGCATCAGGATAAACTACTAAGTGGTGTACAACCACTTCTAGATCAAGGCCTAGCATATATGTATATGACCATGCAAATTTAGCCCATCTCTCTTTAAGGAATGTTGCAAGGTTCTTCTATTCTTTATCCAACAAGTATTCAACATAAAAGGTGATCTTGGGTGCTTCTTTTGTTCCCACAATGACTGGAGTAGCCCTTTTTGCTAGTACCGTTGACCTTTTTGGATGCATTGCACTAAGGGGGAGATTGAATCCCTCATCCTTTGGTGCCTCAGAGAGGTTCTCATTATCATATGTATCTTTTTTTTACTATTTTAGGACTAAAGAGTGCCACTAGGTGGTTTTCACTCAAGGATATACATGTTAATTACATTTCATTTATTTTGAAACTAGAGGATTCAATCATCACCCCATAGTATCGCCTGTATCGAGCTCTATGTCAAAGCCTTCTTTGTGATCTACCAATGATAAGTTGTCTCTAAGTCCCATGAATTCTGAGATCGCTTCATCATTTTCAAATAAATCTAGAACCAATGGTCCTTGTTGGTCCATTTCAATGATCTATGGGTATACTATGTGTATTTCAGTTGGTTGGTTGTTTAAGACAAAGAATTATATGGATATCATTAAGAGGGTGTTGTTCTCAAATAGGTTAGCAACATCAAGGGGAAAGTCATCTAAGGTTGTATCACGTGATGTAGTTGACCAAGAGGAAGCCTCAACTCATTTAGCAACAATACCTTTTCCAATAAGTTTGAACTTGCTAGTAGTACAACCTAAGCCAATATTTTTAAGTCATTTCTCAGGCACAATGGGTTCTAGTAAACCATTGTCATTCTACCCTAGCTTCTTATTCTTGTTATACCCCATTCTCTACATTAGATATAGACCTTTGTTGTCATTTTCCATGGGAATAACAAGAACATTTAACTCATCTTGATAGAGGATTTTATATATTTCTTGCTCATTGACATCTTCTTGATTTAGTTCTCCCCATTTGGTGAAGGTAGTAGCTGCCATCTTGGTTATTTCTATTTCTTTAGTGCTAGATGTAGGTTTCCCGTGAGATTGGGGAGAAATAGGTAACTCTCCTAAGAAAAAGGTTTTTTTCAATAGTTTTTATCTTCCACAACCATCATCTTGGATCACTGCTTTGACGTCTGGTATTCTTTTCACAATGGGTATTTTTTATGTTGAGGTAAAGGCTAGGGATGATGATTCAATAAAATATCTTGATGGTGTAGGTCCTTCATCATTCTTAGGTATTTGTGGGATCTTATAAAACATGGCCAAAAGACTCTTGCAGTAGTACAAAAGGCTTAGGATATCCATGGATAGTGATTTCTCTACCCTCAAAAGGAAACTTCACACACTAATGATAGGCTAAGGCTATAGCTTTTAGAGCATGGATCCAAGGTCAGCCAAGTAGTATGTTATAAGGAAGATAAAGATCAAGTACTTGGCATGTAGTTTCTACAATAAGAGGTCCCACTTGGATTGGAAGTGCAATGATTCCTTATGATACCCATTCTTGGTCGTCATATGCTTTGATTGTGGTACTATTTGTCTTCTCAATAGTATCTTTTGAATATCCTAGATTCTTGATCAGTTGTAGGGTACAAATGTTTAGACTAGCACCTCCATCTACCATGACTCTTTTGACCTTGTTTTTGTTAATGAAAATATCAAGGTGTAAATCACGGTTATGAGATGGTTGTGATGGTAAATCTTGCTCAGAGAAGGTGAGAAGATGGTTGGCAATATGCCCTACCATCACTTGAAACTAATTAGTATCAATGTTCTCGAGAATAGATTACTAAGACAAGGCTTTTTCTAGTATTTCCTTGTGTGCAGGAGATAACATTAAGAGTTATAAGATTGATATCTAAGTGGGGGTTTGTTTAAGCTAATCTACAAGATTATACTTGATAGGATTAGATATGGTAAAAGTAGGTTGTGTCCTAGATTGAGCTGGGACGACTCCTTGAATGGTTATTTTTCCACGTCATTTGGTGACTCCACATTTTTTACTAGCTCCTTTGATGGTGACAACAATGATAACGCTATTGTAGGAGGTAACTACATTGGAACAAGTATGCTAAACATTGGTGTAATCCTTAGCTTTTCCATTGTTGTTTGCTTTGTTATGATCGAGCATAGGGGTCTTATATATCTTGAGATCTTGGTTCCCAGCTAGTACCTCAACAAATATGGTATCATTCTCTATGAGGTCTTGGATGATATTCTTAAGTTTCATGCAGTTTGTTGTTTTATGTCATTTGATTTTTGAAAGTCATAGAGATCACGCTCATTTTACCAGAATGGCTTCTCTTGGGGTTCTTGGTAGTTTTCAAAGTTAGGAAGTCTTATCAAATTTTCAGACTCTACCAATTTATTCATGATTATTTTGATGGGTTTCAATAACTATTTGTACTTGCATTTGGGATAGTTATTCCAATTACAAGTTTTCCTTTGTTGCATGTTGGTGCTATTGATCTAATTGTTCTCAGGTGATGCCATTTGTTGTATAGTTGGTTGGATGTTAGCAACTTGATTTTTATTGGGTCTAGGAGCACTTAGTATGACCTTAGCATCTACCACACCATCATTTGTTACATTTTTTTTCTTAGCCCATACACGAGGTTTCTCATTCGAATTCGTTGAAGGATGGTTGTCTTTGTATGCTTGAGTATTTCCTTGTGAGATTAGGGATCTTTCTATGTTAAGGGATCTTGGAACAAGCTCGTCATATGATGTGATACATTGCATTTTCAAGTGGAATGATAGATTTGGATCAAGGTTGGCTATAATTATTCCCACTTGTTGTTCATCAGGAAGAGGCCACTTACTTTTACTAACTCTTTCTCTCCATCATTGTAAGAAATTAGTGAAGGTTTCTCCTGGATTTTGTTTGAGATTTTACAACTCTTCTAGACTAATGTCCATGTCAAGATTGAAGGAGAAGTGATCAATGAATTTTTCAGTGATTTCTTGAAAAGTTTTGATAATAGGAGGAAAATGAGATAACCAATCCATAATAGTACCTATTAAACTTTGAGGGAAGAGGCACATTAGATATGAATTGTTGTAAGCCACTTCCATGCACATGACATTAAATTCTTTGATATGGTAAACAAGACATCCTCTCCGTCTTTATTTGTCACATTTTGGGATTTCAAAACTAGGAGGGAATGGTATGATTGCTATGTTTCGATCAAATGGGTAAGGACACAAATTCTATGTATGAGGTTTCTTTATCTTTCCCATGCAAAGGTTCTACATTTCTTGTGAGAGTTCTCTCAATTGTGATGCTAGACCATCTTGCAGATTGGGTGGAGGAACATATGATGGGATTAGAGATAAGTTATATCGGGTGTATGAAGGTGTGAAATTATATGAAAGTGATGAATGTGTTCCTAATGCATTTGGATTGATGATGTTCATATGAGGATAATAGGATCCTTGTTATTGTTGTTGGGTGTACTGTTGAGCTTGTTGTTGTTGTTGAGCCACTAGGGATTGTTGTTGGTCTTGTTGTTGTTGTTGTGCTAATAAATCTTTGTGTTGTTGTTGTTGTGATAGGGTTGCTTGTTGAGCTTGTTGTTGTTGTGTTAGGGCTACTTGTTTAGCTGCTACTTGGCTACTTGTTGTTCTTGCTATTGTTTTTGTGCTAAATCTGCTTGCTATTGTTGAGCTTCTTGTTGTTGTGTTAGGGCTGCTTGTTGAGCTGCTAAGGATACTTGTTGTTCTTGCTATTGTTTCTATTGTTTTATGACTTATTGATAAGTTTGTTGTGCTTTTTGTAGAGCTAGGGCTTGTGCTTGCAATGTAGGATCAGGTGGTTTTCAAGACATCTGTGAAGTATTAGGGATATTGATGTTTTAAGTGGTAAGAGGATTGGTGGTGAAAGGTGGAGGGTTCCCTTGGTTTAACATTCCTTGCAATATGATGGAATGAGGTATAGGAATGTATGTTTGAGATCCTACTTGATTTGGCATAAAAAAGGGTGCTATTGGAAAATATGATGTCATTAAATTTTTCAATGGAAATGACACACTAGGACCTTGAGTCCATTGATTAAAAATATTCTCTTGTCCTATGTTTTAAGGATTTCCTTGTGAAAAAGATGTAAACAAAGGATTCATGATCAGGGTACTCCTAGGATTGATACAACTTGTAACCAAGGGATTTTTTTGAGGTGGATTGATAGAGGATTATGTTGTAATGGTAGATGGAATGGATGAACCCACTAGAGGGTTGGATAAAGGTGTCCCCATTGAGGGTTGATTCTATGATATGGTATTGACATGACCTTATGTGTTGTTTTGAGATACTTGGTCTATATTGATTTATGTGATGGTAGGAATACTTGTGGTACTTATAGGTGTGGATGAAGAAAGGTTTCCCTGAAATGTTGAAGTGTTGGTGGAATAGTGAAGTTCAAGTAGAGTGTGTAGCTATTTTGGATCTTCAAGTACGAGAGGAGCACCAAAGGTAAGTGTCCAAACGGTGGTGAGAGGTGGAGGATTAGTTTCAATAGTACCCACAAGTATACTACTTTCAAATGGTGAGGTGTGACAAAAATATTTAGCAAGGTTGATTGGGTATGCAACTTTGACTTAGCCCTTGTGATGGAGTTTTGAAATCTTGTGTTAAAATTTTCTGCTACAAACATCGGGGAGATATGAGCTACACTTTCAAAAGGTTGATGTTCTAAAAGTTTTTCTCTAGTGATCCCAAATGGGTTATTAGTGATGTCTTCAATTTCCTATGGTCCCGAAGGAGATGATGGTTGTTGCAATGGTTGAACATGACTTCTAGGATCAAATTCTAAAGGATTTGAATTAGTTGAGGTAAATGTAACCTTTTCTTTTTCCATGATTCTCTTGTGTTGTGATCTTGTCTTTACCATAAATTTGGTGTCAAATATGGGAGAGTTGTGTTGAGTTTTGTAATGTTTGAACTCTCTAGTTGACTGAAACCTAGGTAAAAGGGATGCTCTAATTATTTTGGGAGCAATGATGATAATATGGGATGAAAAGATGGATGATATGGGAAGTGATCTTTGCAAGTTTTTTGGGACAACACTTTTGACTTGAGTTTGATGTTTTTATTTTGGAATAAAGGATGCTAATGAACTTAGAAATATTTAGGGTACACTTGTGACCTTCAAGATAAACTAGTTCAAAGATGATAACTATCTCAAATAAGTGCATGGAAAGGGATACATTTCACATACAAAGTAGCTAAGGTAGAAAGTTGGTTTGATGTTTAAGTCCCAAAGTGTTGGTGTATTTGATATTTTTCAAAGATAGATGAGGTGAAGGATGAAATTTGATGAAGGGGTGAGTGAAATTTTTGACCCAATGTTGACCTAAAGTGAACCTTTTGTTTTGCAAAGACCAAGGTAGTCAGAATGATTCTAGACCTCTAAAAATGTTCAAATCCTAAAGACCCAATGATTTAGAAAATTTGTTGATCTTGTAAAAGATTATGGTTTTGGCTCATAAAGAATATGTACATGTTAGGATATTTTCTCAGTGTGTGTTCATAAAATTTTATGAACTTATTTATATTTTCGTAGAGTGCCTCAATATGGTTGTTCATTTCTTTTGCACTATAATCTCTAAGTTTAAAGTGATGACTAATTGACCTTTATTTAGGGATCCTTACTTTGTGTGAGTTCATCTAGTAAAGTGAACCTTTATTTCAATGATGCTAGACCTATAAAATGTTCAAGTTCTAGAAAATAATAGGACAGATGGGAATGTTCAAACCTATTCAGGCTCTCCTAGCTTGAGCATAAAATTTTCTCAACAAATTTTAACGCTTGTAGTAAAATATTGAAGCCCATTTTTTACTATACTTTGTTCTATGATTTCTATGTCTAAAATGGAGTGCTAGAGATTTTCCCCTGCAGATTTTGACTATTTGATGAATTTCTTAGAGGAGCTAAGTATCATGTAAAAAGATTAGGATGTTGACTCCAAAAAAATGCATACAATTTTGGACTATACCATGAAGCGTGTCTATAAAATTTTGCAACCAATCTATTTCTATTCTTGTGAACTACTCGAAGGTGTTTCTGAAGAGGTTTTGGAGTGAGATGTCTAAGTATAAAATGAGGACTTGTAGATCTTGGCTTAGGGATCCTAATTTTTTGTGAGATCATGTAAAATAGTTTAAATTTATGGAAGAAAAGAATATATTTATTGCCACACCCATGGTGGTAATAGGGGCATTCCAACCTCAATATCAACATGTTCCTCTTCTTCATCTAGAATGGTTGTTGCATTTCTCCACTGTGTTTGTTTCCTTGTTTTTAAAAGTGAAGGTTCTCAAATTGCTAAATTATATCTGTTTGTTCACCATTTATGAGTTCAAAGTTTGGTTGAATTATAGCACCTGGAAGATCAGTTTGTTTAACGGGAGCAATTAGTCTCCAAATAGTCATGTGGGGTTCATTTTTCAATTTATCTTTGCTTAAGTGAATTGATTTTGCCACAAACACTTGTCTTTGATTATGTTTCCAAACTAGATGTTTATGTCAAAAACATTATAATTTTCATAATGTACATTTCATGAAAATAATGAGGTTAAAGCCATAAATTCCTTTGTTGTCTTTCGTAAATATGGCTTTGAGATTAATGTCAAGATATTTAGAAATTGCTAAGGATAAATCCTTAGGACAAGCAGTAACATCAAGGCTAACTCAAGAAGTCCATATTTAAGCCAAAGTGTTTGAAATTTGGATAGTGAATGTTTGTTTTTGGATCTTTTTGAAATCAAGCAAAGTGTTAAAATAACTCACAATCATTACAACCCTAGGATAGAAATGACTATATTTGTTGAATCCCCACTAGGATTTCTCCAAATACTAGACAATGTGAACGGTTAGAGGTTTGGCCACACTGGCTCCCCTCCACGACACACATTTCTCAAGACCACCAAATATCAAAATCCTTAAAATTAAGAGATTAAAAGGATTTTTTCCATTTCTACAATTGAATAGTACTAATGTGGGGTGGCTTTAGAATGATCATTCCTGACATCAACAAATATTAGGTATTTTTGGCTTCTACACAAAGGTTCATAATAAGGGCATATAGTTTAGGGGTGCAACAATAAAATACTTGTAATAGGTCTCCCAACCCATAGAACAAGGGATTTATGCATTATAAAGATACTGGGGGAGAGCTATCATTTACTGCTTCCCATTGATTACGATTTTTATCAAAACCACAAATTTATATAACAGTTTGGAAGAGCTTGGCATTAGCTCATTGCCACTTGGGTCGTTCCCTTGGGGTGAGTACTTTTTCCTGCCAAGGCAGGATCTCTAAAGGTGAACAATAGTGAGTAAGTACATTCGTAGTTTGATCATCTTTTCTTACATGTGCAAAGAGAGAACACACGCTGTGCCTTTTCTAACACTAGCATGGTTGTTCAATTTTAAACCCAAATTGAAAGATGTGGGTGATTTTGCAAAGTGTTGGAGAATGTTTTTGTTTCTCAAGATCACCAAACGACACGAGATAATTGCATACACATTCACCAACAAAGTTGAAAATCACAAAACATAGCAAATAGTTGTCAATTTTAACCTTTCAAAGGAATGATGAATTCATTTTAAGCACCAATTGAAAGATGAAGTTTTCCTTGCTCAATTTTAAGCCCAATTGAAAGATGTGATATGAGGCTTCAATTCTATCCAACTTTGAATGTTCATTTTAAACCTAATTGAACTCTAGTGTGTTTCCTAAAATTGAAATTAGAAAGCATGAAATTGGGTTATAATTACCCCAAAGCATTGAACGCTTGTTACAATTATAGAATTTTAAGATAGAAGAAAATTTCTTCACTTTTGCTCCATGCCTTAAAACCTGCAAAACCCTATTAGTCTAACAACCAAAAAAAGTTAAAAATGCATCAATGATCAAATAAACCAAAGAAATTAAGCCACACATTAAAAAAAATAACTAGAAAATTTCTTACCCTTTTTGGGTGTTGCTGCATACAATAGTGTCAAAGTGTGAGATTTGTGCATCGCTCTGGTGAAAATGGGCATTGCTCTCCAGCAAGACCAGTGAGCATGATTGTGTCACTATTTTGATGGGCATCACTGCTAACGAAGGCATCACTACTAACAAAGGCATCACTATTTGGAATTTGAATGCATCAGTCTTGTGAGTTTGAGCAACTCTATTTTCATTTCACGATCTATCTTCAAATTAAATACATGTTGCTATATTTAAATCAATGTTGGTAAACTAAATACACGTTGCTGCTTCAAATTTCTTGAGTGTCCCTATATGGTGATCTTATTCAAATAACGTCATTGTTTGTGGTTTGAGCATTACTATAACCTACAAAACAACATGAACATGGAATTTGAGCTAAAAAATAGTTAAATGATCAGTTTTCCCTCCCTCTAGCAATAGAATGTGATGTGAAAATACTGGTATGGGATGAATTGCACTTGATCCATGAAGAATCGAAGCATAACGGAGTAACCAATACTCGAATCTCAACAAGATCAATCAAATAGAATTGAAACTAAGCATTTCATCAAAACCTAACATACTAAACTATGAAAGCTTTCAAAACATCTATTTTAATCCATTTGAAACTTATCTTGTTGTGGAATTGGTGTCGTGTTGATGTGGAATGATGACCGTTTCCCAATCCCATGATTAGTGAGCTTGTTTCAGTCGATTCTATGGAAGAGAATCAATGAAACCATAGTGATTGATGTGTGAAAACCTAATTTATGCTATAATGAACATGATGCAAGATAAGTTACCATGATTTTATGATATAAACGATCTAATTATGCTAGTTCTAAGCTATCTAAGCTGAAATTATGCTAAAAGATGAAAATCCTAATTTATTTATAAACTAAGATGGAGTCATGGAAGCAATTAATGGATCCTTTAAGCTATTATGCAATGAAAATGAACTAAAAAAAGCAAATAATTAACTTAAAGATGAGTGTATATGTGAGTAAATTCAACAACATGACTTTGCAATTGACAGATGGATGTATGAATTTTAATAGCATAAGCTTGTAATTGAAAGATGGATCTATTTGTCTCCAAATAGTGATCTATTTATAGGAGAGAAAATGAGGAATGGATGGTTGAGATCAAAAATCTTAATTAATGGTTCAAGGTAAAGGAGATGAGAGGCATGGATCATGGATTCTTAGATCAACGGGTGAGAATGCAAGATGAAAGTTAATCAAGGGCTCACACTTGCCTCAAACAAACACACTTTTGACTTGCTCACACACGTCAAAGGTAACTTGTTAAAGATGTTGAAGGTTTAGCTTTTCCAAGAAGCCAAGTGAGCTGATTGGGGGAGAGTGAATATTCCTTAGAATATTCCTTTTGGGTGAGAAAAAAAGGTATTTTACAAATTAAAACAAAATTTTAATTCTACAAAAAAGGATAAAGAATATTCCATAAGAATATTCCCTTTGATTAGAGGAAAATTAGTTTAATTGCTAATTAAACAAGGTTTAATTTATGCAATTAGGGGATTAGAGGAATTGAATGAGATTTATTAAATTAGATGATTTAATAAATAGGGGAGGGGTGAAATGATATTTAATTAAATAAATGGGAGCATCAAGATAGTCTACAAGATCATTTCTATGGAATTCAAGAGCAGGATTCTTCATCAATTATTATGGAAATTCAAGATCCATCATCATGTCAAGATTATCAAGAATTCACGAAGAAGGAATTCTATTAACGTACCTTGTGAAATGTTGGAACTCCATAGGTTGATATTCATGAATTCCTTAGAAATGATCTTGTGCTATTAAAGATTATCAGCCTATGGAATGCTATTAAAGTACAAAGTGAAATGTTGGAACAGTGGGAAAAGAGGACATGTGAAGAAGGAATACAAAATTCCAGAGAAACAAGTTGATTCCTCTACAGAGAAATCCTTAAATTCAAGTGATGAAGCTTTGGTTATTTGTATTCATACTATGACTAATGAACACTGGTTAATTGATTCAAGATGCTCATTTCATATGACACCTCATAAGGATTGGTTTTCCACATATGAAAAATATTAAGGAGGTGAAATCTACCTCGATGATAATTATTCATATCCTATTGTTGGAAGGAATAAGATTTAGTTGTGCTTCAATGATGGGAGGATTAAAACCCTCCCTGGTGTTTTACATGTTCCTGGAGTAGCTAGAAATCTGATTTCAATTTCAAAGTTGAATGATTTGGGAATAAATGTAACATTTGATAAGCATGGTTATAGATTGGTAAGAGGAAGTCTGGTGATAGCAATATGGACAAGGAAGGGGAATGTGTTTAGTCTTGAAGCCACTATTGTTGTTAACTCTACCAATGTAACTGTTATCAATAGTTTTGCACCCTGCTGAATGCAATATTCAACAAACTACTAAAACATGGAAATCTCTTTCAGATGTGGGTGATCTTATGCGAAAGAGGAATCTCCAGAGTGAGTTGGTTCTCCGAATGATGAATTCTATTCTAAAACTACTTCTGAGGAAAGGGATGAAGAATAACTGAGCATAAAACCTATTTCTAAAGGATGATTCACCAAACTTAAAAGAATTCAGACCTAACCACTCATAACAATTTCTTTATTGCAATAATCCTCACAATCTCATTGGCACATATCACATTAATAATTTGCATGAAGATCTGGAAAACAAATACAACATGCAACCTGAAACATGTAATTCTGAAACACCACCTGTAACAGCAAGACATAAAAGGATTTCAATTTGAAAACACAAGTACATCAGATTGCTATTACAAAACTTGAGATAGGAAAATGAGAAGGAGAAATCTGCTGCTCTATTAAAACTGGAAGAGTATCAATCTGACTAAGTATCAAAAAAGGTTTACAAGCTCCCCCAAAATGAGTAAGGCAAGAAACTGATCTAAACTGATGAGAATGGAGAGTTGAAAGACTAAATCTATCAAGAAACTCTCAAAGAAACCCTAATCCGAGCTCAGAAAAAGCTCAAGGAAAAAAGGCCTCAAACAAACTCAAAAACTACTTTAAAGTAGAAAAAAGCACCAAGCTTTTATGATTACACTATCAAGCCCCTAAAAATGGGAAAAATCTACTTTAAAAGTTCCAAAAAACACCTGATCTCTCCAAGATAAGTTTGGAATTCGACCAAGAAGAAAAGTCAGTCAAAGATTTGCTAAAAAAAAGCAAGAAAACATAAAGCAGTTTATAAAACACTGCTTTTATGCTTCTGCTTTACAAGATGCTGATTTTTTCAATTTTGTCTATTTTTGCAACTCAAAGATTAGAAATCTTTTGCAAAAATAAAACTGCTTATTTCTCCATTACAATAATTGATTTTTCCCAAAAATCATAAAAATATACCAATGTCATCATTATCTCCTCATCACAACTCCAATTGATTTCTTTAAAATCAATTAAAAAAAATAAAACCCTAAGGGTTAAATTGACCTTCAAGGTGGAAACAAACCCTTAATGATAAGATACCTTATTGTTTTTTTCTTAAATCAATTAAAACAAGATCTAAGTTAAGGCATCCCTTAATCCTTATTCTCCTAAGGCACAAAGTATAAGCCCTAAATACTTAAAACATCTCTCTAGCACATAAATTTGGCCTAACATAATCAATGATTTAGACTTAGGCTTGAATAAATCACAAGGAAACACTATGGGTTCGGCCACCATTTGATATTTGACATGTGCATTTGAATGGAAATTCTGGAAAGTTCATCATGTTCGAATTAGGGATTTGAACAAAATAGGGTCAAACCCTAATTATCACCATTTCGCACCCATGACTTGAGGAGAAGGAAACTCTGCTTGAGAAAAATTGCCACCATGATGGTGTTGGATTCGAGCCCGTGTGCACAGAAATCCTCCTCTGTTCTCTAGTTGACCGAATCTTCAGTGGGTAAGTCTTCTTTCGAAGGCGAAATAACTTTTCACTTCATTATTTCAAGCCTCAGAAAGCCCTAAGGGCATGGCCTGTATAAGTTTTTTTCTGACTTTTACTTTTTCCTTTGACTTCACCATACCATTATGAGCTCGAGCTCGACTTCTACAGTCTACTCCATGGAAGCTCAACTTTTGTTTTGGATTTTCCACTCTGTGCAAAGGTAAGCTAAATTTAACAGTTTTATAACTTCTACTTTGGCCTTGAGGCCGTGGTGAACTCACTCTGATGTCTTTACTCTGTATTTTTGTGTGCTTCCCATGCTCATTGCTGCACTCCATTCACTAGTGAGAGCTCGGCCACCACTTGGAAACTCGAACCCTTGCATCTGGAAACTAAAAAGGAAGCTATGGTCGTGGCTTGAGAGATTCAGAAATTCGAACTGGTAATTTACTTTACTTTGTAGAAACTCTAAAAGCTATCTTTATCTCATGATTCCTCTGGCCATATACAGGTCGTGCCAAAAGAGCACTACAGAAAGCAATTCTTTTGAATTTAAGTTTGACCCAGAACAAAAAATCTCCATTATATCAATTTAGTAACATTTCTATTTGTGTGTATTAAAAATATTTCAATAGTTTTGCATTACCCTCCTTCTATCCTTCGACTAACATCTGAGAGCTCAAATTTGTTGAATATCCTTGCCATTTTCTTCAGATTCTACGTGGGTATTTCTGTAGCTATATTTTTTCATTTTGACACCAACCCTGGAAATGGGTACTCAAAATTTTAAAAGGAAACACCATTTTCTGTATTTGCAGAATAAACCCACATGTGGGTATTTAAAATTTTGAAAAAGAACTCTATCTCCTTCTTTCCTGAGCTTGATTTATAACACAATCTTTCACATTTGTGGTCAAACTGCTTTTGAATGCAAAAAACAAAATGGGTATTGTAGAGTATCACTTTTCTATACCATCTATGAAAACCCACATTGGATACCATGAATAACTGAGCATAGTTTTATTTCATAATCCTCAAGGAAATGTTTGTATATTTTGAAGAAAATATCTCTATTCTGGTTTCTCTTCAGAATTTGACCATCAGTTTGTTGCATTGATTCCTGTTACTTCTTTGTGGTTATTGTGAACATCATATGAGAGCTGTATTCTTTCTTCTTTGAGGCTCGAAGAAGCACAAAAATATGAATACTTTGTAATTATAATGTTGTTTTACTGTTAAACCCATATGGATATCATGGATTATCATGTTTACTATATTTTAGAGACAAACCCACATGTGGGTAACAGCTATTCATCTTTGCTTACCATAGAACTGTAAACACCTGTAGGAGTTGACAAAACTGTAAACCTTCATCGAATTCAGTTCATGGGCTTGACCCATCCATCATCACATGTAGTCTTGCATTTCTTCAGAAAACCAATATTGGCATTTGATGTTTACTTTCAGATCTTCCTTTAGAAATGTACACTCATGGTTTAGATCAAAATAGTGTTAATTTATACTCTGCTTGTGAGCTCTTTTAAGCATTCAGACTCCTTTATTCTTCGTTCTACATTATTTAGACAATGAACTAATGCCTCCTCTTAGTAGCAAAAGATATCTTGAATGTTTATCTTTATTTGAATCTCATTAGCATACTGTACATTTTGAAAGAGAGCCACCTACTACATCACTGCTGCCTGAGTGAAAAGTGCCTTCAAAAGTGTATATAAGAACACGATCGAAAATAGGAACTTGTGTGTTTGTTTATACTTGTTTGACTTATATTCCCAGTTTTCATTTTGGCATTTCTGTACATCTTCTGATAGTTGTATGATACCCGAACTTGATTCATAATCATTTTCTTTTTCTGATAAGAGCAATTGACCTCTTGTTATAGCACTGCCATTGACATGGATTTGTAAGCTATTTTTAAAAGAACCACCAACATTCACATTTTGAGAGTACTCTCTAGGCACTAAGAGTCTGAAAGATCTATCTTGAATGCACATTCTGGAACCTCATATACCCGACACCTGTAACTCATAGAAAACAAAATGAAAGAACAACACATTTGATTATTGTCCTTGACTAATCATCGACAGGCGATCCCATTTGAGGCACCATCACAATCAAAATGAGTTCACTGTCTTTCTTGAAGCTCTTAATAACCAATACTAAACTTTAACACAACAACTTTCATTTTCTTTATTTGAATTCTATAGAGTCTTTACCCTTTGTTCTTGGACTGCAACATTGCATCAGTATGAACCACTTTTTAAATACCGGTTCAAAAGTATAACTGGCAACCCAGAATCATTATGGAAAGAGAAATACTTACTCCTCTGTTATTTTTTTGAAAAGATTACTCTATTATTACCATTGATAATGCAGTATTTCTTCACCAGTCAACTCAGAATTAGAAATCTGTTTAACACTCAAGTGCACTGTCTATATTTGTTTTCGTGAGCAACATGGTATTCTTCATGCATTTTTATATTTCACTACACAAACTGTTCTCAGAAACTATTCTCTTTGAAGATGAAAATAGAACAAATCATTAAGGCATATGTATGCCTGTTCACTATCCAAAAGAGAAATAATGAATTGAAACTCACAAGACATGATTAAAATTAGCACATAAAAAGAAGTAATTTAGCAATTCTGATGCAAATGCATTCTGTTAAATTCCTTAAGTGAACTAAACTCATTGTTCACCTATAGCCTTCAGAAAGAAATGCTGATCGTTATGAATGCATAGTTGGTTTTGTTACTTGATGGATAACTCTGTTTTACTCTTTCAGTTGTATTTCACTTTGTTTGATGTATATGATGAAAAATCTTCCAAAAATAAGCCCATTAAATGCATTGGGCAGCATTTCGGGTTCTACCCTTGTGGGAGCCCATTTTACTCCACATGCTTGGTCTTCGAATAATGTTCCGCTTCATGACTTAACCTATACCTACACAAGGAAAGAAACAATGTTAGCATAAAAATAGAACCTGATGATAATGATGTTGATACTTCTTCTTCAGTTCACTTCTTCATACTACATTTGATTTAATTTGATTGTTTCAATGCATTGCTCATAGTACACTATACTATTGTAGGTGCATCATATCAGTTATGTCATAGTCGGAGCCATTGACACCCCTCTTCTCCTCTTATAGGTCGATGAAGCTCGAGACGGCGAGGTGCACCATTCAACACCAAGCGTCGATAATAGGCAATGATGACTATGTTGTTGCTTATATGTTCTCCTTTCGCATCTCCAGAAGTGCATTGTGCTATTAGAAATGTATTGGAACAGTTATAGTTATATCCACAGCTTGTGTGGATCCTTGATTTCATTTTTTTTCTTTTCAGTTGAAAAGAAAAATGCACCTCATGCAATGTTGTAATATTACTTTGATTGTGAAATCAAATAAAGCCTTGTGAAAATATGAATTATTTTGAAATGAATAAAAGCATCTGAAATGCTATCTTGCACATGCACTCAATTCTGTCTTTCTTCAAAATATGCAACACCTGAATAGCACTCTGAAACTTTATAACTTCACTAAAATGCATAACTGTTACTCAAATGCACAAAGCAAATGCGAGACAACATTTAAAAATAAATTTGCAATTCCACTTTATGGCAAATAATAATCAGCCAGCTCCTCCATTTGAGCTGAGGCGAAAAATATGTAATAGTAACTAAAAAACATGAAATTACTTATATGTTGTGGCACCGTAGATTGGGCCACATTAGTGATATTGGTTTTTAAACTATTTTGAATAAAATTTGTTAGATGGTTTTTATTATTTTAAAAATGGTTTTTGTGAACATTGTGTGTTTGGTAAACAAAACAAAAAAATATTTTCTTCAAGAAGTACTAAATCTAAGAATAAATTGGAATTAATTCATTCAAACATTTTTTGTCCTATGGATGTGGAATCAATTGGAAAATATAGATGTTTTGTCTCATTCATTGATGATGTTATAGATATACCTAGTTTTATTTTATAAGGCATAAATTTGAATTTTTCACTAAGTTTAAAGAATTTAAACCCTTAGTATAAAAGAAAATAGACTGTAATATTAAGGTTTTGAGGTCTGGTAATGGAGGGGAATATTGTTCTAAGGAATTTGATGAATTTTGTAAGCATGTGGGAATTGCTAGAAAGAAAACTACTCCTTACACTCCTCAACAAAATGGAGTAGCGCAAAGGATGAATTGGACAATTATAGAAAGAGCTAGAAGTATGCTAAGTAGTTCATAGCTTGATAGATGCCTTTGGGTAGAAGTTGTAGGTATTGCTTGTTACTTGTTGAATACATCTCCTTGTAAGGCTCTTGAAATAACACCTTATGAAATTTGGATAGGTAAGAAACCTTTTGTTTCACATTTAGAGGTATTTTGTTGTGAGGCTTATGTTCATGTGCCTAAAGGAAAAAAAAACTAAGTTAGATATAAAAGATGAAAAGTGTATTTTCATTGGATATGGTGATAATGTAAAAGGTAATAAGCTACAAAATCCTCTAACTAAGAAAAATGTATTTTTTAGATATGTGATTTTCAAGGAGCTTAGTGTTATAATTTTTTGATTCTGAACAGCCAAAGGAAAAAGATAAGGAAAAGAGAGCACATTTGAAATTAATCAAGAAGATGCACCTTCGGAAGAAAAGAGAGTTGGACTTGAGGATTAGGAGGAAGAAGATGGGGTTTCAGATGAAGTTACCGATCAAACTAAAGAAGATGAGGAAGAAAATTAGGAAGAATTTGAGCAAGGTCAAGAAGAGCAAGATCCTCATACTCCTATTCTCATAAGATCCACAAGAAAACATAATCCAATTGATAGGTATAACCCACCTTATTTCTATTATATTTTTTCTTTTTTGTATGGTAACGATGAACTTAGATCTTTCAGGGAGGCTCTGTTCAGAGGATAACAAGTCTTGGTTGTAGGTCATGCAAGAGGAGATGATGGTGTTGGATAATTGTAACACCTAGTATCTTGTTAGTTTTCCCAAAGGAAGAAAGCCCATCGTATGTAAATGGGTATTTAAAAATAAATTTGAAGCAAATGGTCAATTAGTGTGATACAAAGCTAGATTAGTCGCTAAGGGCTACTACTAGAGAGGGAGTTGATTTTAGTGAAATTTTCTCTCCTGATGCTAAATTAACTTCGATTAGATTCTTATTATTTATGGTTATTGCTTGTGATTTTTAGATAGAGAAAATGCAAGTTAAAACTACTTTGTTGCATGGGGATATTGAGGAGGGATTTATATGCAATAGCCTAGCGATTTTGTTGTGAAGGGAAAATAAATTTTGGTTTGCATGTTGAAGAGATCTTTGTATGATTTGAAACACTCACCCAAGATGTGGTATTGAAAGTTTGATTTTTTTTCATTAAAGTTAGGTTTTTGGAGGAGTGAAGAGGATCATTGTGTGTACATTAAGGTTATTGATGATCAAATCCTAATTATTATATTCTATGTTGATGATATATTGTTTATTGGTAATAGGAAGGTGATGATTGGTGAGATCAAGAAATAGATTTTTGGAACATTTATTATGGAGGACTTGGGGGCTATAAAATACATTATTGGGATGGAAATTAGTAGGGATTAGATTCACATAAAGCTTTAGTTATGTTAGAGTAAGTATGTTGATAGCATTTGGAAGATGTTTAATATGCATAAAAATAATCCAGTTTGTATTCCATTTCCGGTTTCTACTAAATTGAGCTTAGATATATGTACTAATATTGATGATGATTTTTAGGATATGTATAAGGTTCATTATGCTAGTGTCATTGGTAGTTTGATGTATGCAATGGTTTGCACTAGACCAGATATATCCCAAGAAGTGAGAGTTCTAAGCATGTTTATATCTAACCTGGGTCAAGAGCATTGAACTTTTATTAAGAGGGTATTTAGATATTTATGAGGTACTTCTAATTACTATTTTCTTTATCATGGTACTGATAATGTGGTCAAGTCATTGGAAACATAGGGATTTGTTGATGTAGATTGGGCAGGTGAATTGGATAGTTGAAGGTCCACCAATAGGTATTTGTTTACTCTATTTGGAGGAGTAGTGAGTTGGATAAGTAAAAGGTAGCGAATGGTTTCTTTATCCACTATTGAAGTAGAGTATATGGCTGCTACCAATGTTTCTAAAGAGACAATATGATCACAAAGGTTGTGTGCTTGTGTAGTGTAGTAAAATGCATACCCTTCCATTTTCACACTTGTTTGGGACTGCCTTGCTTTATTTATCCCTATTTATGTCTTGTATGGTCCTATTTTTCATCCACAATCCTTATGAATTATATCTTTTTTTGGCTAATCTCGACATTCTCTAATGAATATATGATAATTTAATAATTTCATTGGAGTATCGCCATTTTTTGGGTTGGGACTAAAACACAACCTAGGGAATCTTTGTCCCCCAAAGGTCTTGGGACCCTGATTTTGAGGTATCTTAAATGGGCCCCTTTTGGGTGTCCATGCCCCAAGTTTGATGACTTGGGACTAAGATGAGCTACTTTTAGGATTTAATTTCAAATTCTGGTGGGATTTAGCCTCCTTTATTTAATGAATTCATATGTCGGCTTGGTGTGTTGTAATTTTGGGATATTAAGCATAGATAAGTATAAATAAAAGGTTCATTCATTCATTCTAATCCAATTCTTTTGTGGGAGAATTTATCATAGCATAATTGTGTTTACAAGAGCATTCAAGAGCAATTCTATCAAGCATTTGGAGCCATCATCAAGATTCAAGCATCATATCAAACACATTTTGCATCATGTGTGTTCTTGTGCTAAAATTTGTGATGTAGGGTTTTGATTCAAGCAAGCAATTCAAGTCCATATTTATTGAGCATTACTTTGTTTCATGATCTATATCCATTGCATCCATTTCACATAAGTTTGTAGACTTTCTAACAAGGGTTTGGTGAATTGTAGCATTGCATGTTGTTCATTCACCATTTTTTTTCATTATTCTATTTCATTTCAGGGTTTGATTACCAAAAAGGGGTTTGACCAAGGAAAACCCCCATTCATTAACAATTAACAAGTTTTTCCCTTTTTGTATATTTTTGATTGCAGATTTAGGTTGAAGACTGGAAGATCATTTGAAGTGCAAAGTTGCATGACATAGTTTTCATCTTCACAAAAACTCACCTACAAGCCAAATCTGAAGGTTTCAGAGCCTAAAATTAGAGAAGAATGAAGCAAAGATATCAAACCTCAAGATCCCATTCAGAGATTTCATAAATTCAAAATGGGACTAAGACAATAGTAAAGGAATATTATTCCTCCCAAGGCTATTTTTTGGAAATTTTTCTAGATCCAATTTCAACATTCAAAGATTATGCATCTTCCCAAAAAACAATAACAGTACTAAGACAATAGTAAGGGTGTATTAGTCCACCCTAGCATATTTTGGCAGCTTCTTTTCATTTCTAGAATCCTCACATCTCCAAACTTGATAGGTACATACAACCTAACTTCATATTGCTTATTTTCATTATTTGCATCTTTCATATAGCTTGCATTGTTATATTTTGTAAGTTGAATGCTTGTTTGTCTTTTCCAAGCATTTGCTTGGTGGTGAACCCCTAAAAGATGAAAAACCCCCCTCATAGGTCTTCCTTTTTTGTGAATTGAGACACATTGTGAGGTTGATAGTCAATCCAATTAGGACTCCTAGGAAATTATTGAGTGTTTGTGGGAGAAGAGTGGTACCATTAGTGCACCCTCCTTTTCACCTACAAAATTTTTTGGTTACCCTGACTCTTTTGAGCATTCATTTTTTGATTTGGATTTCATTCATGTTATAGATCTAGATTGCATTAATTCTTGCATTTCATATTGCATTAGTGGAATTGCATTTAGGGTTTCTCATATTTGCATTAGTGAAAGTGCATATAGGTTGCATTTTTTCTTTCTTGAATTATTTTATTCCATTCAGAAACTGAAAAGTGCATTGTTCATAATATTAATTACATTTTGTAGTGCCCCTCCATTCTCACTTGGGATGTGTAGGTATTCTAGCTAAAGAATCTGAAGATGAAGATGAAACAAGAGCTTTTGATGGTACTTTTGTGAGTATGATGCACATTGTTTTGTTATTATTATGATGCATAGATTTATTGAGTAGTTAAGTGATGCAGTAGAATGTTGTGAGGATAAGTGGAAAGGGTGGCATCGTACCATTGAATATATGGGGACATACGAGAATGATATACTATTGCTAGAGTTCCTTTACTAGCACTTCAGCTATTATGCATGTATACTCTAATTTGTATGTTTGAGTGAATAGGTACAGGACATCTGCTCCACCTAGATTCAAAGGTCTGAGCATGTCCACTACTCAATAGTAATATTGGGAGATAGTAACGGGCTACCTAGTCATACCTTTACCTTAGTATAGTGTGTCGTCAGTTTGAGTTTTGGTCTTAGCCTTATCATTGTTGTTCTGGGTATTTTATTATTGTACAAGTTTAATTTGGTAGATTAAATGTGTATTTGATTTAAATATTTAATTAATTGAATTATTGTTATGAATTCTTTAGAATAAATAAATAAATTTAATTTAGTTATGTTATTAAAAAAAATTAATTATTAAATTATATGGGAATCAAATAAATAAGATTATTTAAATTTGTTGAAATATATTAATTGTTTTATTTTATTTTAAATGCATGAGGTTGGAAAACATCTGGGGTTATTGAGGGAAAATATATTTTGTTGGGATAACTGTGAGTTAGAAATTGGTTATCTTATTGTTGTAAATTTATTCTTAGAGGAAATATTGAAAAAAGTGAAGAAAGTTGTTTCATGGGAAAAGTTTTGGTTTTGGTTGAAAATTGGAGAGGAATTTGTGGATCTCTCTGAGGATTTTATTTTTAGAATCTTGCTGTAGAATTCTTGGCTATGGTATTGTTGTGTTTTCTGGAAGTGGCTAATTTACTGGAGGAAGCTTTGGCAACATTGGAATTTTGAAGCTATAGAGAATCTCATAAACAATTCTTGAGGCAACAGTTCTTCTGGAACATGTTCTTTTACTGTTTTTGTGAAATTTGAATTCAAAGGTTGTTTATATTACTGTAATGCAATTTGGAAAAGTTTAGAAAGAGATTTGCAATACTGTAGAAGCTTTTTTTCTTTATTTTAAAATATTGTTGTGAAAGAGGAACCTCTGTAGAAAATAATTAAAAAAAAATGAAAAACCTCTATAGATCTTTGTAGAAAAAACTTCATTTTATTTTGGTTTCCCTATTTCTTTTAATTGTCTAGAAAAATGAAATCTCTGAACTTTCTTGTAGAAAACTTCTATGAAAAATTATTGCCCAATTTTAACTAGTGCTTGGATTAACTTATATGTAAATATATATATATGTACATATACATATATATATATATATATAATACAAATTTTGTATTTAATTGTAAGCTTTGTAAATTTCCTGAGGAAATTTTATTTTAAACTGAAATTGTGAAAGATGAAATTTTAATTGCCGTACGCGATTTTGAAATCGCAGGGTTTCATTTTTTTTTATGGAATATGTATATGGTATGGAGGTTAGGGATTTCCCCACTACCGTACCCTTAGGGGAGGCTGCTATGAGGGTAGCGCTGCCTACACAGTCGCAGCCCCAAACTGGGATTTTGGCCATGCATAGCCATGCCCAGTTTTGATTTTGTTTGGTTTTGTTTTTTAACATATATAATGCATAATATATGTTATATATTATGTATATTTTATCTATATATATATATATTGGAAATTGGTATTGTAATTAATTTTTAAATGGATTTGGTAAAAGTACTATTGTTTATAATTAAATAATATATATTTATATGTATATATATAATTAAATTTAATTATATATATATATTAAATATATTTATTTAGTCTTTGAATTTTACAATAAATTGTTACTAGCATGATTAATTTAATTGAAATAATTGATTTATTTTATTGAGGAAACTGAGTTAAGTTTATGAGAACTTGTGTAAACTAGAAGATGAACAATTAGTTTTATTCGTTGTTGAATTGTAAGTTGGAAATTATATATTTAAATGGTGCATTTTAATGTGTGAAATTGATTGTAATGGATTTAGGAAATCCGAATGATAATATTTGTCATTTTCTTGAATTTTAATTAAAAATCACGTGTTTTTGTAATTGTGAACTGGGGGGAAGTATTTGTCTTTATGAGAATTTAAGTCTTCCATAGTTGTTATTTGTAATAAGGGGTTTGTTGTAACTATAGTTCACCCTTTGAGTCTTTCTTGGGTAGTGCACATTTTGGATTCAGTATTAGACATCCGTAGGGATGTGTTTCCTTTTGAGGTGTATTGGTTATTGTTGGTAGTTCTTAGTACATTGTCTACCCTTGGCAGGTAGTTTGAGTTATGTGTTGTCGATAGGGGAGTGGCTTTCAGCGAGGGCCAAGACACAAAGTGGTCCTAGGACAACTCATGTGGGAGTCAATTTAACCACTAGAAATTAAATAGCCTATTTTAGGGTAATGGGTAGCTTAATACATTAACTATGTAATTTAGCCTCGCTCATTGGCTCAAGGGATTGTGTTAGACTTGAGATGAGTTAGGAAGGCCTTGAATGGCACGATCGTTATCTTTTCTTCTCAAAAGATAATTGATTCCACTATGGTGTGCATGTGGGGCCAAAGTTCGTAAGAGGTTACCAGGATAACCCTAGAGGGGGGTCGAGACCTAGGAAGATCTCCTTTAGATAACCAATGCAACCATTGTGATGAAACTCCTCCTATGACAACAATCGGTTTATTTGTATTGTGTTTGTAATTCATTTGGTGATTCTGGAAGCAATGTGACCATTGTTCTTATTTATCTATACTATGAGTATTTCGTATATGGCATGTGTTTAGAGGTAGTAGGATTGTCTTGGTTACCTTTTACTATCTCCTAGCACGGGGGCTGGGCCTATGGGTACCATATGGTTGGGTGGTGTGGGTCTTATACTGTTGATTTCTCTTCTTGTTTGTGATGGCAGGATCTTCTTGATTGAGGAGATCGTGTGGTTCTTTGGAGTTGTTCTTTTCTTTCTTCATTGCAATTGTGGATCATTATGTATAATTGTAGTACCTCATTTGTATCGAGGTGAACCTTTGTGATGTAATTGTAATAATATTTATGAGCTATTCATTATTGGATTTAATGGTGTATTGGATGTTATGTGGAGTTGTATCTGTGGAAATATGTTGAATACATTTCTATGTGTTAGATTTATCTTGCAATGGTTTAATACTTTGTTGTATGTTTTATCTTGAGTTTAATATTCATATACTATGGTTGGTTTAAATTTTATAAGTAATGGTGTTCACATGTAGACGCATTGTGTATCCTAGAGGATGTATGTGGTTAAAGTAGGATACTTTACTAATCTTGTTTTACCTTTTAAGAAAAAAAATTAGTTGTGTTTATGTAGTTTTGCATCATTCTCTAGGTTGCGGGACAAGGTTTTACACATTTAGGCACATTATTATTGCATTGAAAATTGAAAAAAAATTGCATTAAATTTGCATTCAATTGCTTGTTACTAGTTATTTTTTCTTCCATTCATTTGCACATTTTCCTATTTCTAAACATCAACATCCTGATTAGGAAATCTATAAACACTGTAGACAATCCATAATTTCTTAGTTTTCTGAGAAAAACCTCTACTAGGACTAAAATTCCCTTCCTAGCATCTTAGTCCCTCTCAGCGTTTTTGATCTAGAATCCTTTCTTTGTTGTTTGTTGTCTATTTTAGTCCTTGGAACTACATAATTTCACTAGTAGGACCACGATGCCAGTACCAGTTTCTTAGTCCCTATTGAGTTTGACTTTCCAGTTTTCAAGTTCTAAAATTGCTTTTTTGTGCTTTTGTTGGCTGCTTTCAATTCTCTGTTGTAGTTTGCAAAATTGTTGTTATCTCAATTTCTTTCATTTTAAGTGTAATTGCAAGCATATTATATTGTGTTCATTGCACTTTCTTTGGTTTTTCCCTTGTATGAGTTGTAGTACTTGGTGTCCTATTACTAATACTATGGTTAGTAGAAATGCTAGACTCATGGCATCTCACGATAAAACACTCATTGTGGATCTTGGGTTACCAAGCTCTCTTACTTTCAGTGTTGGTATTAGTTCATTAGGTATGGACCATACCTTTGATACTTCTTTTCCTATTCCTACCTTTCCTACAAGTGTTGTGTAGACTTTTCAAACAATGGTTGATCATGTCCCTCAAGAAAACATAATGAAAATGCATGAAGATCTAGCCCATTTACAAGATAGTGTGAGTAATGAAAATATTTCAAACACTATTATACCTATGATAGATATTATTCACCACATGATGGAAAGTGATGAAAGACTGGATGTTGTGTGTAACCTAGCTCACATCTTTGGAAAACATCTTCCTTCCACCACTAATGGTGCTCAATCTTCAAACAATGTGCAAAGCCAAGGAGGAAATCAAACTCCTCCCTCATCAACCATAAAATCCATTCCAACCTATACGAATCCTCAAATGACCACAATGATGCAACCAACTAGCAATATTCTTCTGAACCATAGATTTTTTTGTGATTTAGGATGCTATGACTCTCTTGCTCAATTAGGATTTTTCACCTAAAGGAAAAGAGATAGATCCCACACAAAATCTAGGTGGTTCACTTAAACTAATGCAAGTACAATGAAATTATACCTAAATTCAATGATATAAATGCAACAAAATGATAAAATGTATTGATTATTTATACAAAACCTAAGAAATATGAAGTGTTTGAAAACACATTATGTTATGCTGAAATGAATTAGAAACATAAGAAAATGAAAAAAAAACTTAATGAAACTGAATGGAGTGCACTTGGAGGTAGAATGTTGATGGTGGGAGGTTTTAGAATGCTTCAAAAATAACTATTAATGACCACTGGGACTCATTCGCCATAGATGGTGAATCAGTCCAGGCTTTGCTAAATTTTGTTGAAACTGGTTTTGAAGTGTTAGGAACTGAAATCTAAAGAAAACACCTTTTCTAGTATGGCAGTGGGACTCATTCGCCACTGATGGAAAATTTGTCTATCTATAGAAATATGCAAATTTTGAAGTCAACTATGTGGGTCCAGATCTATGCTTGTCTTCTTGTCGAGTTGATGGATCCAAATCTACAGAAAAATGGGTTGAATGATGTCTCCAAGCTTGAATTAGGTCTTTGTTGACTTGAATAGCTTTGATGAATTTTTGACCACTTTTCAACACCTATTTCTTTGACAAATCTTCCTACAAGACCTGCAAACACACATGCAAAGAGGGTAAAAATGATTAAGGGTCATCAAACCCTTGATAAAGAAATGAAATTAAATAATAAAGGAATGATGAAAAAACAACATCCAAGTGTCATAAACTCACCAAACCCTTGTTGTTGAAGTTTGAGGATATGTCAATGGCTGCTCCAAGATGCTTGATTCAATGATGCTATGATGCTTGAATGCAAGAATGAAATGGATTAATGTGTGAATTAGAGAACTAGGTGATTGGGGGTTAAAATGGATAGAAAAACACTTATTTATACAAACTTATGCCCTAATTTCCTAAAAATACAATATCACAGACCGATCTAAGCTCATAATGAATAAAAACCTAAAATAAATTTGAAATTATTTAAATTTTATGTCGAGAGACTCATTTTCCACTCATGGTGAATGGGTCCCACTCAAGATATGCAGGTGGGTGTTGGGGATTAAGTTGTGTTTAATGATATTTGTCAGGTTTATATTCAAAAATACACTTAATTAAGGCATGCAAGTGCGTAAAGGGGCCAAATAAAGCATAAGAAAGGTGTAATTAGTGGTGACAAGCCTAGAAAAGTGTGAAAGTTTGTTACAATACTTTACAACACTTTAGAATAAGACTTGATAAGGGATAAAAATGGAATATTTAGATGAATTATAATAATAAGAGTCTATAAAAGTGTAGAAATGTGTTACAATACCTTCACAAGACATCATAAAGTCTTAATAATTTGAATATTCAAGACCTAACATGAATGTATAAGTTACATTGCAACATTAAATCTAAGCAAAATAGGTCAAGCATCATAAGAAAAAGGCCTAAATCACCATGAAAATATCTAAAGATCCATTTTTCTATGGTACACCTTCCTACCTTGAATATTTCCACTAGTACTCATACTTATGTGGCATCTAATCTTATAACTCCTCCCATAAGAAATCCATTCACTAGTTCTTCCAAAACATACACACCACCACCATATTCATCTCCATCTCCAACCACAAGAAATGATCCTATCATTAACCATATTTTACAAAGCCTTTCATCCATTCAGCGTCAAGTTTCCACCATAAATCAAAATCAAAATGGTCCACCTTCATACTATGTCAAAAGTAACCCATTATCCTTGGAGATATTGAGTACTCTTGTGCCACAAGGTATAGAGATCCATAGATTTAAAAAATATGGAGAAAATGGGGATCATACTAATAATTTTAATGCTTACTACTTTGTGTAGTGACTTTATCCTAATTCCTTGAAGAAAAACTATTGGCTAAGCTTTTTCCTCGATCCTCGAAATACATTTCCTTGGATTGGTTTTCTACATTACCAAATAACTCAATTCATTCATTCAATGAAATTTTTTAGGCCTTTATTAACCATTTCCAAGTGCATATGGTTCCTAAAATGACATTAGCTGATTTGATGAGATGTAAGAAAAATGAGGGTGAAAAATTCATTGACTTCATTTCACGCTACCAATCACATTATTCCCAAATTAGTGTGAAGATTCTTGATTCCCGCCTTCACAATATGTTCACATAAAATTTCCAAAGATAAGAGACAAGCTCCCATGATGAAATTCCCTTCCTTCATGTACTTATGCATTGCTCTTCGAGATTATCACAATTTCATAGGTAGTAATGAATTGAAAACAACCTCTACCCATATTGAAAAGTCCAAAGCTTCAAACCAAACCTTTCAGAAGACAAAATAAAATTTCCTTCAACTAAATTCTACCTCTCAACCTACCCAACCAGTTTCCCAAGTAGCTTCTATAAAGAAGAGTAATCCTTATATCTTTGGGGATTTGAAAAGAAAATTTACACCCTTACCTAACACACTTCATAACATTATGACCCAACTATTAAACAAAAACATGCTTATCTTACCTCTCGTTCAACCCCTTGACCCTAGGAAAACCAAGCTTCAAACATAATGCCTATTGTGCTTATCATCAACAAAATGGACATGATACAAAACATTGCAAGCGTCTTAAAGATATTGTGCAAGACTCATTGATTCTAATCATATCCAAATTAGAGGTGAAAATGACAAAGGTAATAAGTTTGTAGCTCCTCCAAACCAAAACTTGAAAATCTTTACCAATCCCATGCCCAACCATAATATTTCATTTGTTAAGGCTAGTGAAACTAAGCCCGATGTGATGAATGTTGACATAAATGATGAGAATACAAGTAATCATCAAAAAAATCCTATGGATACTAATGAACAGAGTCCTATTGATACAATGATATGAGTGATTAACATTGATCCTTGTAAAGAACAAACCATAATGCCAATCGACATTACTTTCTCTTTAGAAGAAACAATTCAACATCCACCCAATGGTCCTCTTTACATAGATGACATAATCAATAATAGGCTCACTCCTGGGATTTTAATTGATCATGTCTATGGAGAGAATTTGATCACATAAGAACTCTTATATGTGCATGAACCTACTCAAGATAGATATGTTAAACTGAAAAACATGGATTAAAATGCATGATGGTTTTGCTTGTGCTATGATGGGCTCGACCACACTCCCTTTACAAGTAGGACCTAAGAAATTAAATGTATCATTCTCTATCATATATAAGTCAAACCAATTTCATGCGAAGTTGGGCTACAAATGGCTTAACTCCATGAATGTGGTCCCATCTTTTGTCCATAAGTGCTTAACGTTTCCAATCAGTAATGAAATATTTACTGTGAACCATAGTGGCTTTAGACCCCCATCTAAATGTGGAAACTTTTCCTTAGATTTTTTTTGGATTGAGCCCATGGAACCTATAAGACCTTTTTAATATTTCCTTTTCCTATCCCACTAAAATTTCAAAGAAAAATGCATAGCTAGATCATCCCTTGAGAACTTTCCTCCACCCATGATTCAACCTCCACCCCTTGAAGAAAAAAATAGTGAGCCTAAACCCCTTCCAACAAACCAAGACCCACCAATGAAAACTCCCTCTCCTATCTCCTATAAAAGAACTAGAGAAAACCAAACAACTCCTAGTTCACCTCCTAAGCAAATTTATAAAGCCAAAAAAGAAAGTGGTTGAACAATCTTCCATGGTTTCTTCTATTCTTCCTTCACAAGAAGAAAAGGAACCTATGGTTGAAAAACCCATTCCTACACAAACGAAACTTGAAAACCATAATAAAAGGAACATTAATGCTAGAGAGTATAGGTGTAGCCATTGTTCTATTCCTTGAAAGATGAATGACGAGAACAACATTAAAAATAAAAATCTGAACTTGATAGAAGAAAAAAAAAATGACCCTCCTCTCTTACCAAAACAAATAGAAGTTATGTCTCCAACACAACAATGACTGGAGCCTTCTATGGATATTATCATTCATCCTCCTATTGTGGTTAACTTGGATGATGATGAGGAAACTACTAAAATTGATGAAAAGGTGCATAATGAGTTGAATTTTCTATTTTCCTCTTCCATGAGCTTAAATGATAAAAATTGTGATGATCCTCCTAAACCGAGTGATCCAATGTGTGTTGAACTTGCTAATTATCCTATTACAACACTTGATGTTGTCCCTCTCGCTAGTGATCTGAATTCTACATCTACTGAACAATACTAGGATGTAGATGACCTACTTTAGGTTGACTCACATGTGCTTTACTAGTGTTTTATATTTTCTTTTTCCTTTTTCAATCCTTTTTTATTTATTTTTACTTTTGACATCTTTTCTTTTGATTTTAATTTTTGTCTTGTGTTTTCCTTTCTAGGATGACGCAAGGCATTGAAACACCCTATGTCTCTTCCATGTCTACCAAAAAGATTTTTCTTTATCTTTTCTTTTCATTCTCATTTTTGTCTTGTGTTTTCCTTTTGGGGATGAAACAAGGCATTGAGACATTCATGTTTCTTCCATGTTGACCCAAAAGGTTTTTCATTTTTTTTCACTCTCTTTGTGTCATTTTTTCAGTTCTATGTGTATTTTGGGAATGATGGCAGTTTCAAGCTCTCTAATATCATTGCAGCAAAGACAGATAATGACCTCGAATCCATAAATCACTTATGTTTTTTTGGGGGGAAACCCTCTCTTTTCCTTTTTCATTTTTGGCTACTTTAAAGTAATTGCTCAAAGCATGGTGTTAGAAATTTCTTTAAAGTGGGGGCATACATTGGTATTATTTTGGTATTTATTTTCATGTTCTTTGATGTGATTTTCCTCTTTGTGGTGACATCTGGAGTAATGTCCTTCAAGAGTTGGATCTATCTCAACATATTATATTCCTATTAGCGGTGATCTGATGCATTGCATTCCCTAAGTTTCATATTTTTTTATCCTTTGATTGATCCTCTCTTGGAGACAATAGGAACAATGTCCCCTAATATTAAAACCTCGAATGAAAAAAGAAAAATTCCTTTGAAAATATCTCTTTCTTGTTGCATTGCATTTTTATTTTTGTACCTTATTAAATTTATGGAGGTATGGCTTTAATATGGTCCCCTGGGGCTCACCTAGTGAGCACCTAGCTTCACTAGCCCTTGTGAGCATGCATTTTTGTACCTTATTAAAGTCGTGGAGTTATGGCTTTCATATGGTCCTCTAGGGCTCACCTAGTGAGCACCTAGCTTCACTAGCCCTTGTGACCATGCATTTTTCTTTTTGTCCTTATCATAGTCATGGGGGTATGGCTTTGAAATGGACTTCTTGGGGCTCACCTAGTGGACACCTAGCTCCCACTAGCCCTTGTGACCATGCATTTTGTTTGCATAGTGGACAAGGTGTTCCACTTGTAAACCTCTTTTGGAAAAATAGCCTAGACCCGATCCACCACATTGGATATCCAATCGAAGCTTCATTTGTTTTACTTTTCCGTTTCTTTTTCCTCTTTCCTTTTTTTTCCATCTTTGATGGTGTATGTTTTTGATCTGATTATGGCTTCATATATCATTCGCAAGCATGTTCATTTTTTCCTATGTTTGTTTCCCATAGGATCTTGATCCTCAAGGCTTGGCCACCCTCTTGATTATTGTCATCCTATCTTACTGGAATTTGTACATGGGAACCCCTCTTGATTGCGTGGTTGGCTACTTTAGTGTAAGTTTGAAACAAGTTCATCCTTTTACTAAAGTGGGGACTAAATGTATACCCTTGCATTTTCACACTTGTTTGGGCCCACCTTGATTTATTTATCCCTATTTATGTATTAATTGGTCCTATTTTGCATCCCCAAGTCCTATGAATTATATCTTTTTCTAGCTAATCCTGGCCTTCTCCAATGAATAAATGATAATTTAATGATTTCATCACAGTGTCCTTGATTTTTGGGTTGGGACTAAAATAACAAGTTCTAGTGCATCTTTTTCCCCCAAAGGTCTTTGGACGTTGATTTTTAGGTATCTTAAATGGGCCCCTTTTTAGAGTTTGTGCCCAAAGTTTCATGACTTCAGACTAAGACACCACCTAGGGAATCTTAGTCCCCCTTGAGCTATTTTTGGGATTTAATTTCAAATTCTGGCGAGATTTAGCCTCCTTCATTTAATGAATTCATATGTTGGCTTGGTATGTTGTAATTTCAAGATATTAAGAATAAATAAGGATAAATACAAGGTTCATTCATTCATTCTAATCCAAGTATTTTGTGGGAACATTTATCCTAGCATAATTGAATTCACAATGGAATTCAAGAGCAATTTGATCAAGCATTTGATCCACCATTAAGATTCAAGCATCAGATCAAAGATATTCTTGCATTATGTGTGTTGTGGTAACATTTGTGATGTAGGTTTTTGGTTCAAGCAAGAAATTCATGTCCATATTCATTGAGCATTACATTGTTTCAAGATCCATGTCCATTGCAGCCATTTCACACAAGTTTGAAGACTTTCTAACAAGGGTTTGGTGAGTTGTAGCATTGCATGTTGTCCATTCACCATTTTCCTTCATTATTATCTTTCATTTCAAGGTTTAATTACCAACAAGGGGTTTGACAAAGGAAAACCCCCATTCATTAACAATCAACAAGTTTTTTCTCATTTTACATATTTGTGATTGTAGATCTACGTTGAAGACTTGAAGATCATTTGGAGTGGAAAGTTGTAAAGTTGTAAAGTTTTATGAGAAAGTTGTCATCTTCATGGAAACTCACCTACAAGCCAAATTTGAGGGTTGCAAAGCCTGATATCAGAAAAGAAGGAAGTACAAATATAAAGCCACAAGACCCCATTTAGAGATTTCAGAAATTCCAAATGAGACTAAGACAATAGTAAAGGCATCTTATTCCTTCCAAGGCTATTTTTCATAAATTCTTCCAGATCTAGTTTCGATATTCGAATATTCGACATCTTCCCCAAAAAATAGCACCGAGACCAAGACATGGCATCTTAGTCCTCCCTAACATATTTTGGTAGCTTCTTTGCATTATCAAAATCCTCACAACATCACCAACTTCCCAAGCACATACCTCCTAATTCCTTGTTCATTATTTTCATTATTTGAATATTTCATTTAGCTTGCATTGTTAGATTTTGTAAGTTGAATGCTTGTTTGTCTTTTCCAAGCATTTGTTTGGTGATGAACCCCTAAAAGCTGAAAAATCCCTCTCCTAGGTCTTCATTGTGAATTGAATCACCTTGTGAGGTTGATAGTCAATCCAATTATGACTCCTAGGACATTATTGAGTGTTTGTGGGAGAACAATGGTACCATTAGTGCACCCTCCTTTTCACCTACAAAACAAAAAGTATTGTTTTCAATTGTAGGAAAGTTCAAATTGGTTATGATAGCCAGAGTGCTATTCATTTAGCCAAGAATCATATGTATCATGCTCAGATAAAGAACACAGATATAAAATATCATTTTGTTTGAGAAATGGTTTCTAATTGAAAAATTGAGTTGAATAAAATTGACACTAAGGTTAATGTTGCAGATTATCTTACCAAGCCTATGAGCACAAATACATTCATTTGGTGTAGAGAGGCCACATGCTTTGTTTCTTATACCTATTTGTTTCCGTGATGGTGTGATTCCCCTAGCTCTTGCAAGGTATTCAACAAGTGGGAGAATGTTGGGAATCAAGGTTTCTCAACCTTGGCGATTCCTAAGTTGTTTATTTATTATTATTTTACATTTTTCTTGAATAAATATCATTTTTGTTCTTAAATATTTATGCTCTATCAAAAGGGGTGTGATATTTTGAGTTTGCACTTTTGCCACATGTCGGTGCCTTCAAAAATAAGTTATTACTTCTCAAAAGATTCCCACTTAGTGGTATAACATGGAAAGCCTATTTTTAAGGATGTTATGATGGATTCTATAACAACTATAAGGGCTAAAAGTTGAGGATATCATTTTGGACGTGAGAATCATCTATGACACGCATAAGAGAATCTTTGATGGGTATGTGTAGGATCATGATGGGCCAAAAAGTGGCAATATGATGGGTATGTGTAGGGTATGTGGCTGATGATTTTTTAAGGGGATTCTTAGCTTTCCACCAATATAATTCATGTTTTACTTTAAATTTAATAAATAATTATTATTCATTTTCTATCTGAATTATGACTAAAGTCCTGATTGATAGGTTGATTGAAAAACATCTATAGCTTTCAAATGGTATCACATTTTTTCAATTCAAAACATGCATCACATTCTATGCTTCACATACTATAGGACTAAAAAAAAAGAATTTCTTGAAGTTTTGACCAAGTTAAGGTGGTCAAACATACGAGTTTTTATATTTTTTAAAAGTTGCAATAAAAAAATCAGAATTAATTATTTACTTAGAAAAATTTACAAAAATATATGCATCACATCGGGACATGATTCCTCTACTTAGATCTAAAATCTTATAAAAAAATATTATCATTTTATTATGGTTACGGTGGTCAAATAGACACCCACTTCTTATTCTTTCCTTGAAATTTAAGTACTAATGCATTGATATTTCAAATTTTCACCAAATAGATTTAAAAAAAATAAAAATAAACCTAGTAGTTTAGAAACAACATTCAATTTTCTATAGATTCTATTCTTACATATTTTTGAAATAATATAGATAACCTATTCAAATTTTTATGTCAAGTTGCCTAACTCTAATTTTTCTAAATTTTTCACCACTTAAGTGTCTGTTTTTTCCATGATGATCTTGCACATACCTGAATAGCTATTGATGGTTTATGATGCATGTAAGAGAATCTCTTATTTTCTAGGAATTCTTAGGACAACTTGTAAGAGGGTGTAATGTCATTTAAGAGACCATGTTTAGCATGTAAGAAGTCAAATGGATTTTTACCACATGGTATTTCCAAACCTTGTTTTCACCCATGGTAATGTTTAATGGAGGTATTTTGGGCCCCCATGAATCTATATATTGAGGGGTTGAGTTAGAGACACTATGAGATGTTTTATAGGTACATAGATGTTTCTAAATTGAGGAGGAGTTGGAGTGGATGTATTATAAACATATTTTTTGTTAATACAAGCTATTCATATCTTCTTTGGTAGAGTTTTTTCCTGAAAGGGTCTCTCCACATTAAACACTTTCTTATTTGTTCTACTTTCCATTATAGAATTTCATTGTTATAATTGATTTAAAATCCATATGGTTAACACTGTTTATAGATCTAATTTATAGTTGTTTTAAGATTTTGTTATTGTTGTTCTCCTTCTATTTTCTAACATAGTTAAATATGTTTTGATAATTGGCTAGATTATGACTAAATAGTTTAATGGAATACTAATTCACCCCCCGTCTTAGTATTTTGGGTGTTCAACAATTGGAATGAAATCCAAGTTCCTTCTGAAAAGTCTAAGAGCTTGATGAAGATAATGGAGTTTGAACACATGGATGATAAAAGGTATCATATTCTTTCGGAAGAAATTCCTGTAATTGAATATGAAGAAGATGACTTCATGTTTGATAGAGAAGAAGTTAAAGCTGCTCTTGAAGATCTTGACAAAGTTGAAAGTGAATTTTTTTTTTTGAAGGAAAGCCTAGGAGAAGAAAATGAATGCATCAAAAATATGAGAGAATAAATTAATAAGTTTAAAGAAAGACATTGAGAAGTTAATGAATAGTTGACGGAGGCAAATGAATACATCACCGAACTAAAAGTGTAAGTGGAATAAAAGACGAGAATTGAGGATTTTTTGAATGCTAAAATACAAAGCAAGGCTAATGAAGTACAAATATTTCCTTACTAGTCTTTTTTTTTTTTTCATTTTCATGTTCTTTGTGTGATTGCATGTGCGTAATGTGATCCCCTATATTATTATTTTTTATATATCTTTCTCTTCATGTGCATTCCTCTATTTGTATCTACACTCTTCTATATGTCATAAACATTTATCTTTAACTTTTGTCTTGTTTTTTTCTTTTGGGGATGATGCAAGGCATCAAGACATTTAGGTCTCTTCCATGTTGACCTAAAAGCTTTTTCTTTGTTTTCATGTGCTATGTGTCATTCTTATTATTCTATGACTATTTGGGGAATGATGACATTTTTGAGCTCTATAACAACATTGTAGCAAAGACATGGTGACCTCAAAACTATGGATCCCTGATGTAATTTTGATATTTCATTTTGGGGGAAACCCCTTCCTCTCTTTCATGGCGTAGCTTCATTTGGAACCATATGACTTGGCATAGGGCTTTCTGAATAAGCTCTCATGTCCTCTTTATTGATAGTATTGATTATTTACTACTTTGAAGTAATTTCTTACATCAATGGTGTTCCCAATTTATTTAAAGTGGGGCATACATTGGCATTATTATTTTAAATTTTTTGACATTCCTTATGTTTCTTTATGTGATTTTCTTTCTTCTTGTGATACATGTTTTTATTGATGGTTTCATTGGGTTTGATGTCCTATGAGAGCATGATATTTCTTAGCATTTGACTTTCCTCTTAGTGGTAATGCTACATGTTGCATTCCCTAAGTTGTGAATATTTTATCCTTGACTTGTCTTCTCTTGGAGACATTAGGCACGATGCTCTCTAAGAGGAGACCTTACATGAACTAAGAAAAATCCCTTTGAATAAACTTTATTTCTATTTTTTTCATAAGTGTTTAGCATAATATAGCTTGTTAACCTTATCAAGATTGAAGTTTATATTTTTGTGTTGCCTTATTGGAGCTATTAGATATATAGCTTTATTATGGTTAGTATGATGAGAGCTTATAGACTTGACATGACTTTCTCATTCTATAGTGAGAGCCTGTAGACCTAGCATGGCTTTCTCACTTAGCCACTTTTTAGGGACTCACCTAGTGGACAACTTGAGGTTCCATTAGCCTGGAGTGAGCATGTGTATTTTTTTGCATAGTTCACATCACATTCTATTTGTGAATTTTTCTAGAAAAGCAGTTGAGATATGTTCCACATTGTGTTAAATAGTCGAAGCTTGATCCTGCTTTTTTATTTTCACCTTTTCTTTTTAAGTCTTTGATGTTGTATAAATGAGTAATCCTTTTTTGCTACATACATATGTTTTGAATGCCTACTTTAGTGTGAGTTTGACACAAGGTTGACCTCTCACTAAAGTGGGGGTTAAATGTAGTGCGGAAAAAGGTATCCGTTTTACATTTTCACACTTTTTTTGGCCCTCTTATTTAATTTGGACTTAATTGTGCCTTATTTTAGTGTTGTAAAGTGTACCCCTTTACAATTTCACACTTATTTAGGGCTCCTTTAATTAATTGAGATTATTTTTCCTTATATGGCCCCTTAATTCATTTTCTAAGCTAATTTAATTATATTTTCTAAAGAGGAAACATGACATTCATTAATGCCTTAACATGACACTTTTAATTGAGCAATGTGTGTCCTAGGTTTAGGGACCTAGGACCCATTCATCCATTAGACCTAGGACCTAAATTTAAATTATTTTTTTGTTGGTATTTTAACATATTCAAATCTATATTCAAATGCCGGCTTGTGATATTTGAATTTTGTGAAATTAAGGATATTTTGTTGGAAAAACAAGGATAAACAACTGAGAGGGGGGTGAATTAGTTGTCACATAATACTTAAATAATTTCAAACTTTATTTAACTCAATCTCAGATCTAATGAATAAACAATAAACCATAAACATTCAATACATCATAAACACAAAGAACACCAATATTTTTTACGTGGAAACCATGTTAGGGGAAAAACCATGGTGGAGGTTAGTCCAAAACATTATACCCTGTTAAAAGTATAATGAGAAATAATGGGAATGCACATGCATTCGGACACACTTCCTAGAGCTCACTGCTCAAATACAAAAGAGGACTCACTATCCAAAGAAAATTTTGGATTAAAACCACCCAAATTGTGAACTAAGAAAATAGTTTCTACACAAGCCTGATTACAGTTCTAGTTTAGCACAAAAAAACCTTCTTCACTCTTCACTCAAACTTCTTCACACTTCACTCAAACTTCTTCACACTTTGCTTAGTCTTCTTGACACTCTGCTATTCAATTGAATGATATTCTCACATACACACATAGGAGAAAACTGAGCACACTTTACATCGATGAAACAATCACTCTTATATATCCACAACATGAGATTACATCAAGAACTTTGTCAGCCAGAAATATAAAACATGTTTTCAATGTCGGCCCAAATTTACAAATAAATTTTCAATTTGAATCCACCAAGGTCAGCCACAACATAGTGGAGACCCAAATTAACAACTCCAACCCAAAAATACTTCAATTAATTTCACCTCAAAGATCCACCACATGTTACACTCATCATGTCGGTCAAGAACATGTAAAACTGAACATACAGAGAAAAATATTTGACCACTAACACACTGATCAATGTGGACATACCACAAAGATAGAGAATGATCTAGAAACATCCAAGAACACCAAGAAACAACAAAGAAACATCCACAACAACTAGAATTACCAGAATTATACCAACTTTAATCAAGAACACTGATAGAGACCACAAAAACACTGTCACTACACAAATCTTCATAATTTTGAACAAATCTTCACACCGACCTCTGAAAATTCTAGAGAGTGGACTAGATACACTAAAAAAAAACCCTTTAGTCCACAACAATTGATCTTCAATGTACAGAACAAGACCCCTTCATGACCTTCACAATTCCACTGGGAACCTGCAATACTTTCTTTTACAATTTTTTGAATATCCTCAACATATACAACCTTCAATACATCAAATGCTAATAGTGTTGACATCAATGACAACCACATATTAGCCACACAACCAAAACATCCAACAATCTCCCCCTTTGGCATTTATGGCAACACATGATGTGAAAAACACCATCAACCTAACTCTCAATCAATACTTACTCCTCCTTAGATTCTGACTCTTCTTCCTTGACTTCTTCTGCAAGATCTTCTCCCCACAAGAAATTTTACTCTAGATAGGTATCAGTTTTTCACATTACTCTTCTCCCCCTTTGACATCACTGAAAAAGATAAGCATTATCTTTCCACATACAAGCTTTGAACCTCATATCTACACATCTGACTACTCCCCCTGAGTAGTAGCCATGGAAACATCAATCCAAATTAGAATATGATCATGAAATGCATGGATTGATGCAAGTTAATGCATCCTAGTTCATATCAGGAGGAGTAATCAGCCCTAGCATCCCTTTGAGATACTCAAAAGTATCCTTAAAAAATGACTTAGTGAAAATATCTACAATTTTTTCTTTGGTAGGTACATGCTCCAGTCTAGCTTATTTTTCACTCACTTTCTCCCTCAAAAAGTGAAACTTGATTGATATATGTTTGGTCTTAGAGTGTAGCACAAGATTCTTTGATATGTTAATTTCACTTGAGTTATCACAGTATATGGCAATAGGTTCATCATAGACTACTTTGATATCTTTCAACATCTATTTCATCCACATCACTTGAGTATAGTTATTTGCAGAAACAATATACTCTACCTCAGCAATAGATAGAGAAATGGAATTCTACTTTTTTCTCAACCAAGACAACAACTTCTTCCCTAGGAAGAATGCACCACCACTAGTAATCTTTTTGTCATCTACATCTCCTACCCATCCGCATCAGTATATGCATTTAAAGTAAGATCACCATGCTTAGGGTACCAAAGCTCAAAATAAATTATTCCTTTCAGATACCTAAAGATTCTCTTAATAGGAGTCACATGAGATTCTTTTGGATCAACCTAAAATCTAGCAACCATACATACAACATTCATAATGTATGTTCTAGTTTGAGTTAAGTAGAGTTATCCACCAATCATTGATCTGTATCCTATTTGATTTTCCTTAGAAGAATCATCATTCTGTGTCAAATTACATCCAATTACCATGGGAGTACCAACAAGTTTTGAATCATCCATGCTAAAATTCTTTAGTAGTTCTCTCACATATTTGGACTAAGATATGAAGATCCCCTTGTCTAACTGAATAACTTGTAATCCCAGAAAGAACATCCTTTCTCCAATCATACTCATCTCAAACTCACTCTTCATTTCATCAGCAAACCTCATACATAGATTATCATATCCTCCAAAAATAATTTCATCAATAAAGACTTCAATAATTAATTCTTTATCATGATCCAATTTGAAGTATAAGTTGTTGTCAGTAGTACCTTTATTGAATCTAAGGTTCAGTAGGTATTTGTCTAATCTAGCATATCCGACTTTGAGGGCTTGCTTGATTCCATACAAATTTTTCTTCAATCAGAAAGCCATGTCTTCCTTATCAGTTAGTTGAAATCCATTAGGTTGTTCAATAAATACTTCTTCTTCTAGCTCACCATTCAAAAAAGCTGACTTCACATGCATTTGATAGACTTTATAGTTCTTGTATGCATCATAAGCAAGAAATAACCTTATAGCTTCAATTTTATCAACAAGGGAAAATGTTTCTTCAAAATCAATACCTTCCATTTGTGAATACCCTTTACATACCAGTCTTGCTTTATTCCAGACCACTTCACCTTGTTCATTTAGCTTATTTTGAAAGAACCATTTAGTACCAATTACATTTTTATCTTTTGTTCTAGGAACTAGTATCCATGTATCATTATTTTCAATCTGCATCAATTCTTTCATCATAGCTTCCATCTAGTGTTCATCACTGCAGGCTTCTTTGACATCTTTGGGTTCAATCTTGGAAATCAAGCAATACTCTTCTGCAATCTTTCTTCTAGTTTGCACTCTTTTATTCTTATCTCCTATAATTTGATTTTTAGAATGATTTAGCTTTACATACCTCAGAGTTTTAGGATTTTCTCAAACTTCTGATTCTTTTGTTCTTTCTTCTGCACTTGCACTTGTCTCTGCTTCCTAACTATCTTGGTTTACCAAAAAAAATTGAAGTTGTCTTAATGAAACATATGGCTCAATTTGAAGTTGATTTTGTGTCTTAACAGTCTTCTCTTTGTTTGTATTATCTTCATCTAAATCATATCCACAATAGTTGGATGATTTAGTAGAATCCTCATCAACTTTGACAGTTGCACTCTCAACCATTTTCCTTGGTCTTTTTTTATAGCACCGGCAGGCCTTTCTTTTAATAGAGTAACCTAGAAAGATTCCTTCATTGCTTCTTGCACCAAAATTTCCTATATCATCATATCTCTTGGTGTAGCATTTTCTTCCAAAGATCTTAAAATATTTAACAGTAGGCTTATAACCAAACCATAATTCAAAAAGAGTCTTACCAAAATTACCATTACCATTTACCTAGTTCAAAGTATACACAACAGTGTTTACTGCTTCACTCTAGTAGATGTGAGGCACATTTCTTTCAATCATCATTGTTCTAGCAACATCTAATTTTTTTTTGTTCTTTCTCTCAGCAACACCATTTTGTTGAGGGGTTCGGGGAGCAAATAACTATCTTTTGATTCCATGCTTTTCATAGAAAGAATTAAACTCCCTGGAGGTGAACTCACCACCTCTATCTGACCTTAAGCGTTTGATTTTTAGACCTTTCTCATTTTTTTCCATAACTTTGAAGCTTTTGAACTTTTCTAATGCTTCACATTTTTCTCTTAAGAAAGAAAACCATATCATTCTAGAGTAATCATCAATAAGTAGCATAAAGTACCTTTCAAAATGGAGAATTTTGACTCTGGAAGGACCACATTTGAATGATGCCATTTTCTCTAAAAAGAAACTGTAGTCTATTTTCCCATCCGACTCTCTTTGCAAATTGTGCTAGCAGGCTTCACTAGCTTAGGTATATCTCTTACTACTTGAGTGGAACTTATTTTCACAATGTTATAAAAATTCACATGACACAACCTTCTATGCCATAAAAAGCTTTCATCTACTTGAGAAATTAAACAACTTTTGCTAGCAGAATTTAGGTGAAAAATAATACCTTTTGTCTTTTTACTTGAGGCAATTACATTTCTAGAGCTTCCATATATCCTACATCTTCCATCTTTGAACTAAAGATAATAACCTTTGTCTACCATCTATCCAACACTCAACAGGTTATGCTTCAAGCCTTCAACATAAAGAACATCATCAGTGTTATGCTTACCACTAATACAAATAGATCCTCTGCCATGAATCAAACAAGCATTGTTATCTCCAAATATTACAACTGCATTGTCATACTTCTCTAGACTTACAAATTTGATTTTGTCACTAGTCATATGTTGTGAGCATCTGCTGTCAATGACCCACTCATAATTTTCTTCAATTCGTGTTGTAAGAGCTTTCTCAACTTTTTACAGATTCAGTAGCCACGGGACTATTTTCCTTGATAGCAATGAAAACTCAATCATCTTCATTTCCATTATCTTTATTAGACTCGTCATCAGTCACACCTTCTTTAGCAAAGTAACATTTCTTTTGGAATCTATATTTGTAAGGCTTAGATCTAGGAACTCTTTTAGGACACCTTGATGCAAAATGACCTATTTTACTGCAAGAAAAGAATTTGATAGGCAACTTTCCTTTATACTTACCTTGTCCTTTACCTTCTTTCTTCACTATTAGTGCTTCCAACTCTTCTACCTCTCTTTCTTCATCTTCAAGCTATTTCATTTCTTCCTCATACTTGATTTTCTTTCTAGAGCTCTCTCTCAAATCATATCTTTGCTTGTTTCTTCTGGATACAGTAGCCTTGAATGCAGTTTCAGTCTTAGGAATAGAATCACCAAATTCACTCAACTCAAAGGCAACAAGTTTACCAATCAGTGTGTCCCATGTCATATTCGTCAATGATCTGATTTCTTCAATAACATGAGCCTTTGCTTTGTAGGAATATTTTCATCTTCACCCATCTTCAAATTTTCATACTTGTCTTTCAAACTTTGTAGCTTAGCCATCTTCACATGTACATCTCCTTCATACAAATTTTCCAGCTTCATCCACATCTCATGAGCTATCTTTAGACCTAAGATATTTGTACGTCATTTCTGAATCTATTAAAGCACTCAACAAGGCTTCCATAGCCCTGACATTATTCTCAACCTCTTTAATGTCATTAGCAGTGGAGGAACCATTCTGAGGAATAACATATACGTTCTTTATAATTTTCTAGAAGGGTTCACCAATACACTTCAAATGACACTCCATTCGAGATTTCCACAATGAGTAATTTGTTCCATCAAATCTAGTACTTTCCTTCTTGTATGATTCCATCTCAAATCACCTGAATATTTTAAACTTCTTCAGAGGAACCAACTCTGATACCAATTTTTGGAAAAAAAAAAGGACATACAACTAAGAGGGGGAGTGAATCCGTTGTCATAGAATACTTAAATATTTTCAAACTTTATTTAACTCAATATCAAATCTAATGAATAAACAATAAACCATAAACATTCAATAGATCAAAAACATAGAGAACACCAAGATTTTTTATCTGGAAACCATGTTAGGGGAAAAACAACGGTGGAGGTTAGTCCACAATATCATACACTATTAAAAGTATAATGAGAAATAATGGGAATGCACATGCATTCAAGAACACTTCCTAGAGCTCACTACTCAAATACAAAAGAGGACTCACTATCCAATGAAAATTTTGGATTAAAACCATCCAAATTGTGAACTGAGAAAATAGCTTCTACAAAATCCTGATTATAGTTCTAGTTCAGCACAAAAAAACCTTCTTCACTCTTCATTCAAACTTCTTCACACTTCACTCAGTCTTCTTCACACTTTGCTCTACAATTGAATGATATTCACACATATACTCATAGGAGCACACTAAGCACACTTTACATCGATGAAACAATCGCTCTTATATATTCGCAACATGAGATTACATCAACAACTTAGTCAGCCAGAAATATAAAACATGTTTTCAATGTCGGCCCAAATTTACAAAAAAAAATTCAATGCGAATCCACCAATGTCGGCCCAAATTTACAAAAAAAAATTCAATGTGAATCCACCAATGTCAGCCAAAACATAGTGGAGACCCAAATTAACAACTCCAACCCAAAAAGAATTCAATTAATTTCATCTCGAAGATCCACCACACGTTACACTCATCATGTCGGCCAAGAACATGAAAAACTGAACATACAGAGAAAAATATTTGACCACAAGTACACCGATCAATGTGGACATACCAAAAAGATAGAGAATGGTCTAGAAACATCCAAGAAGACCAAGAAAAAATAGAGAAACATCCACAACAACTAGAATTACTAGAATTAAACCAACTTTAATCAAGAACACTGATAGAGACCACAAAAACACTATAAAAACATAGATCTTCATAATTTTGAACAAATCTTCACACAAACCTCTAAAAATTCCAGAGAATGGACTAGATACACTTAATAATAAACCCTTTAGTCCACAATAATTGATCATCAACGTACAAAACAAGACACCTTCATGACCTTCACAGTTCCACTGGGAAGCTGCAATACTTTCTTTTACAATTTTCTCAATATCCTCGACATATACAACCTTCAATATATCAAATGCTAATAGTGTTGACATCAATGAAAACCACATATTAGTGAGACAACTACAACATCCAACATACTTATCTATAAACATAAGGTTCTTTCACTAAGTTTCATCTAGAGTTTTCAATCTAGAAGATTTATGAGATCAAGTTAGAGTTCAAGAGAAATTCAAGGCATTCAAGAGAAGATTTATTGTAGTACTCAAGATCCAATTGTAATATCAAAGCCTTCTTGCATCATGAATGTTATTGGAGCTAATATGGTGATATAGGTTTCATGATCCATTCAAGCACATCTAAAGCATTATTTCAATTCAATATTCAAGGTTCAAGATCCAAATACATTGAATTCATATCATACAAGTTGCAGATTTACATTCCAAGGTCTATTCAAGGGTTTGTTGAGTGGTAACATAGATTTGTTCATTCTTCATTCACTTTTTCATGTTTCATTTTATTTTAAGGTTTGATTACCAAAATGGGTTATGACTAAGGAAAACCCCCATTCACGATAAAACAAAATGTTTTTCACTCTTGATTTTTTTTTGCAAATTTATGTGGAATAAATCTTGAAGATCTCTTGAATATCAAAATTTGGAGAAGTTTTCAAAGTTGTAAAAGTTGTCATAAAATTTTTCATCTCATAGAAACTCACTTTTAGAATGTATTTATGACTTTCCAAACCTAAAATTTGGAAAAATTGGAAGATTCAGATCTATAGCAAAGGCTTCAAAAAGTTGTAGAAAAACCCTAACTCAGGACCCATTCACCCCTAGATGAATGATTCCCATATTAGCTTAAAAAATTTACTTTTGGTGAAAGGTGAATTCAAATCTACTTCTCTCTAATCAATTTTGGTTCTATCAATATTAAGTTGAATCTTGTTGTTCCAAGTGTTAGATTGCAATTTAGTGTTGATTTACTATTTTTAGTTTTTCTCCCCATAGTGTTGTTTGACTAGGACCCTCGTTCAGACACAAAAAGGAAATTTAGAGATTCACACTTTGATTTTAATTACCTAAGGTTTGATAATCATTTTATTGTTCGGATCTGACTTCCTAATGAAATGAGGAAGAATAGGTCCATCATATTCAATTGATACCCCATCATCCATCAATCAACCTATTTTTCTTTCATTTTAGTGAGTTTCCTTTTAAAATTTAATATATGTCCTAGATATTTTGGTTTATGTTGAGGTGGTCCTATGATAAGTGCAGGTTTGGTTTGGTTTTACAGTTTTTTTGGAGGTGGGAAGATAATAAGTTGCGGTGTGACCACATTGACTTCTTTTTTTACGTGTTTTGGTATAACAAGCCTTATTGGATGATCTTGGTGAGATGAAATCCTCAAGGGCTTCATCTAACATGTCAAAGAGATGTGACATGATAAGATGTCTATGCTTCGTCCAAGGTTAATCATTTGATATTCCATTGTTAAATGTTTTAGGATAGTCTATGGTTTCAATCAGTTCTAAAAGAGAAACCATTTTATTTATATTATGCAATGAAAAAAAATGTCTACATAACTAAAGCTATCTAATACTAAAATGTACAAAAAGAATAAACTCATTTTTTTTCAAAATGCAAGTAAAAGGACAAATATCTCCAATAATCAAAGGAACTATTCTAGAATTCAAAAAAACAGATTTACTAGAAAAAATAGAAAGTAGACATAGACATAGAAATACACACAAAAACTTATCATGATACCTGTATACCCTAGGGAAAATGAATCTCTATCTAGGGTTCCAAAAAATAAAAAGTTGCATATTTGTTTGACTATTTAGGTTTGTTGTTTCTAGTTGCAATTTGCTACTATAGTGACAATATTTTGTAGAATTTTGATGAAATGTAAATGTAATTTTATGACAATGTATAAACAAAATAACAACTTTTTTGAATGAAATTTTGAATGAAATGTTGATCTAAATGGCTGAGACACACTTTAATGCAATCTACTATGTAGAAAGTATACAATATTTTTGGATTTTTTTGAGTTTAAGTTATGCAAACATGCAATATGCAACCCTAAATACAATGGAAGATAAGATGATGCAAAACATAGATATAGGGTTTCAAATATATCCAAATCAAAAAATTATGATTTATAATGTTGGGTTCACCAAATTAAAATGCGAGGAAAGTGGGTTCCTAATTGGGATTTAAAGATCCAAAAGAGGTGTCTTTCCCTAGGGGCATTTCATTAGGAAAGAGATCACAAGAAGTAGAGATTGAATTTCAACCTCAAAGGTGAGTCAATCATACCTAGATCTTAATTCCTTCTAGGCAATGGGATAATGGGATAGATATGAAACCAATTTGAAATGATATGAAATTCCTAAACTAAATGAACTATAAGATCTAGAACATGAAATGAGAATTATTGAAATTATAGAAATGGAAAACATAGTTTGTAGGAAGATCTGAGAAGGGTTAGGACACATGTACTAGTCATAAAAATTAGGACCTGAGCTCGATTGAAGGACAAGTTCACCCTAGAGAGAATGGATCATGGTAATCCTTCCCAAAACTATAAAAACTAAAGTTGTAGCCGTCTATCTGCACTGTGCTCTTGTACTTACAAGACTTCATTTTCGGATTTGCACCTGAAACAAATCCACAAACAAAAATGTGTGTTTGTTTGTATAGGGGATTACCTCATTCAAACCCAAAGTTTTGAAATTAAAGCTTGATAAATGAAAATGATTTTATAAATGATAGTATGTAATCCCTAACCTTAAGTGCATCTAAATTTGTCATGATCTAACTTGCAAAGAAACCCTACTCAAGTGTGTTTGAGTACGATTCATTCATGATAATGATAAGATCCACTTAGGGATATGTTAATACACCCTGAATAAATCTTAAGCACAATGATACCTTGCTATAGGCTGCTATTAGAATGAATCTCGAATATTGGAAAAGTAGAAAATAAGTCATTAGGGTATGGGAAATGACCAAATGCACCTCCCAAACCTAGAATCCATCATGTTCCACCATTGGCATCAACCTTCAATCATGAACAATGCTTGATAAAATCTTGAAAATGACCTTGAAGGACTACAAATACAAACAATATTGCTCTAAGAATTCAAATTTCCTTTCTTGAATATTATCTCCTTGCTTGCTTTCTTTCTCTTCAAAAACATCTCTAGATTGAAATGGTGAAAAGACTAGGTTTTATAAGATTCCTCTCTGATTTACCAAATATTAGATCATGATAGATGATAATTGAAAATTGAATTTGAATCATTTAAATACGACCAAAAACATATTAAAAAATGGGTCTAGTCCCACTTAAAGGGAAACCATTCACCCTTGGGTTAATGGGTCCTGGCCTAAAAGTCCAAGACACACATGATCCAAAGAAAATTTATGTTTGGATTCATTTATTTAATTATTATTTCAGTGTCTGAAAATGATAAAAATAGGCCTTGGGATGCATAATAAATGGAATTAGGGCCTATTTAGGAAGGGTGAAAATGCATAAGGGTAAAAGCACAATAGTGTGTCACACTTTCGACCAAATAAATAGTTCTAAGTGAACTATTTTTGATTGGAAGATATTTGGCCAAGTGGATTTTAGCTGAAACCATATGGAACTGATGTTGTAGGTACCTATTCAGTTGAAGAGGTTCTGACTGAAAGCCTCTTGGTCGAGTACGTCCGGCCAAAAACATGAAAATAGTGAGTGTATCTATTATTTATAGCTTGGAAATATCAATAAATTTTTGGTTTAGTACGTTTCAGTTGAAACATGCTTGACCAAAACATACTTAGCCTAGTAGGTCTAGTTAGCATCCTACTTGGCAACCAACCCACCTTTTTTTAGAATTTTTTGAAACATTCAACTTTGGCAGAGTATTTCTCTAGTTAGAATGATTTTTGTACAAGAAAGAAATATACCCTTTTGTAGAGCTTAGAGTGGTGAATCCAATTATACAATTTTTTAAATATTTTGATTAGTTTTAATGTATTTTATTTTTAAAATAATACAAGTAGGTTGTTAAAATTAATAAAGAGGCTGATTAGAAATTTAAAAAAAAAAGTAAAAAATATTAAAAACTTTTAAAACTTATATGGGGCACAAGAGGAGATAGTCTTATTCAAAAGGGTATATTTTTTTTTTTGAAAATGATTAAAAATATTGAAAATAGTTGATGAACCATGAAAACTATCGAATTTTGACATGTTTGACTTTAAAATGTTATTACAAGAAAACTATACATCAAAATTTGAATTTTTTTTCCATGCACAAAATATTGAAGTTACCTATTTGGAGAAAAAAGAAGAAGGGAGAAATGAAGTTTTTTTCAATTTGTTTCTTGCCAGCCCATGAAGTCACTCTTTTTTGAAATTTTTAGCATTCCAAAATCTATCCTTAAATTGATAAAAACATAATGAAATTTTTTAAAAAAAACTTTAAAAAAATTTAGGAATAAACTTTATCAAAATTTCTACATTTCATTAGTTTACACCATTTTGAAATTCAAAGCATAAAGAGGGTATGTGTAGGATCATGATGGGCCAAAAAGTGGCAATATGATGGGTATGTGGCGACGAATTTTTTTTACCCAAATTGATGAAACGAAAAGGGTTTTTAAAGGAGATTCTTAGCTTTCAACAAATATATAAATTATGTTTTACTTTTAATTTAATAAGTAATTATTATTCATTTTCTATTCAAATTATGACTAAAGTCTTGATTGATAGGCTGATTGAAAAACATCTATAGCTTCCAAACGTTGTCACATCTTTTGAATCCAAAACATGCATCACATTCTATGCTTCACATACTATAGGATTAAAAAAAGAAAAATTAAATTTCAGGAAGTTTTGACCAAGTTGACGTGGTCAAACATGAGTTTTTATATTTTTTAAAAGTTGTAATAAAAATTCATTATTAATTATTTACTCAGGAAAACAATTAAAAAAAAAATGTATCACATTGGGACATGAGTCCTCTACTTATATCTAAAATATTATAAAAAAATATTATCATTTTATTGTGGTTAGGGTGGTCAGACAAACACCTACTTCTTATTTTTTCCTAAAATTTAAGTACTACTGCAAAATTTCAAATTTTCACCAAATAGTTTTTTTTTTAAACAAACCTAGTATTTTAGAAACTACATTGAATTTGATATAGATTCTATTTTTATATATTTTTGAAATAAGATAGATAATTTATTCTATTTTTTAATGTCAAGTTGCCTAACTCTGATTTTTCTAAATTTTTTACCACTTAAGGGCCTGTTTTTTCCATGATGATCCTGCACATAGCCAAGACCACTTTTATGTGGTTGATGTTCAAAAAAAAAATTGTTGTTAGTTTATTCCTTTATAAAGTGTGACACAGGTTTGTGCTTTTACCCATAAATGTAAAGTCACTAAAATAGGTCCAAACTAAGTGTGAAATTATACTCTCTTACAAGGGAGTCTAATTTCCTACTCTACAACATAACATTGTATTCATAAAGTATGTTTAAAATATTCCATATGGTAAGGTATTTATATATTTGAGAGAGGTAGAATCAAGGGATATGATTGATTTAATTATTAATGGAGGATATTACTTGATAGGTTTGGAGCCATGATAAATCTCCAAGAGTGGTAGACCTAAAATGATTTGTCCCACTTGTGGGACATTAGAAAATTGCATGGTCAAGGAGGAAATATTTTAGCAAAATCCATTTTTTGAATATTTTTCTTTGAAAGATGGTACCTTCATTCAAAGTTGACCCAAATTCACCTTTGAATGAAAGTAGACCTTCATTCAATGGTCTTTCAATTTTTTTTATTTTCTAAAATAATTTTGTAAGTCGCAAAAAGGAACTTCATTCAAAGTTATGTTTGAATGAAAGTATTTTATTTGTGATGAAATATTGGATGTCGATGCTCAAACTAGTAGCATAAAATTGTATTCATAAATTATGTTTAGAGTAGCTCATATGGTGAGGTATTTATAAATTTGAGAGAGGTAGAATCAAGGGATATGATTGATTGAATAGACTAATGTAGGATATTGCTTGAGAGGTTTGGAGTCATGATAGAGAGGTTTGGAGTCGTGATAAATCTCCAAGTGTGGTATACCTACAATAATGTGTCCCACTTGTGGGAAATAAAAAAAAATCATGATAAAGAAGGAAATATTTGAGCAAAAACCTTTTTTTGAAGGTGACTCCAAAATCACCTTTGAATGAAAGTAAAATTTCATTAAATAGTGTTTCAAATTTTTACTTTTTAAAATATTTTTGAAGTCATGGAAAGGACCTTCTTTCAAAGTTACGTTTGAATGAATGTATTTTATTTATGTTGAAAAATTGGGTGTTGATGTTCAAACTAGTAGCATAACATTGTATTCATAAAGTGAGTTTAAAATAGCTCATATGTTGAGGTATTTATATATTTGAGAGAGGTGGAATCAAGGGATAGGATTTCTTTAATAAATTAATGGAGGATATTTCTTGAGAGGTTTGAAGTTGTGATAAATCTCCAAGTGTGGTAGGAATAAAATATTGTGTCCCACTTGTGGGACATTAGAAAATTGCATGGTTAGGGAGGAAATATTTTAGCAAAAATATTTATTTTAAGGTCTTTCTTTGGAAGCTAGTTCCTTCATTCGAAGGTGACTCTAGAACCACCTTTGAATGAAAGTAAACCTTCATTCAATGGCCTTTGAAGTTTTTACTTTTTAAAATAGATTTCAAGTAATGGAAAGGACCTCCATTCAAAGTTACCTTTGAATGAAGGTATGTTAATACATTTTAATTATGTGAACTTCATTTGAAGGTCCTTTGAATGAATGTCCATGGATGGGTCTTCCCACCTTGGTCCTTAGATTTTTCACATTTTTTTCTATTTTAGACATTGGGTTGGAACAACAAATAGTATTGATCTGAGAAGATAATTTGTAGGATTATAGACCTCAAAGTCATCTTTCCAAAAAGTAAAAATTTTAAATATATTTATTTTACTATTATATGTATTTTATATTTTCTAGTGAACATCTAATTTACGCAAAACATTAAGGTTTTTGTTTTACACATGTGAAAAATAGGAAAATATTTGTGCACTTGGTATGGTGTCCTTGTTTATACAAAAATAATAATTTGGATATACAAAAATATTTTTGTTATAAATTAAAAATTTGTCTAAATTATATTAAGGTCACATAAAAAATTTAATAATAAATAAAATATGTAAAAATAAGTTATAAAATAATATATGTGCACTAAATATTGATGTTGCCAATTTATATTTAAGAATTTATAATTTTATCCTTCATTAAAAAAAAAAGTGTTATGTGCAATAAATCATTTGATAATGTTCAAATACTATTAACTATAAAAAAAGTTATTAAAATTTATGTAAAAGGTTCATAATTTTTTATTTAAGATATATATGTATGTGTGTATGTATGTATGTATACATATATATGTATGTATGTATATGTATCTATATATGTGTGTGAGGGGGGAAACCACATAAGTCTAGATGAGATAAACATAATTGAAATAGAATCTAATCTATATTCAAGAACACTAATCTAAGATCTATTCCTACCCCTATGAAATGCACAATTAAGATTACTAAATTCAAGAACATGTAAATGAAATGCATAAAAAACAACTAAATTCAATAACAAAACTGTTACCCATATTGTATTGGAGTATATTTGCAAGGATGTGGTTGCTCATATCACTATGAAGCCTCCATAGTTTGTGTGCAAAAGCTTTGAAGAATGATGTATGGTTGATTGAAGTTATGTTGAAGCTCTATCAATGGTGATTATGAATATCAACAATACTTCATTGTGCAAATGATGTTGATTCTTTGATCCTTTTTTGTGAGGAAAGAGGTTTCTTATATAGAAAATGTAATTCAAAATGGATGATCAGGATTGCATAGTACAATATTTTGATCGATAATCCAAAATTGTTGAGGATTTAGACATGAACGATTTGTGCAAAATAAACAACTGATTGAAGAAATAGATTGATTAGTTAGGAATTAGATTCATCAGTCGATAATTAGATTGATCTGTCAAAAATTAGATTGATTATTTAGGAATTAGATTGATCAATCAGGGATAGATTGAGAAATTAGGGGATTTTAATTTACTCAATCACGAAAGTGGTTGAGTCTTATTAATAAATTTATGTATTTTGGAGTTGAATATGCAAATCAAGTTTGACTTTTGGAAATAGAGTTGCATTAGTTTGATTTGATTTTTGATGATGATTTGAATAGTTTATTTAATTCATTCAAATTTGGAGGTAAAGTGAGTTAATTAAATTATTATGATTTAATAATTCAATCGACTTAGGGGAGTAAAATGATTTAGCAATATAATTAAATAATTAGTGTTATTTAACTAATCAGGATGAAATAAAGTGAGATTAGGACTTTATTAAATAATTATAATTTATTTAATTGGTTGAAATGATGAAAAATCAAATTAATTAAATAATGCATATTATTCAATTAATAGAGGAATCTAGGGTTTTTGATGCAATTGATGCTTTTGATGCTTGATGATGTGAAATGTAGTGATGTATGCTAGTTTGGAGGGTCAGAGAATTTTAGGTGTCTACAATATGTATGTATCTACATATAAATGTTTATATGTATGTGCATGTGTGTATTATATATATATATATATATGTGAGAGAGAGAGAGAGAGTGTGTGTGTGTCTACACAAAAAATCTCAAAATTAATTAGTTCACATAATCTTCAAATTATTAATAGTTTAATTGGTGTTTTGTAGGTACCTTGAGGATGGGGTGCACCTTGATATTGAACTTGAGGAATCCTTTCATCTTGAGTTTGAGGTGTGCCTTGATGTTGCAAAACTCCTGGATATTGCATTTGAGGTACACCTTTGTGTTATGGATTTTGTTTTGGCAATTCATGTACTTGATTCACTTGATGTTGTGGAAATGGACTTTGTTGCTAATATGAATCAATGTTTTGATGATGTTGGAAATGTTGTTGATGTGGATATTGAGATGTTTGAGGATGTGTATTTTTTTGGTGTTGGAGGTTTTGAATGAAGGAATATCCATATTGATTTTGCATAGCATTAGGATCTTAATTTTGTTGTTGTAACCCTTGTTGATATTGTGGATTGTATGAAGGATCATAGGATGGGGGTTTTTGGTATGAGGTATCTTGATGTTGAAGATGTTGTTGTTGATCTGAACCTATGTTTTGAGGATTGTCAAGATGTTGTTGATATTGTGGCTCACTCTTTTGATGGTGTCTAAAGCATTATTGATAAATTTTTCCAATTTTGTTTCCAATTGCAATTAGGGAAAGTTCATGTTGTAGATTTTGATGGTGATTTTGAAACCCTTGATGTTGTTGTGACCCTTGATAAGAGTGATTCAGGTAATATATTGATGTTGACATTTTGTTGGGGATGTTATGGTTGCATGCTTAGGATGTTCTGATGCTCAATACCTTATTGTAAGGTCACTCAGTTTATATCCCCATGGGTTACTTTTGTCATTTGTGGTTTTTGTTGGGGGTATACTAGCACTACTTTTGTCTTCTTCCATTTTTCTTCCATGCTGTGAATGTTTGGTTTTCACAACCAAGAGTCAAGATCTTTGTGAATTTTTTCATGACTCCTAGCTACGAAATGAAAAAATTCTTTTCTTTTTGGATTTTCTATTTTAAGGGAAATGAAAGTTGCTTTTGTTTTTTTGGATTTTTAGTGCATTAGATATAAGTGTCGTTGGCCCATTGAAAAGTGAAAATAGAAAAGGTCTAGACAATTTTGATGATTGTGATACCTTCTCTAGATGTACCCTTTGGAAAACTTTTCGAGTAGGCTATTTTTTGAAAGGAGTATGGATTCCCATTTAAGGATTTTTCTCTTGCCAGAGATCATGAAGGGTGTATATATATTTCCATGTAGGAGATGGTAACATGAGTATTTTGACTACTAGGTTTGCTTTCTCTTCCTCTTTGTCTAAGATGTTTGTTGCATTTCTCTACTGGTTGGGTATTTTGTTCTTCTTACATATGAAGGTTCTTAAACTGCAAATGATATCAATTTTTCCACCTTCAATGTGTATAAGACTAAGTTGTAGGATTGGTGCTACAAGGTTTGATTGTTGAACCAGAGCAATTAGTCACCAAATGGTTATATGGTGAAAGTATGGATGTTTTGATGTGGTTTTTTATGAACTTCAAGACCCTAGGGTTTGAGTGTTGTTTGGGGTGATACTATCTTTGGAACTCAAAATGCTTAGGGGCCTGGATTGATATCTCACTTCTCCTTCTTGAGGAAATATTATAGAAAATATTTCTTGAACTATCTATGAGTTCCAAGTAACTGTTGATATATTATAAGTGTGGGTGAGGGAATAATCTAGGTTTTTGTGCTTTCATTCTGATTTCCAAAAGAAGGATAGAATGGTGAAAGTGGATGAATGACTATATGACTTAGTTGGTTTCCAATTTTTTTCTTCTAACAAGGATCCTATAAGTAGCTTTATTTTTTTTTCCCAATTGTCAGCAAGATAGAGAAATAGCATTGGTTTCTGAGCAAAAGTGCCAAACTGTGAGCAAGAGTGGCTACATTTACCAACTACGACCTAGAATGTGTCAAGTGTGCAGGTTTTTGAGAAGAAAGTGTGAGCTAGAATGACAAGTGTGGATTTTGTGTGTTTCTCCCAAATGTGGTTTTTACTCACTCAAAAGTGAGCTTTCCTTGGAAATTGCGAGTGAATCATAAGCAAGTGCACTATGTTTTGGGAAACAAGTGTGAGAAAATATGAGCAAGTGCATGGGTTCTACATCAAGTGCGTAGATTTTATCAAATGCAACTTATTTTCATCATTGAAGTTTCTGGTATAAAGAGAAAATGCAATGATTTATTAACAAGTATGACATAAAGTGGAGCAGTCACGCTAGAATTTTGTGAAAAAGTGGTCTTTATGTGTTTTGTTTCTAGTTTGAGCAATCTTTCTCTATATTTTTGCAAGTTTAAGTTGGTTTTTTTCTCAATTTCTTTGTGTTTGGAGTATGGCAAGTGATTACAACAATAATTGACTCACTCAAACAACATCGACTTGTGTGACCTTCATGTCTATGGCTTTAAGTTGTGAAATCACAATACCCAAGCCATAGTTTCCAACATTTACTTTGAGCCAATGTAGCTTGAAATTAAAGCCTGATTATTCAAAAACCTTCAAGGCGATCCTTTAGGAGTCCAATTATAGGGCTTCTCTTAAAAGCACATACTAAGTCAAAGGGTTTGTGATTCAACCATCATAATTAGTGTTTATTTGGATGTACTCTTTTTAAATCAAGCACATAATTTGATGTCCAGTTTGTTTTGAATTATTTTAGAAAGTTTAACATAAACAAACATTTACAACCCTAGAGATAGAAAAAAATCCTTTTAGGTATAAGATTTCCTCATGCCCTGAAGGGATGATTTTACATGCAACTTATGGTGTAGACTTGAAGTCGGACATGCAAAGTAACTTCTCAGAAGTAAATTTAGATGCACCACTTTCAAAGAATGTTTTTGGATAAAAGGATAGATTCTAAAATATTTGGCTCTTAGTAATGTTTTGGGTTTATTATTTTTAGATCCCTATACATGTGGAATTTTTCTCAATTAAGAGGCCTCCCAACCCTTACAGATTTTTACATATCACATGGATACTGGGGGAGACTAACATCGGTATAGGATAGCAGCACCCGACGGGTGAGAACTTTCCTCACACCCAAAATTATTTATATAGTGGTCCAAAATGATAGTACCGCTTGGGTCACCAATGAATTCTTCCATGTAGGATGTGTCTTAATAGACCGGCCCTCTAAAAGGTATGCTTTGAAAATAAAGGTGTGAAGCTCAAGATGTTTTCTCTCACCCAAGATCACCAAAAGGTATGAGGGGATAAGACAACCATCTAGCTTGCCAAACATTGAATGTGTGGTATATAATTCATAGCAACTTGATTCCTTTTAAGAACTTGAACTGACGTTATTCCCAAAATAATGTGCGAAAAGCATAAAAAATTGTTCTTTTTAATTGCACTGGAACTTGAAGTATTCTGGATATCAATCATGTATATGATAGTAAAGGTGCAATACAAAAACTTGATTTGTTCATTTTTAATCCCAAAATTGAGTGTTTCTAAATTGATCCTAGTCTTAATTGGTCAACAAAAATAAATGTGAGAATATGTCAACAAAATAAAAGTCGTTCTAATCATTTAAACAAAAATCAAGCATTCAAGTTTTACTTTAAAAGTTAAAAAAAATTTAGAGTGTCAATTTAAATGTTTTTTCTTCTTTTTATACAACAAATGAAAATTCCTAACTTAGAAAGCTTTAAAAATGGTTCATTTTTAAGAGCACAAAAAATTAAGTATTCATTTTTATTCTTTGTAAGCACCAAATAAAGATTCCTAATTTAATAAAGCTTTAAAATTGTTCATTTTTAGAGCACCAAAAGACAAATATGTTTGTTGTAGGTGTTGGTTGTTTTTTCTTGTAAACCAGGTTGGTCTCCTATTCTACCTATGGAGTAGCCATCTCCAATCAAGGGCAGCTCGGAGGACCTGGACCAACTGACAAGATCAAAAGATCTTCTGCACTTTAGGCTCTGTAGAACTAGCACGGGTATACCCACACAATGCCTCAAATAAGACTAGAAATTGCTTTTTATAGCAGATGACTCCTGATGCCAAGTATTGAGAACCTCAAATAGGGCTAGATTCTCAGTAACACAATACTTGCAGCAACCAGGAGGGAGGGCAAGACATCAAACAAGATTGATTAAATAAAATGAATGTTCTTAAACAAGATAACTAAAACGCTAAAGACAAATAGCATATATCAGATCAGTGCCATATCCATTGGGCTAGAAGTCAAGACAATCTGCAAACAGAAGGAATGGTTACTTGGACAAATAAAGCCTATGTGAAACTAACCTTATTAATCCCACAGCTAGTGATCAGTTCTTAAAGACTACTTATCAAATCCTTCAATCATACATGTAAATTTCTGATATGATGAAAAAAATTTAACCTGTTCCTTAAACATGAGCTATTATCAAAACAGACAATGCAAGAAAGTATTACAAAGGATAATGGAATGATCCTTGATCAGTTTCATTAACAATTCAAATGTACAATCCAAAGGAGAGACTCAAAGACCTAAACAAATACATTCAGGTTCTGGTATGCATCCAAGAACCTTACAATTTATAGACTGTAACCCTAGACCTCAAAATCTGGTAAAAACCTAACTCTGTAACTTAGTGCTCTTTTTGTTCTGATTTCAATATTTGGCCGAAGACCCTTACAAATGATTCAGAAATTCCTTTTAAATAGCTTAGGGATCGCCATCCAACTTAGAGCCACACAACACTAGGTCAAACCCTAATCGCCATGTTCTTCAACTACTTTTCTAGTCTCATAAATGTCACTGGTCGGGTTGCTGCAGGAAAGACATTCCCGTACAAACAAAGATCAATCAACTTGCACCAAATCCACTGCGAAATCCACGCGTTAATACTTGAGCCATGTCGTCCTTGTACCAGAGCCGCATCACCATGAATGCTAGCTCGGTGGAGTCAGCGACCAAGTCTCTGTCACCATGAATGCACCAAGCTTCTGGTTTTCACGCACACCATTAGTATCAAACCTTGACCATGGTTTAGTTTGAAACTTGACCATTGATCATCCATGATCAGACGACCGCCTTTTAAATCTCCATTTAGTTGTTGAAGCAAGCTACCACATATGACTCTCACGCCCACCGTCGACCACTGAATGATATCACACCACCTGGCCTTCCTCGTGACCGTAGGCCCCAACAAGGAAGGGGACTCAGTGTGAAACGTGTCAACATATCGCTATCCTCGCAAGAGGGAAAGCCACAGATTGATAACAAAAAAGATAACCTCTCACCGAAAACTGCATGTTACATCGAGCATTCAACATAGTCGGCAAGAGCTGGCCAGGTCGGCCAAACATCATATCGAAGTACCCACGGCCAAAGGGAGTCGCATCGAAGGGTTAACACAACCGGTGAGACATGGAGGGGTCTGGGAGACATCTCCCCGACACATCGAATGGGGACCACCAAACAAAAGATCTTGGAGAGACATCACGAAGTCGCCCAGAGATCATAATGAGAGAATGGCAGAGGGGCGGCAAAAAGGATCTCAGGGAGACCAAGGGGAGTCGGGAAGACCTCACCCCGAAGAAAATAACTCTCACTGATTGAGCCTTTGAAATAAAACCCTTTATGCGATGTCGCTGTGACTTTATGTTTCTTTCGCCAATGCAACCTTCTCCCACATGAATGTCGCTATAGCATATTGTCATTGGGGAGACCTCTTGTAGAATATATTGTGTCATACCGATAGCCCTTCATTCACTCGGAGTCGCTAAGATAGTACAAACCCTTCACCGAAAGTCCCTCATAAGACTTAGTTGCCAAGACTTGACAGGTTCACTGAGACACTATATCAATAGCCATGAGTTTCACCGAAAGACCACATGACCACTTATGTTCACCGAGACCTCCAGAATGTCCTGCCAAAGATAAATTTCGAATAGTGGTCGGTGTGACATTGAACACTCGCTATGACATCATACCGAGAGAAAAAATCATGCCGATATGACTCCTTCCTATGCAGATCGGTGTGACAAACCAATATCGCTAAGACCTCATGCCGAGAGACTTAACTCACACCAAAGGAAAACCAAAGAGCACCCACCACCGAGAGACTTCCACATGCACTTGTCAGTGAGACCAAGAGGAGTTCGTGGAGACATCTCCCTGACATAACAAACACTGGCCGACAAAGATTTCGGGGAGACAAGCCGAGGTCGCCAAGAGGTTATCCCAAGTGCCAAAGGTCACAGTGAAGGCAACGCAGGGCCGATGAAAGCGGTAACAAGGGGCCGATAACAAACAAAAAAATGGGGCTCGGGGGAACCACTTAAGTTAAAATGAACTGGACAGACAGGTCACCAAGAAAAAGAACAAATGACCAGAGGAAAAGGAAGCCGCAGACCCAAAACGATCCCGCTCCTACCTCCACAAAAGACAGCGGACACGGAGTCAGAACCAAAAAAAAACCAAAAAGTCGCGTGGGCGGAGACAAGAGGAAAACCGGCGCAAGCGGAGCTGGAACTAGGAAAGAGACGGAGTCAGAACCGGAGTGGGGGAAGAAACAAAAACCAAACTGACCACCTAAGACCAAAACCCAACCTGAATCTGCCTCTACAAAAGACAAAGGAAGGGAGACGGGAGCGGAACAGAACTTGAAACTGGAACCCAAAAAAGGTTCCAAAACCTGTTCTCATTCTGATCCCGTGCCCGCCAAAGGAAACAAAGCAAAAAACAAAGGGAAGAATGCGGAGAGGAAAACGACCATCGACCGACCCAGGGCAGAAAGGGAAAGAAACTCCAAACACGTAGAATTGAAACCGGGATGGATGTGTGAATAAGAACTAGAACTTCAGAATTTGGAAAAGTTCTAGTTCCGTTCAAGCATCCATTATGCCTCCGATAAAACAAAAGAAAAGCCAAGGCAAGCAAAAGAGAAAGGGGAACCAAACTAAAAGCCCAAAAATGGGGAAAAGAAAAGCCAAGAAAAACCCTAACACAGGCCACCCCACCGGAGAGATGAAAACTAGCACGCTAGGCTCAACCCTTGTGGGAGCCCACTTAACCCATGTGCTAAAATGAAACACACCCCATAGCTAAAGTTATATCATGAAAAACAAGAGTACACAACTAGACAATGAGAGAACCAGAAATAGCACTAACATAGGCTCCAGTTGGGGGATGTATGCCCCTTGCGGGCATAGCAAGAATTCAGATCACTGGGAGAGCAGACCGGAGAGGCAAAAGGCCAGAAACATACCAAGAGCTAACCGAATAGGGTTAGCAAACGCAACAAAAAGGAAAAGACTAGGAAACCAAACCCTAAAACTATTGTTCATGGAAAAGAGATATACTTCAGGCGAAGTACCCTCATGAATTGTCCATGAACAGGAAATTCAAGAGTCACTTGATTCATTCCTTTGTTTCACCTGATGACACTAGGCCACCAAATGAAAAATGAGAGCCAACTTTTACCTCTGTCAAAAACTTGATTCTCTGTTGCCTTCCATAGACAAAATCTGATAACACTATCATGAATTGTCCACAAACTAGCTTGGTCACTGGCAAGTTCCACTAAATCACTGTGTTTTCCAATGTCACCAACCGTCTTGTCAAACTACAACATGCAATCAGACATTGATTTGAGATCACAATCATCATGGCATATCTCCCTGGACAATTCATGGTCATGTTTTATTGAATGCTCATTTTCTTGGACTGGGAAATAAAAACATTCATAGTCCACTTGATCCTTGACATCACAAAATTTGTCATCAAAATCATTCTGCAAATCAAACTGAAAGCTCTGATAAACAACCTCTTCATTAACATGTAAATCATCACTGCACATGTCAATGGCAAAAAACTCATATTCAGGAGTATATGTGTACTGGTTACTGCAACATATGCACATATTCTGATACTTAGGTTCAATGGTGTGCACTGATTCATCTTTCACATCTACACTCAACTCAAAGTCAAACACCCCGAGTGAGGGCTCAAATAAATCAACATCATTAGGGACAACAGGGAGACAACCAAGTGCATTGGTACTTAGAAGATTAGGAGCATTAAATAGGAAGCAATTGTATTTAGCTTCACATTCCTCAACATGACGCTCATTAGTATGTGAACTATACTCAAACTCCTCAGAATGAGTACTTGAGACTTCACTTTCATCATCATGATCATTGATCACACCATGGCATGGGATAATACCCTTTTCCTCATCTTCTTCTCCATCCTCCGAGACACTGCAAGAAAAAGATTCTTGCATGTCTACTCTGTGATCATCCCATCTGTCATCAGCTTCATCACTGCTGCAAAGATTTGAACATGTATCAACTATGGGCTGAATGTAATACTCATCTTTTGACATGTTCCCTTCACTTATTTTCATTGTTGTCTGACTTTCCTTAGGAGGAAAATTGTTGTCTTCACTCTGAGAGTCTGTATTTTGTGCATAACCATACTTAGTTGATTCGATCATCCTTATCCACTTAGGTACTTGATCAAAGCTACGGGGCTTCAGATCTTCCAAAAAAGTATTCAGCCTAGGTTCATAAATCTCATAGAACAAATCAATGCACACAGAATCATCAGGTCTGAAATCTTCTGGAATTTCTACCAAGTAGTCCAAAAGTCTTGAGAACAACCTATATGGTGATTCTCCTTCATGCCTCTTGAGATCATACAATTTTTGAACCAAAGTTTGTTGACCCATTCTACAATCCCTTTGAGGGCATGGTACAACTTGTCTTCGTTGAATATTTTTACTCCCCATTTCACATGGAAACCCTCATAAACTGATATTCAATCAGACTAACCCCATACAAGGTTCTCAGTTACAACATTCATGAATCCAAAATATTGACTGAATAAAAATACCCTAAGATTATTAGAGGCACAAAACAGACTTCACCAAATGTAATAGACATCACATATTATACACTTTGATGTATGTATAAAACTGCTATTATCCTTTCCCTTTGGTAGTGCTAAATCACTAGATAGGGAATCATCATTTCTTTCTAAAGTGTTCAAAAACATGAAGAATACCTGGCAATGTTGCAGTTCTAGAACATTCTTCAAATCTTCAATGGGTTTACTTGACAGAGTCGCCACCTCTTTGCAAAGGACAAAACTTCAAATGGTATGAAGCTCACTTACATGTAAATCTTTCTCTGAGTTCCATCCAACAAAGCACCATAAATCTTGTAGCTTTCAGGTTCACTGCAACAAAAAATTTTCTCCAAGCCTGAGATTCTTCAAACCTTGAACAAAACCAACATGGCAAACAATATGACTGTTTGATAAGGAAAGATTCTAGTTACTCCCCAGTGAAGTCGCCATCTTGTTGGCTATTTTTTTCTTGTAAACTAGGTTGGTCTCCTATTCTACCTATGGAGTAGCCATCTCCAATCAAGGGTAGCTCGGAGGACCTGGACCAACTGACAAGATCAAAAGATCTTCTGCACTTTAGGCTCTACAGAACCAGGGCGGGTATACCCACACAATGCCTCAAATAAGACTAGACATTTCTTTTTATAGCAGATGACTCCTGATGCCAAGTATTGAGAACCTCAAATAGGGCTAGATTCTTAGTAACACAATACTTGCAATAACCAGGAGGTAGGGCAAGACATCAAACAAGATTGATTAATTAAAATGAATGTTCTTAAACAAGATAACTGAAACCCTAAAGTCAAATAGCATATATCAGATCAGTGCCATATCCATTGGGCTAGGAGTCAAGACAATCTGCAAACAGAAGGAATGGTTACTTGGAAAAATAAAGCCTATGTGAAACTAACCTTATTAATCCCATAGCTAGTGATCAGATCTTAAAGACTACTTATCAAATCCTTCAATCATACATGTAAATTTCTGAGATGATGAAAGCAATTTAACTTGTTCCTTGAACATGAGCTATTATCAAAACAGACAATGCAAGAAAGTATTACAAAGGATAATGGAATGATCCTTGATTAGTTTCATTAACAATTCAAATGTACAATCCAAAGGAGAGACTCAAAAACCTAAACAAATACATTCTGGTTATGGTATGCATCCAAGAACCTTACAATTTACAGACTGTAACCCTAGACCTCAAAATCTTGTAAAAACCTAACTCTGTGACTTAGTGCTCTTTTTGTTCTGATTTCACTATCTAGCTGAAGACCCTTACAAATAATTCAAAAATTCATTTTAAACAGCTTAGGGATCGCCATCCAGCTCAGAGCCACACAGCACCAGGTCAAACCCTAATCGCCATGTTCTTCAACTACTTTTCTGGTCTCATAAATGTCATTGGTCGGGTTGCTGCAGGAAAGACATTCCCGCACAAACAAAGATCAATCAACTTGTACCAAATTTGCCGCCAAATCCGTGCGTCAATACTTGAGCCATGCAGTCCTTGTACCAGAGCTGCATCGCCATGAATGCTAGCTCGGCAGAGCTAGTGAACAAATCTCTATCACCATGAATGCACCAGGCTTCTAGTTTTCGCGCGCATCGTCAGTATCAAACCCCGACCATGGTTTAGTTTGAAACTCGACAGTTGATCGTCGATGATCAGACGACCACCTTTTAAATCTCGATTTAGCCGTTGAAGCAAGCTACCACATATGACTCCCACGCCCACCGTCAATCACTGAATGATATCACGCCACCTAGCCTTCCTCGTGACCGTAGGCCCCAACGAGGAAGGGGACTCAGCATGACACATGTCAACATATCGCTATCCTCGTGGGAGGCAAAGCCACAGATCACTAACAAAAAAGATAACCTCTCACCGAAAATTGCATGTTACATCGAGCATTCAACATAGTCAGCAAGAGCTGGTCGAGTCGGCCAGACATCATATCGAAGTACCCACAACCAAAGGGAGTCACATCGAAGGGTTAACACAATTAGTGAGACACGAAGGGGTCGGGGAGACATCTCCCCGACACATCGAATGGGGACCACCAAACAAAAGATCCTGGAGAGACATCACGAAGTCGCCCAGAGATCATAACGATACCAAAAGTCATACTGAGAGCATGGCGGGGGCGCGGCAAAAAGGATCTTGGGGAGACCAAGGGGAGTCGGGAAGACCTCACCCTGAAGAAAATGACTCTCACCGATTGAGCCTTTGAAAGAAAACCCTTTATGCGATGTCACTGTGACTTTATGTTTCTTTCGCCGATGCAACCTTCTCCCACATGAATGTCGCTATAGCTTACTATCATCGGGGAGACCTCTTGTAGAATATATTGTGTCATACCGAGAGCCCTTCATTCACTCAGAGTCGCTAAGACAGTACAAACCCTTCACCGAAAGTCCCTCATAAGACTTAGTCACCAAGACTTGACGGGTTCGCTAAGACACTCTATCGATAGCCATGAGTTTCACCGAAAGACCACATGACCACTTCTATTCACCGAGAACTCCAGAATGTCCTGTTGAAGATAAATTTCCAACAGTGGTTGGTGTGACACTGAACACTCACTATGACATCATACCGAGAGAAAAACTCATGTCGATATGACTCCTTCCTGTGCCAGTCGGTGTGACAAACCAATATCACTGAGACCTCATAACGGGAGTCTTAACTCACACCAAAGGAAAACCAAAGAGCACCCGCCGCCGAGAGACTTCCACATGCACTTGTTGGTGAGACCAAGAGGAGTTCGTGGAGACATCTCCCCGACATAACAAATGTTGGCCAGCAAATATTTTGGGGAGACAAGCCGGGGTCGCCAATAGGTTATCCCAAGCGCCAAAGGTCATGGTGAAGGCAACGCAGGGCCGGTGAGAGTGGTAACAAGGGGCCGATAACAAACAAAAAAATGGGGCTCGGGGGAACCACTTAAGTTAAAATGAACCGGGCAGACAAGTCACCAACAAAAAGAACAAACGGCTAGAGGAAAAGGAAGTCGCAGACCCAAAACGATCCCGCTCCCACCTCCGCAAAAGACACCGAACACGGAGTCAGAACCAAAACAAAACCAAAAAGCCGCAGGGGCGGAGACAAAAGGAAAACCAGCGCAAGCAGAGCCAGACCCGGGAAAGAGACGGAGTCAAAGCCGAAGTGGGGGAAGAAATGAAAACCAAAATGACCACCCGAGACCAAAACCCAACCTGAATCCACCTTCGCAAAAGACAAAGGAAGGGAGACGGGAGTAGAACAAAACCCGAAACTGGAACCCAGAAAAGGTTCCAAAACTTGTTCTCATTCTGATCCTGTGCCCGCCAAAGGAAATAAAGCAAAAAACAAAGGGAAGAACATGGAGAGCAAAATGACTAGCGACCGACGCAGGGCAGAAAGGGAAAGAAACTCCAAACACGTGGAATCGGAACCGGGACGGATGCGTGAACAGGAACTAGAACTTTAGAATTTGGAAAAGTTCTAGTTTCGTTCAAGCATCCATTCCACCTCCGATAAAACAAAAGAAAAGCCAAGGCAAGCAAAAGAGAAAGGGGAACCGAACTAAAAGCCCAAAAATGGGGAAAAGAAAAGCCAGGAAAAACCCTAACACAGGCTGCCCCACCGGAGAGATGAAAACTAGCACGCTGGGCTCAACCCTTGTGGGAGCCCACTTAACCCACGTGCTAAAATGAAACACACCCAATAGCTAAAGTTATATCATGAAAAACAAGAGTACACAACTAGACAATGAGAGAACCAGAAATGGCACTAACAGTAGGGTTCAATTTTAAGCATTAAAATGAAGGATTCCTAACTTAAGAAAAAATTGGAAATGATTCTTTTTATAGCACTTAAACAAAATGTGTCGTTGTAGGATTCATTTTAAGCACTTTTAGTGTTGAAAAAAGGGTCCTTTGGATTTTTTGCACTCGTTTTGGTCCTCGGGATTTTGGCTTAATGTTGCATTGATTTAGTGTTGTAATGTGGATAACATATTCACATTAGGTCTTGGGCCCTTGTGAACTAATGGAAATCTAATGATGCCTTGCAAAAGTGTTATGAAGTGTTGTAACACACTTTCAAACTTTTCTAGGATTTTATTAGTCAATTAAGCTTATTCAAGCCTTATTTAAAAGTGTTGTAAAGTGTTGTAACACACTTTCACACTTTTCTAGGCTTGTCATTAACAATTGGGCTTTATTATGCTTTAATTCACCCCATTTTGCATCCACAGGCCTTACTTATGTGTATTTTGGAGAATAATCCCAACAAATATCATTTAAAATATTTAAATCCTAAAAATCATCTTAATTTCCTAAGGTGGGACTCATTCGCCATTATGGAAAAATGAGTATCCTTAGTTGGGACCCATTCACACATGGTGGTGAATGAGTCCCCTTTAGCTCAAAATTCAAATTTAATTTAAAATTTTGGTGGTTTTTTATTCTCCAAGATCTAAGGTCAGCCTGTGATGTTGTAATTTTGAGAATTATTGCATAATTAAGTATAAATACAAGATTCTCTATCATTTTCATACCTAGTATTCAAGTATTCATGCATATAGTTTACAAGAGAATTTGAGCATTCATAAGAGCATTCAAGGAATTTAGAGGGCATATTATCAAGCTTTCAAGAGCATTCTTCAAGTGTCATTCATCATGTTAAAGATTTTTCACATCATGTTGTTTTAGAGCTAACATTTGTGATGTAGGATTGTGTGATTCAAGCAATCTTTGCATTCAAGATATATCAACATCAAGCTAGAGTTCAAGTTCACATCCATTGGAGCCATTATTTACATGTTTGTACCACCTTGTTAGTAGGGTTTGGTGAGTTACAACATCTGTTGCCAAAACAAGGACAAACAACTAAGAGGGTGGGCGTGAATTAGTTGTCACAAAAATTTAAACTTTTCTAACTTAACTTAACTTAAATCTCAGATCTGATGAATAAGTAATTAGCCACAAGCAATTAACACATCAGAGAGACAAAGAACACCAATATTTTTTTGTGGAAACCCTGTTAGGGGAAAAACCATGGTGGATGTTAGTCCACAAGATTATACTCTACTAAAATTATAATTAAAAATAATAAGTGGAATGAACATGCATTCGGGCACACTACCTAGAGCTCACTGCTCAAATACAAAAGGGGTTCACTTCCCAATAGAATAGGATTAAAAATCCAAAGGGTATGAACTAAGACAATAGCTTTTGCACAAGCCTGATTACAGTTCCAATTAAGCTCAACACTTCTTCACACTTCACACAATATTTTTCACACTGTACTCTGCAACCAAATGATATTCACACATACACACACATGATCACCTTCTCAACTTGCTTCACCAATGAAACAATCACAGTTATATATCTGCTACATGAGATTTGATCACATCATAGTTCGCCAAAAAAAATAAAATATATTTGCAATGTTAGCCCAAATTTTCAATTAAATTTTTAATGCATATCCTCCAAGATCAGCCAAAACATAGTGGAGACCCAAATTAATATCTCCAACACAAAAAGACTTCAATTAATTGCTCCTCAAAGATCCACAACACGCTACCATCCATCATGTCAGTCAAGAACATGAAAAAACTTAACATAGGAAGAAAAATCTTTGAAAATGAGCACACCAATCAATGTGGATGTACCACAGAGATAGAGCATGATCTAGAAGCATCCAAGAATGCCAAGAAATAATAGAGAAGCATCCAAAACAACTAAGATAAACAAAATCACACAATCAACATCTAGGAACACTGACAAAGACCACAAAAGCACTATCAGACCACAACACACTCAAAAATTCACACAAACCTCTGAAACTTCTGGTAGATGATCTAGATATACTCAATAATAAGCCCTTTGATCCACACCAACTAATCTTCAACATAGAGAACATAACACCTTCATGATCTTCACAGTTCCACTAGGAACCTAAAACACTTCCTTTCACAATTTTCTCAATATCATTGACATATAAAGCCTCTAGTACACCAAATGCTAATAGTGTTGACATCAATGACAACCACATATCAACAACACATCCACAACATCCAATAACATCATTATTTTTCCATTCATCATTCTCTATTCTATTTCATTTTATTTCAAGGGTTTAATTACGAACAAGGGGTTTGACCAAGGAAAACCCCTATTCACTAACCCCACGACATTTTTCCCTCTTCTTGTGTGTGATTTGAAGGGAAAGATTGCAGATTCATCAAGAAGTCAAGATTGGAAAATTTTTCATTAAATTGTCATCAAACTGTCAAAGCAAGTGAAAGTTGTCAAAGTCCTAGGAGAAGCTTGGAGAAGATCTATATGCTAAATTCTATAGTTTCAGACCCAGATTTGAATTAGGAACCGAAGAGTAGATCGAGAGGCACATAATCCACTTCATAATTTCCAAAAAATTAGAAGTGGATTGATTGGCCACTATTGGCAAATGAGTCCCACTATACAAGCCTAAAAAATATTTTTGCAGATCATCTAAGTACCCATTTTTCCGAAACCTATTATGGCACAGTTTACTCAAAACTAGAATAATTCACCTAGCTTCACATATGAGTCCCAGTAAGCTTCAACATCATATTTTTAAGGATTCTAGAGCTCCATCCTACCTTCTTCAATTTTCTAGTTGCACATTTCTAGTTTCATAGTTTTCTATTACATTTTACTTGCATTTTTAGGTCTTTTTGCATGTCACACCGTGTTTTCAAACATTTTCTTTTCCAAGTTTATACTTGGTGGTGAACCCCTCATTAAATTTCAATCAATCCTTAGAACCTTCCCTTTGTCAAATTTCAATGTCCTTTGCATTGAAATCTCAATGGTTTGTTCTGAGTGAAGTGTTGAGAAATTGGTGTCTCTCTCCTTTTAGGTCCAAAACCCTAGAAGAAAAAGAAAGCACACAACATTTTTGTGCATTTTATTTTGGTAAACCTACATATAGAGCATTATAATTCTGATATGGAGTGCATTTTCATCCTAGATTTAACATTGCATGGAATTTTTCATTTGTTATTTTGAATTCTAGGGTTTCAAAATTTGCATTAGTTAAAAACTCATTTAGCTTGCATTATTGCATTGTAAATTCACTAAAAATCAATAAAATTCTACATTTTCATTTTAGAATTGAATCAAAAAACTTAAAAAGCATCAAATTCAATTTAAATTTTTTGAAAATTAAAAAAAAAATATATTACATGGACTCATTCACCACTTACGGCGAATTAGGCCCTTTGCATATTTTGCATTGGATTTTCTATCATTTATAGTTCAATTTTTGAGTTTCTGTTTGTTATTTTTTTTATTTTAGTTTTACTTTCCAGAATTTCAATTTTAAACAATTCATTCTTGTTATCTTACATGCATTTGCATTCACCCCACATTTAGTAGCCTTTGCATGAGTGTTTGGTGTCCTATTGCTAATACATTAGTGAGCAGAAGTTTGAGACTCATGTCATCCCATGATAACACAATCATTGTGGATCTTTCGTTATGTAGAGATTCCACTCCTAGTATTGACACTAGTACACTAGGCATGGATAATACCCTTAGCAAATCTTTTCCTTCAGGTTGTATGCAAGATGAAACAAGGAATTATAGCATCTTGTAAGAAAAAATAATGCACATTCATGAGGACCTAGAAGCTTTACACATGACATAAGCCTTGAAATTTTTTTGACCACTGCAATTCCTATAATAGAAAACATCCATTACATGCTTGACAGGGATGACGACCTTGACCTCATGAAAAAAGTAATGGAAATCTTTGGCAAGCATCTTCCTTCAACTACTAATTGTCCTTTGCCAACAAACAATGTTACAAGCCAAGGAGGAACTCAAATTCCTCCTCCCACAACACTAGCCTCAATCCCTACCTACACCAGTCCCCAAGTCACAATAACAATGCAACAAGTTAGTAATGTGATTCCTTCCCTGGGTATTCTTGCTAGCATCCCTAGTTCCTATGTGGCATCACAAGTAGTATCTTCTACCTTACCATCTATAAACATTCCATTCACTTGTACTAAAACCACATACACTCCATCACCTTTAATTCCATTCCATAACACAAGCAATGACCCTCTCATCACACAACTTTTCCAAACTGTTTCATCCCTTCAAAAGAAAATTTCCACCATCAACCAACATCAAAATGGTCCACCCACAAATTATGTCAAAATTAGTCCATTGTCCTTGGAGATATTGCAAACACCAATTCCAAAAGTTATAGAGGTGCGTAGATTTGAGAAGTATGGAGGGAAGAGAGATCCTTCTAACCATGTTAATTCCTACACTGCCTTATGTAGTGACTTTGTCCTTGACGATAAACTATTGGTAAACCTTTTTCCTAGATCTTTGAAAGATACTGCAATGAAATGGTTTTCTTCCTTACCAAACAATTCAATTAATTCATTCAATTAAATTTTGATGCATTTGTAATCCATTTCCAAGTGCATATGACTCCTACGATGACCTTGGATGATTTGATGAGATGCAAGCAAAAAGAGGATGAAAAGATAATTGATTTTATCTCACGCTATCAATCACTTTATTCCCAAATCGATGTTAAGGTCCCTAACCCACACCATCAAAATATGTTTATGGAAAACTTGCAAAGAAAGATCCAAGACAAGTTGAAAATGATGAAGTTTCCATCCTTCATGCACCTATGCACTTCCCTCCTCGATTAGAAAAAATTGGTTAGTAGTCGAGATATAAAGTCCACTTCTACCCGAATTGAAAGATTTGAACCTATAACCCAAAACAATTCCCAACCTTTTACAAAACAAAATAAAAGGTTCCTTCAATTCAACCCCCCTCAACAACCAACTGAAAACATCAACAACCAAGTAGCTAATGTTAAAACCTGAGTGCCCCTTAGTTATGGTGACCCGAAAAGGAAATTCACTCCCTTACCCGATACCCTTCATAACACAATGTCCCAAATTTTACAACAACAAATGATTACCTTTGCACTCATCAAAATTCTTGACCCTAATAAGCCTTTACCTCTGAGCTTCAAGTCAAACTCTTATTGCCACTATCCTCAAAAAAATGGACATGACACAAAACATTGTAAGTGTCTTAAACATCTTGTGCAAGACCTCATTAATTCTAGTTGTCTATCCATTGGAGGTGTTAGCGATCAAAGCAATAAGTTTTTTTCCTCTCCAAACAAAAACTTACAAATTTTCACAACTCGAATTCCCAAACACAATATTTCATTTGTCAAATCTAGTGAAACTACAAAGAATGATGTGATGAATGTTGTATAGATGATGAAAATAATGCCTCTGTTATAAATAATGATATCAGTGGCAATCCTATCAATGAAATGATAAGAGTGGTAGATGTTATCCCTTAGAAGGGCTAACCTAAGAGTCTTCTTGACATTTCTTTCTCTTCTAAGGACATAATTAAAAAATTTCCCAATGGTCCTCTCTACATAGTCGTTTGTATCTATGACAAGTCCACTAATGGGATACTAATAGATCCCGCTTCTGGAGAGAATGCGATCACTGAGGAATTCATACTATTGCACAAAATTTATCAAGATAAATATGATAGACTGAAAGTATGGATCAAGACACATAATGGATTTGTGTGCACTATGATAGGATTGATCACCCTATTGTTGCAAATAGGACCAAAATTATTAGATGTCACATTCTCCATCATCCCACAGTTTAACCATCATGTGAAGCTAGGCCACCCATGGCTTTGCTCCATGAATTTTTTCCCTTTAGTTGTCCCTAAATGCTTAAATTTTCCCTTTGACAATGAAATATTCAATGTTCACCATAGTAGCTTTAACCCATTATCATCTAAAGGAAACTTTTCCCTAGATTCCTTTTGGACCAAGCCCATGGAACCTATAAAGCCTAGAGAAGACTTCTTTTTCTTGTCCTACCAAAAGTTCAAGGAAAAGAAGATAGCATAATTATCCCTCCAAAACATGTCCCACTCAACCTACAAACCTCTTATCCTTGATGAAACCATGCTTGAACCTAAACAATACCTAAATGACCAACCTAAAATAGAAAATTCACCTACATCCCACAAATGTCCAAGAGCTAATGAAACCAACCCTACCACACCTCCTAGATTCAAATAAGTTTAAAAAGTCAAAGAGAAACTAGATGAACAACCTCCTATGATCCCTTCCATTCCTCCCCTTGTGGAAGAAAAGAAACCTATGGTTGATCAACCTGCTCCTACACAAACACAACTTGGAAATAAAACAAAAATAAATAGAGGTGATAGAGAGCGTAGACATAGATGTTGTGCCCTTGCTCGCAAGTTACATGAACCTAACAATGAAAAATAAAAATATGAACTTGACTAAATCAATGCATGATGACCCTCCTCCCCAACCAAAAAAATGGTCCAATACAACAAGAGTTGAACTCTTCAATGTACATTATCATTCATCCTCTTGTTGTGATTAATTTGGATGATGATGAGGAAACCGCTAAAATTGATGAAGAGGCACATAATGATTTGAAGACAATGTTTTCCTCTTCCATGAGCTTAAATGACAAATCTCCTATCAAGAGTGTTGAACTTGGTGCTTCTCCTAGTTCAACACTTGCTCTTGTCCCTTTGGCTAGTTTCCCATCTTTAGTATACACATAACATGATTAGGAGGTGCATGACTTGCTCATTGGTTGACTTGCATTTTCCTTACTAGTCTTTTATGTATTTTCTTTTTCTTTTTCATTCTCTTTTATGTGATTGCATGTATGTAATGTTATCCCCCTTGATGTTATGTTTGAATCTCCCTCTCTCTTTGAGAAATTTCTCTATTTATACCTTCATTCTTCTCTATGTCATGCATTGCTTTCATTTTCAACTTTTCTTTTCATTTTATTGTGTTTTCCTTTTGGGGATGACACAAAGCATTGAGACATTCATGTCTCTTTCATGTTGACCCAAAAGCTTTTCCTTTCTTTTTCATTGTTCTTGTGTTTTCCTTTTGGGGATGATGCAAGGCATCGAGTCACCCTATGTCTCTTCCATGTTTACCCAAAATATTTTTCTTTGTTTTCACTCTCTTTGTGTCATTCTTCCAATTCTATGTGTATTTGGGGGATGATGATAGTTCCGAGCTCCTTACAAAACATTGTAGCAACAAACATAGTGACCCCAAGTCCATATATCCCTTATGTGTTTGTTGTTTTTATTTTTGAGGAAACCCCTTTTCTTCTTTTCTTATACATGACACAACTTCACTTAGAAACATATGACTTGGCATAAGGCTTTCCAAGTTGGCTCTCATGTCTTCTTACCTATTAGCATTTATCATTTTCAATTTTAAAGTAATTGCTCACAATATGGTGTTAGCAATTCCTTTAAAGTGGGGGCATACATTGGCATTATCTTTTTGCATTTTTCCTTCTTCTTGGTTCTTATTGTAGTCTTCTTACTTCATACGATGCATTTGTCACAATTTGGATGGCATTGGGTGTAGTGTCCTTCATGAGTGTGATCTCTCTTAGCATATTGCATTCCTCTTAGTGGCTTAATGTGATGCATTGTGTCCCCTAAGTTGCAAATTTTCTACTCTTTGATTGGTCCTCTCTTGGAGACATTAGGCACGATGTTCCCTAAGTAAAGACATCGCATGAACTAAGAAAAACTCCTTTGTACATTCTTTGGATGTTGCATGTTTCATTTGTTGTTATATGGCCACCTTGCATAACATAGCTTGCATGCCTATAGTGGCATTGTTTTTGTTCATGAGCTCCAAGCATATGAAGTTTTGCTTGTCTCATAAAGCTCGAAAAGTCATTTTATTTTGTGGTTCCTTATTAAAGTTATTAGGAGGTATAACTTTGGTATGGTTGAGTGGGAAGCCAAATCTGAGGCATGACTTTCCCCATAGCCACTTGCATGTGTGTGAGTGAATACCAACTATGAGTTTATGTTTCTCACCTTTTAAAACTTCTCACCTAACAGATAGCCAAGAGTTTCATTGCCTCAGAGTGAGTATGCATTTTTCTCGACAAACAACCTATATTTGATCCACACTAGGATGGAAAAATGATCATAGCTTGATCTGATTCTTTCTATTCTTTCTTTTCTTTTCACTTTTCATCTTTCTCTATGTATGATTGGCCTTGTCACTATTCTTTATATCCTTTGTTCTTATGTTGGTTTGTCATGCAATCTTGATCTTGGGGGCTTGATCACCCCTCTTGATCATTTTCATCTCATTTTACTAGCATTGGTTCATTGGAACACCTCTTGGTGCATGCTTGTCTACTTTAGTGTGAGTTTGAAGTAGGTTCATTCTCTCACTAAAGTGGGGGCTAAATGTAGTGTCAAGAAAAGGATCCTTTTTCTTTTTCGCACTCGTTTGGGTCCTCCTTGTGGATTTTGGAATAATATTTCCTTGATTTAGTGTTGTAATATGGATAACACATTCACATTAGGTCTTGGGCCCTTATGAACTAATGGAAATCTAATGATGTCTTCCAAAATTGTAGTTAAGTGTTGTAATAGACTTTCACACTTTTCTAGGATCTTATTAGTCAATTAAGCTAATCCAAGCCTTATTTTAAAGTGTTGTTACAAAGTGTTGTAAAATAATTTCACACTTTTTAACACTTGTCATTAATAATTAGGATTTATTATGCTTTGATTGGACCCATTTTGCATCCATAGACCTTACTTATGTGTATTTTTGAGAATAATCCCAACAAATATCATTGAAAATATTTAAATCCTGAAACCCACCTTCATTTCCTAAGGTGGGACTCATTCACCATTATGGATGAATGAGTCCCCTTAGGTGGGAGCCATTCACCATTATGGGTGAATGAATCCCCTTAGGTGGGACCCATTCACCATTATGGGTGAATGAGTCCCCTTAAGCGAGACCCATTCACCATTATGGGTGAATGAGTCCCCTTAGGTGGGACCCAGTCGCCATTATGGGAAGATGAGTCCCCTTAGGTGGGACCCATTCACCTAGGGTGGCAAATGAGTCCCATTTAGCTCAAAATTCAAATTTAATTTAAAATTCTAGTGGTTTTTTATTCTCCAAGATCTAAGGTCGGCCTTTGATATTGTAGTTTCAGGAATTATTGCATAATTAAGTATAAATACAAGATTATTTCTCTCATTTTCATACCTCGCATTCAAGTATTCATGCATATAGTTTACAAGAGAATTTGAGCATTCATAAGAGCATTCAAGGAAATTCAAGGGCAGATTATCAAGCTTTCAAGAGCATTCTTCAATTATCATTCATCATGTTAAATATTTTTTTCTCGTATTGTTTTAGAGCTAACATTTGTTATGTAGGATTGTGTGATTCAAGCAAGCTTTGGAATCAAGATCTATCAACATCAAGCTAGAGTTCAAGTCCACATCCATTGGAGCTATTATTTACATTTTTACAACACTTTATTACTAGGATTTGGTGAGTTGAAACATCATTATTTGTTCATTCACCATTCTCTATTCTATTTCATTTCATTTCAAGGGTTTAATTACAAACAAGGGGTTTTACCAAGGAAAACCCCTATTCACTAACCCCACAACATTTTCCCCTATTCTTGTGTGTGATTTGTAGGGCTAGGTTGTAGATTCATCAAGAAGTCAAGATTGAAAAAGTTATCATTAAGTTTTCATCAAGCTGTCAAAGCAATTCAAATTCCTAGGAGAAGCTTGGGGAAGATCTACGGGTTGAATTATGTAGTTTCAGACCCAGCTCTAAATTTGGAATAGAAGAGTAGACTAAGAGGTACATAATCCACTTCAGAATTTACAAAAAGCCAAAAGTGGAATAATTCTCCACTATTGGTGAATGAGTCCCATTGTACAAGCCTAAAAAGGATTTTTGTAGATCTGAGTACCCATTTGTCTAAAACATATTCTGGCATAGTTTACTCGAAACTGGACTAATTTTTCCAACTTGGCATATGATTCGTAGTAAGCTTCAACATTATATTTTTTAGGATTCCAAAGCTCAATCTTTCCTTCTTCATTTTCCCAGGTCCACATTTCTAGTTTCTTAGTTTTCTATTACATTTTACTTGCATTCCTAGGTCTTTTTACATATCACACTGTGTTTTCAAACATTTTCTTTTCCAAGTTTATACTTGGTGGTGAAACACTCATTAGATTTCAATCAATCCCTAGAACCTTCCCTTTGTCATATTTCAATCTCCTTCAAATGCATTTAAATCTCAAGCATTTGTTCTTGAGTGAAGTGTTGAGAAATTGGTGTCTGTCTCCTTTTAGGTCCAAAACCCTACAAGCGAAATAAAGCACGCCACATTTTTATACATTTCAGAATTGAAATGAAGGATTCATAACTTAATAAGCATAAAAAATCTTAAATCCTATGACCTTTTGTCTTCCCTATAGAAAACATGTTAGTGGTTTCTCAAATCATGCATATATAATCTTTAATTCCTATCACACATCCAAATTAGGCATTTGTTAGTGTAAAAATCAAATTTCAGTTTGTAGGTCTTAGACACAAGTTTGATAGAGAAAAAGTGTTGAAAATTCAGCCATTGTGCCCTTTGTCAGAGATCAAAAGCATAGAAAAACTGCAAGTGCACCCTTTATCATTAGTCCAATGTGCTGAAAAATGCAAATGCACAAGTTTCAATTCCAAGTGCATGGATTTCAGAGTCAAATGCATCAAATATTTAACATGAAAGTGTGAAAAGTTTTGGAATAGCAGATTTTTTTTTTTTAAAGCACTCCAAAAACCTACGACTTCAATTTAAACTCATCAAACCATTAGTATTTAGGGTCTCATGGTCCACCAAGTGTACAAGAATGTGTGATGGGGAAAACCATAGAAGTCTAGATGGCATAAATGTAATTGAAATAGAATCTAATCTATAATCAAGAACACTAATATAAGATCTATTCCTACCCTACGAAATGCACAATTAAGAATACTACATTCAAGAACATGTAAATGAAATGCATCAAAAACAACTAAAATCAATAAGAAAACCGTTACCCATGTTGTGCTGGAGTATATTTATGAGGATGTTGTTACTTGTATCACTATCAAGCCTCCATTGTTCATGTGTGAAAGCTTTGAAGAATGATGTGTGTATGGTTGATCGAAGGTATGTTGAAGCTCTATCAATGTGATTGTTCACATCGACAGTACTTCATTGTTCAAATGATGTTTATTCTTTGATCCTTTTTTGTGAGGAAAGAGGTTTGTTATATAGAAAATGTGATTTGAAATGGACAATCAAGATCAGGTAGTAGAATATCTTGATCGATGGTCGAAAGGTATTGAGAGGATTTAGACATGAATGATTTATGCAAAATAGATTACATAATTTTTGTGATTGAAGAAATAGATTGATTAGTTAGGAATTAGATTGATCAATCAGGAACTAGACTGATCAGTTAGGAATTAGACTGATTAGTTAAAAATTTGATTGATCAATTAGGAATTAGATTGATTAGTCAGGGATATATTTAGAAATTAGGGGAACGTAATTTACTCAATCAGGAAAGTGGATGAGAATTATTTATTAATTGATTTAATTTATTTATTTATTTTGGAGTTGAACATGCAAATTAATTTTGACTTTTGCAAATAGAGTTGCATTAGTTTTATTTGATTTTTGATGATGATTTAAATAGTTTATTTAATTCATTCAAATTTGGAGGAAAGTGAGTTAATTAAATTATTATGATTTAATAATTCAATCGAATTAGGGGAATAAAATGATTTAGTAATGTAATTAAATAATTGGTGTTATTTAACTAATCGGGAAAAATTAAAGTGAGATTAGGACTTTATTAAATAATTGTAATTTATTTATTTTATTTTATTTATTCAATTAATAACAAAATTAGGGTTTTAGGACTTTATTAAATAAGTGGAAATTATTTAATAAGTCAAAAATGATGAAAAGGTGAATTAATTAAATAATGTCGTATTATTCAATTAATAAAGGAGTTTATGGTTTTCAATGCAATTGATGTTTTTGATGTTGGATGATGTGAAATATAATGATGTATGTTAGTTTGCAAGCTAGGGCATTTTTAGGTGTATACAATATGTATGTATCTACATATAAATATTTATATGTATGTGTGTGTATTATATATACATATATGTGTGTGTGTGTGTGTGTGTGTGTGTGTGTGTGTGTGTGTGTGTGTGTGTGTCTGTGAGAGAGAGAGAGTGTGTGTCTCTCTACACAAAAAATCTCAAAATTAATTAGTTCACATCATCTGCAAATTATTAATAGTTTAACTGGTGTAAGTGGTAGAAAGTGAAACTTTGATTCAAAATATTAATCAATGTCCTAGTTTGACAAAAAAATTGAACACATTAATGTGAAATCACCTAGTGACATCTTGTAATGATGCAGCAAATCAGTTCAGTTATTTTTAAAAAATAATGAAAAAGTTTTTTTTTTTTGAAAAATGATATATGCTAAAGATAAAAATAATCTTTTTGAAAAAACAATATTTTTTTGAGATATGGGAAGGTTTGGGATTTTCTAGATTGAATGGATGGACAAGATTTGATGAGACAACTACATGGATACATGTGAAACATAGGTCATGTACATCCAAAAGTCCTTTTTTGGACACATGTGCAATCTTAGACCTTGAGCAAGATTTTTCATGATTAACCATGAATTTGTATTGTACAAATGATTAGCTTGATTAAATAATTGGTTTTAGTCAATTAATGGGTTGAGGAGAAAAAATAATTAAATAGATAGATCATATATGTTTATTCAAATTTAAACATTAGAAAATGATAGATTAATTAAATAAATTGTCATGATTCATTTAATTAATGTTGAAGGATGGGTCTAATTGTGTTTCCAAAAATAGTATAGTTGACATTTTTATGCTCACTTAAGTCTCTCTTATGGACTTTGGCTTGATTTTTCCTACATTTAATGTTGTAATGTGGTCAACACGTGCACATTAGGTCTTGGACCCTTGTGAATCATTAAGACTTCTAGGTTGTCTTGTAAAGGTATTGTGAAGTGTTGTAACTCACTTTTGCACTTTTCTAGGACCCTTTCACCATAATTCACCTAAATAACTACTTTTTATCATTTACCAAGTCTTATTTCAAAGTTTTGTAAAGTGTTGTAACCCACCTTCACACTTTTATAGAATTGTGTGCTAATTCAACCATGTCTTATGTTTAAATGAACCTTTAATACACTTTCCAACCCTCCTTAAGTGTGTTTTTTAGGATATTCCCATTTGAAAACAATTAATGCCCTAAAATTCATGAGACCCACTTCATTTTCTTAAGTGGGACTAAGTCGTCAATAGAGGTGACTTAGTCCTTGTTGGCACAAAACTCAAAATTATTTCAAATTTCTGCAAGATTTTGTCCTCTAACCCTTGGGGTCAGCCTATGATTTGTTACTTTTAGAAAAATTTACTAAAAATATGTATAAATAAGGGTTTTCCCCCTCATTTTTCATCTCCTAATTGTTGATGATGTTTTCTGCAGAACAACAACTCAGACAAAATATAGTATCCTATCTCTCTTGAAAGGTAAATCTCTGTCAGCAAGCCTCAAGAGATAACCCCAAGGTATCTAATGTTAGATCTTAACAATGAATAAACAACTCAGTGATAAATGTGAAAATGTTGGTAATCACAAGGGGGCCTTACTACTAGCAAGTACTGAATCTTAAAAAACTTATCAGATCTAGCAATATGGTGATATTTCCAATCTTAAATCTAACCCATATTCAAAATAAATAGAAAAAGAGAGAAGGGTGTCAAGAGACTTCCATACTTAACACTAACCCTAAGATTAACAATGCAAATGATTAACACTTGAAATGGACCAATCCCTCAATAACTAATTCCTGCTTGACCCAGATAAATCTACAATCTCACAGAAATAGTGCAATCTTCGAAGGCATTAAATATTTTCAGATCATGAACATTCATTCAAAACAACCCTATTGCAATTGAAATGAATAATCCTTCACAATTGAACTAACCACAATAAACATAAGTTCCAGGCTAACTTTAAAAAGTAGCCAACAATCAGCTAGCTGCAAAAAGTATGGACTAGGGGTTGCTGCAAACACTTCAAGCATCAAACCATAAACACCATTAAATCATATCTAATTCTAAATCTAACATATCTAATATTTCTCAAGCAATCTCAAAAGATAGAACAGCAAGAACCATGCAAGATAAATCAACACAAGAGAATTCAACAAGAGCATAATGTCTTCAATTGTATTAAATCACCCAATAACAACAATTCTAGTGTTCTGTGTTACAACATTTGCTCAGAATGAACTAACTCTTGCTTTACCACCCTACTTGCATCTAAGTCAATTATTCTACTCTAGTGACTTCTACTACTCTTCACAAATGATGTGAAATGTCATATTTATAGAAACCCCCAGGATATGTCAGCCTAGTTAGGGTTTACAATAACAAAACGACCACAAAATAGTCAACTCGAGAAGTTCTAGAACAACATGAAATAACATTAAATTCTTGGGACTCATCCAGGTCGGCCTGGGTCCAATGTAACTCAATCCAATGCATGTAAAGGACGGAAGAAGCAGGGTAGAAAAGGCTCCAGATAAATGGGAAGCACAACTCCCAATGCAATCGGTCATTAACTGGTCCCTTCATCCCTATCTCAATCCAATTTATCTGGCACCTTTAGAAAAATCAAAAAATCCCCCTCTAGGTTGGCCAAAGGTGGAGTAATAAATACTTTAAACCCTCCTTCAATCAATTTAATCTCCTCCCTTGATTCCTTGACGACTTTGTTAAATTCAGCCTGCACTCAGCAAAAACCACAATCAATATCCATTATAACATGAGGATTAGAATTATCCCATCACCAATAATATATTCATCATTCAAATAAATCCAAACAAAGATCAAAATACTCTTGAAATATCGTTAAAGCATACTTTCTTCAAAGTTCGGGATTTTCACCCCTTCACGAAATTTAGGCCAAAAGGGAATTTCAGGGAAATCCAAGCCAAGTGGAATTTAGCGATGAAAGCACAATAAACATCCAAAACTCATTCAATCAGCATCCTTAATTAAGAAATAGCATGATACATCTTTAAATCACTCAAATCGACCATATAATGCGAAATCACTAACTAATAACTCACACTATCCCTCAATTCTACATTTCCAACAGGTTTTAAGGGAAATTCCATTGGGGATGGAAATCCACAAAAATGACAAGACATCGCATATTTTGGGAAATGATGGAGAAACATAAGTTTAGGGTTTTCCTAGGGTAATGGAATTCCGTGAAGCATTCGAAATACTAAAATCTCCAATCCTTCACAACTTGGCCAAATTGATCGAATGATAATTAATTTTGGGATTTGGGCTGAAATGTTGTTTGTCTTAAATCATTCATTGATAGATCCAAACTCAGAATTTATTCAAGGGAAATTTGATCGGTATTGGTGATGGCTCCAAAGTTGAAACCCTAAGGTTCCACCATAAACACATAGTCCCAACCATGATTCACTTCGTTTGTTTCACTAAATCATGGTAAATTCATCAAGGGAAAGCAATCGAGTAGATACAAGTGAGAAGTGATAACTCAGATTCGTATTTGGATGGGTAATATATTAATCACACAAAACCCTAGTTTAAATGCAGATCTTCAAGCATGCCAAACCTAGACTCAGGACGCGCCCTAGAAATCATAAAACCATTCATACTCATCAATCAAGGGAAGAGCACTGTGTACATACCATCGATGAAGAACAATTCAAGAGGGCAGCGACCGACAGGATATCCAACCTCCAACAAATGCAAAGACACCAGGAAAATGCAATCAAAGCCATCAATTCAAATCTCGAACACCACTCAGAGGTTAAGCTCTTCCAGATTCAAAGCAAGACAAAGGACATAAATCAACAGCACAAACTCCCCTAAGAGATCAATAAACAAAAGTTGTAGAGTTTGTTTGAGAACATAAATGCAATGACAAGACAACAAGTTCGGGGATCCGAGGTTGGGAAGGAATTCAGAAATCTGAAGGCCTGGCAGAATTTTGGGAAAATCCGAGGAAGACAGAATTCCCCGAGGATCTAAAATCTCTAAAAATAGTGTAGAACTAGCCTCCATTGGGTTTCCAAGGCATTTGGGGAATTCTGAGTAGAGGAAATTTTCCCGAAAACAAAGAAAACCTGAAATTACCTCAAAGACTTAGGATTTTCAAAATGTTTCCTCAAGAGGGACATTTGCACAAGCAAGATAATCATTCATGCACATGCCAAAGCAACCAAATCCAAGGGCTAAGACACCAAAAACTAAAGCAAAAGAGGGTCCCTACCTTCAGTGGGGTGTGTGTGTGTGTGAAAATTGCACAACACTAATATCTGCTTTCTCCTATAATCTCCTAATCACTTGCACTCATTAATCATTCAATCTTACAATCATTCAAGCAATATAAGTACAATCAAGTAATCCATTGGAGCACTTCATTGCATATCTTCATATTTTCAACATCAAGGGTTTGGTAAGTTTATGAAATTTCATGTTGTTTATTTATCAATATCTTTCCATTTTATTTCATTTCATAGGGTTTGATTACCAAAATGGGGTTTCACCAAGGCAAACCCCCCTATACCCTAACCCTTAACTATTTTTCCCCTTTTATATGTGTGTTTGTGGACTTTGTATGCATATTTATCAAAGAAATAGCTATTGAAAAGTGGTGAAGAATTCATCAAATTCAATCAATTCAACATAACCCTAATTCAAGCTTGAAGATACTTTTTACCCCATTTTCTGCAAAATTAAAAGCAGACACCTATTAGAAAAGCAAGTGTAGACCTGAGGCTACAGGATCATGTCCTGAGATTTCTAAAATTTGTAGATGGAATAAGTCACCACTACTGGAAAATTAGTCCTACTACCAAGCTTGTAAAGTGGTTTCTACATTTTTGGACACCCATTTGGTAGATTCTTGTTCTGGTAAGTTTTCCTGAAACTGGGACTAAGTCACCCAACCTAGCGCAAGTGTCCTAGTTAGAATTTTTAGTCAAATTTTTTGGATTCCAAAATCTCTCAACATCAGATTTTAGATTCCAACTGCACCTCTCCAGTCTTGTTCAGTTATTTCATCATTTACTTGCATTTTTAGGCATTTTTACATATCACACTGTGTTTTCCAGCACTTTGCATTTCTTAGGTTTTGCATCTTTAGAACATTTTATTTTTATATTAGTGCATTATTACATCATAATTAGACATATTAAATCTAATTTAAATTAATATTGGTTGTATAAATTTGTATTTTGGATCCCATCGATCCCTTTCTCCTTTTAGGTGAAAACCCTAGAAGGAGCTAGAGCAGTCTAGGCAATCCAAAATCCACATTTTGGTGAACTTGACTTTTGAACATCTTTTCTTCTACTTCCAATTGCATCCTAGGTTTCATTTCCATTGCATTAGATATTGCATTGATTAAACTTTGTCCTAGGGTTTTCAAAACTGCATTAGTGAAACACTCAAATAGCTTTGCTTTTTTGCATCATTTTTGCACTAAAAAATAACAACAGTTCTAAATTTCATACTATAGTTACATTTGTGAATCCCAAATACATAAAATTTCATTCAAAGTTTCTAAAAATTTTCAAAAAAATCATCAATGGGACTAATTCGCCACACTGGGTGACTAAGTCCTTCTGCACATTTTGCATTGAATTTTCTGGTATTTTTTGGGTATTTCCTGCATTTCTATTTTTTGTTACCTCATTTGGTCATAATTTCCATATTTATTATCTATTACATTTAATTTCCTCTCATCATGGCCTTTTTCTTTCATAAGTTTTGGAATTCATTGAAATCCTTAGTGGAAATGTCCAATTGGGCCTTTGGCTGTGATCCTAATGACCTTGAGCTTCCTCATGCTCCTTTAGCTCTTAATGAATGTCCAACTCATATTTTTGACATCATTGGAGAAGAAGATGATAGCATGAATAAGTTCTTAAATGCATGCCTTGATAACCTTGAAAAACATGCAGCCTTTTACCCATCCATGAAGTCACAAGACCTTCCTACTGTCCCACCTCCTGATACATTTGGATACTTACATCCTGAAATGAACAAAGGACCTAAGTTCCCTCCATCAAGTGGACCTAGTTCCTCTAAACAAGAAACTCATCAACCATTTTATGATCACAAAGCTACAAACACACCAATCAACCTTGAAGAAACATCTGGCAAAAGGTTTACTATCTTAAGCAAACAAGAATGTGATACAACAACTGAACATGCCATTCACCAAATTTTAGAACAAAGACCAACAAATGAAAAAATAATAGGGATAGGATATCAAGATCCGCCTCATAACGAGAAATGCCTCCTTTTGAACATTGGAGACTTCATGATGATGGAATGGTGATCTTTAATTCCCCTCCTGACTTGAATGTTCTCCTTCCACATGAAAAACCCTTACATGATCCCCATACTGAGGATGTTAGGATCCTTATGGGTCCTCTTCCTCCTTCAATTCATGAAAAAGGTGAATCTAGTAAACACAAATGACCTTACAAGTTGAAAAAACTAAAGTTTCCTCTCCATCCACCACCTGAATGTGATAGGAGACTCCAAATGCTTTTAAACATAGGCCTTATACTTTTAGCACCTTCCACAAGGATGGTCATTCTTCCTAAAGAATCCAACATACCATCTTGTAAATACCATCGTGTTCTTGGACACAGAACTCATGATTGTTGGACATTGAAGGACATACTAAACAAGTATCACTTCACTAATACTGACTATTATCTTGTCATCCCATAGTACCATATCACCAACCTTATCATGCAATAGTTGTAGAATTTTCCATTCTCACTATTGCATTGTCCTTCCCATCACTCACCTTGGCTCATTCTTTCCTTACATTCAGTGGGGGAAAGTAGTTGTTAGCCTTGACCTCACAAAGCATTTTTCCTTGTCCCTTAGCTACGTTATTCATTTTCCACTTATACCCATAGAGATTGAGAACTGGATGACTTGGTTAATACATGACTTACATTTGCATTACTCTTTTCCTGTGTGATTTCATGTCTATATCGTGTTCCCCTGTGATGTGACATTTGATGTTCTCTCTCTCTTTGTGCACTTCCTCTATTTGTACCTCTGTTCTTCTATTTGTCATACAATGCCTTTTTGTTTTGTGTTTTTCTTTTGGGGATGATGCAAACCATTGAGACACCCTATGTCTCTTCTATGTTGACCCAAAAGGTCCTTTTCCTTTCTTTTTTTCCTTTGTTTAATGTTTTCCTTTTGGGGATGATGCAAGGCATTAAGACCAAAATGTCTCCTTCATGTTGACCCAAAATATTTTCATTTTCATTTTTATTTTGCTCATGTTTTCCTTTTGGGGACGATGTAAAGCATTGAGGCTGCAATGTCTCTTCCATGTTGACCCAAAATGATTTTTTTTATTTTTTATTTTTTCGCTCTCTTTGTGTCATTCTTCAAGTTCTATGTCTTTGGGGAATGATGACAGTTCTAAGCTCTTTAATCAAAAAATTGCACCAATGAACATACTAAATCCAAATCCATAGATCCCTTATGTGTTTTGTGTGTTCCTTTTTTGGGGAAACCCCTCTTTCTTTTGTTCCTTTTTTGCTTGCATGACGTATCCTTACTCGAAAACATATGGTTTGGCATAGAGGCTTTCCAAATTGACTCTATTTCTCACAAAACGATGTGTAGCAATTCCTTTAAAGTGGGGGCATACATTGGAATTATTCATTTGTATTTTTCTTGGTTCTTAGTGTAGCCTTGTTAATTCATACGATATGTTTGTCACTTTGTGGATGACATTCAGTATGATGTCCTTCATAAGTGTGATCTATCTTAGCATATTACATTCCTCTTAGTGGCTTGATGTGATGCACTACATCCCCTAAGTTGCGAATATTCTATTCTTTGATTGGTCCTCTCTTGGAGATATTATACATAATGTTCCCTAAGTTATCGACCTCGCATGATCTTAACAAGACTCACTTGAACATTTGTCTTTTGCATGTTTCATTTTTTTCATTTACATGGCCACCTTGCATAACACAACTTGCATTCTTATGGTACCTTTGCATTTTTTCATGAGTTCTAAGCATATGAAGCTTTTCTTGCTTCATGAAGCATGAAACAACATTGTCTTTTTGGCACCTTATTAAAGTTATTAGGAGGTATAACTTTGATATGGTTGAGTGGGAAGCCCATTCTGTGGAACGACATTCCCTATAGCCACCTTTTCAGATTTCTCACCCTACGGACAACAAGAAGTTCCATGGCCACAGAGTCAGTATGTTGTGGATTTCTCACCCCGCAGAAAACTAGAAGTTCTATGGCCCTAGAGTGAGTATACTAGGGCTTTCTCACCTAGCGGATAGCCATGAGTTCCATCACCCCAGAGTGAGTACATATTTCTTATTTCAAATAGCCTAGATTTGATCCACAATGGGCTAGAAAAATGATCAAAGATTTCATTCCTTTTCATCATTTTCATGTGTGGTCCTTTGTGCTTATGTTTGGTTTTCCATGGGATCGTGATCCTAGGGGCTTAATCATCCCTCTTGATTATTTTTTTCTCATCTTACCAACGTGCGTGCATTAGGATCCCTCTAGATGTGCATGTTGGGATACTTTAGCGAGAGTTTGAAGCAAGTTCATCCTCTCACTAAAGTGGGGGCTTAATGTGTCCAAAAAATGTATAGTTGACATTTTTATGCACACTTGACTCTTTCTTATGGACTTTGGCTTTATTTTTTCTACATTTAATGTTGTAATGTGGTCAACACATTCACATTAGGTCTTGGACCCTTGTGAATGATTAAGACTTCTAGGTTGTCTTCTAAAGGTGTTGTGAAGTGTTGTAATTCACTTTCACACTTTTCTAGGACCCTTTCATCATAATTCACCTAAATAACCCCTTTTATCATTTACCAAGTCTTATTTCAAAGTGTTGTAAAGTGTTGTAACCCACTTTAATTCTTTTCTAGACTTTTCATCACTAATTCAACCCTTTCTCATTTTTAAATGATCCTTTAATACACTTTTCAGACCCCCTTAAGTGTTTTTTTGAGGATATTCCCATTGGAAAACATTTAATGCCCTAAAATTCCTTACACCCACTTAATTTTCTTAAGTGGGACTAAGTTGCCAATAGGGGTGACTTAGTCCTCTTTGGCACAAAACTCAAAATCATTTCAAATTTCTAGCAGGATTTTGTCCTCTAACCCTTGAGGTTGGCCTGTGATGTGTTACTTTCAGGAAATTTTAGTAAAATAATGTATAAATAAGGGATTTTACCCTCATTTTTCATCTCCTAATATCTCCTTTCTCCTACAATATCCTAATCACTTGCACTCATTAAGCATTCAATCTTACAAGAATTCAAGCAATTAAAGCACAATCAAGTCATCCATTGGAGCACTTCATTGCATACCTTTAGATTTTCAACATCAAGGGTTTGGTAAGTTTATGACATTGCATGTTGTTTATTTATCATTATCTTTCCATTTCATTTAATTTCATAGGGTTTGATTACCAAAGTGGGGATTGACGAAGGAAAACCCCTATACTCTAACCCTTAACCATTTTTCCCCTTTCGCCTATGTGTTTGTATACTTTGTATGAAGATTTGAAAAAGAAATAGGTGTTGAAAGGTGGTCAAGAAGTCATCAAAGTAAATCAAGTCAACATAACCATAATTCAAGCTTGGAGATACTTTTTACGCTATTTTCTACAAAATTAAAAGTGGACACCAGTTACAAAAGAAAGTGCAAACCTAAGGCTATAGGTTCTTGTCCCAAGATTCCTGAAATTTATAGGTGGGCTTAGTTACCACTACTGGCATATTAGTCCCACTACTAGGTCTGAAAAGTGGTTTGTACATTTTTGGAAATCCATTTGGTAGATTCTTGTTCTGGTAAGTTTCCCTGAAACTAGGACTAAGTCACCCAGCTTGGCGTAAGTGTCCTAGTCAGCATTTTCAGTCAAATTTTTAGGATTCCAAAATTTCTCCACATTATATTTTAGATTCCAAGTGTGCCTCTCCAGTCTTGTTCAATTATTTCATCATTTACTTGCATTTTTATGCATTTTTGCATATCACAATGTTTTCCAACACTTTGCATTTCTTAGGTTTTTCATTTTTAGATCATTTTATTTTCAAATCAGTGCATTAGTACATCATAATTAGACATATTACATATCATTTACATTAATCTTGAGTGTAGACATTTGGATTTTGGTCGCCATCCATCCCATTCTCCTTTTAGGTGAAAAACCCTCGAAGGAGCTAGAGTAGTGTGGGAAATCCAAAATCATTGTCCACACTAATTAATTAATCTTATTTAATTAACACTGGTAGATGGATCAATATTATTTATTATATAAATATAATTTATTCAGTTAATTTTGAAAGTGGCGATGTGAAGGGAATCAATGACAACTAAATACCAGGAGACAATTTTAGGTGTAAACACTACATATTTGATTAATGCAAAAATATTTGGTTCTTATCTTACAAATGGAATTTAACTTCAATACCATTTTTAAAATATGATACAAGTGAATATAATAATCAATTTGACTTATATAATGAATATAATTATAATATCCTTTTCAAACTTATGATGCCTCCATTGTGCTTCTCTAAAAATTCTCTCATCCTTTTCGAGTTACTCTTGTTTTAAATCCTATTGTAACTCAAAAAATTTATGCCCTAGTTAGCTCTCTTCTAACCATATTCCAACCTTTAACTCGTTAGTATTAGTTTATAAATTTGATCATGCACAATGATGTAATACCACAATTGTGCAATTACAATGCAATATAAATAATGATTTTATATCTTTACATATACAAATATTATTCTCTTCTCTCTAACATCAATCTATAAATGTCATTATGTATATTTTTTAAGATACATACATAACAAATAATTACAATAAAATTACACTTGTAATTTAATTTTACTTCTTCATTATTTTTTGTTCAGACTATAGGAATTGATCGATTATTCGTCCCTCAGTAAACTGCAGTGTGTCTAAAAAAAAATTCACATGACCAATGATGTTGGTGTGACATGCCCTTCGGTACTACAAGGATGGTGGGGAGACTATACCTCATGACCTATTTCCTATAATAGATGCTTTAGCCAATCGAGCTAGGCCCACAACCCCTACTTCTTCATTATAAATTATATTGGTTTATTTCAAATTAAAATTAAATTAAATTTAAAATTATCTATGAATTCATAAATCTATTAGCTATCTCACCAAGAAAAGGATGCAAAAAAATATTAGAAATATCTAACCATAAATGAAATAAAATTTACATGCACAAATAAAATTACATATTGAATCTAGAATGTATAATTCAATGAATAACCTAACATAGACTAAAGATAATACAATTAATCCACACAAAAGAACGTAAACAAATTAGCAATGAAATTTTGAGCCCTCCTCTCCCATTTATTTTTGGTCAAACATCTTACCTTTCCATTTACTTTAAGTATTCCTCATCTTTTTTTTTTTACTCTTTCTCCACCTCCTCCATCACCTTTTCATTTCATTCAGCCATAGTTTTTATGAAAATAATTTAATTAAATTTTCATTTTATTATAAAATGCATAAAATAAGTCTTTTATAGATACCAAACAATGTATATAAATAATTATCTCCATTACACACTATGCAACTAATTTTACAAAGCCAACATCAGAACCTATATTGCCAAATACTCAAAACAAAAGAAGAAAAAAATCCTTGTTGAAGACTTATTTTATACCAAACAAAAATTTCTTGCAACAATCTTAAAGATAAATTTCATCATAGTCTAACAATCAACACATACCCATGATTCTGAATAACTCTAATTATTCTATAAAGCATGTCTAACAAACCAAAAACAATTGCTAACTTTTCACTATGATGATAGAGAAATAATTATTTTCCTTCTTTATCACCTCACCAAAAAATGCTCTACTGCTTTCATCTCCCCAACCAATTTCACCAACTTTGGATAGATCTCCATATCTATGGATTTGATTTGTCTCTTACACAAAAATATGTACCATTTTATGGCCTGCAATCTAACTACGTCTAGAGGTCTTTTTAATTCTTATCTTTCATTAATCTCCTTACCATTTGAACCTCACACCACCTACCCATTTCTACATAAATTTCTATGAAAAGAACATAAGTCACAGCATATTGAGGATCCAAGTCAAAAAGTATCATCATTGTAAATAATTCTAAGCTTATATTCATATGTGGTTTGCCAGCACCAAGAAAACATACCCACTGGGTTAAAATGACATCTTAATGATGAAGTTTAGGGTGTCCTCAAGGCAGCCAACATGGACAAGGTCAACCATGTACTCATAATGATCAAATGTAAGTGTAATGCAATAAGGGTTATTCATGTGATTGAAGTATGCACAACCCCATCCACTAAACCTCCATAGTTGCATTCACATAGAATACAAGAAAATATTATATTGCCAAAATATGTTCTAGAGTGATTCGTTAACAAATATTTTTAAAGCATCTTGCAAAATCCATTATGTGCATATTGTGCTATCATTGCATTCAATGAAAACATTTCTTTGAGTAATTTAGTCAAATAGTTCACATGCCTTTTCTATGCTTCCACATTTTCCAAACATGTCCATCAAAGAATTTTGAAAAAAATCTCCCTTCCATTATGCTTTGATGGATGTCCATAACTCATTCCAAAGATCGCATTTTGGCACTGGGGAGTATGTTAGCTTTCCAACTACCAATTTCTTTTGCTTGGAAGTTTCTAAAGCATGGTCAAAAAATAGATTTTGTGCATATCCTTCAACCATGGCATTGCATGAGACCACATTTATTTGAGGCATTTTCTCAAATAGTTTCAAGGAAAGAAAGGATGTTGGTAAAGGTTGCAGAGTTTTCTTTTAACCTCCCATTGCATTTTTTTGAATGTTTGTAAAGCCTTATCCAACCTACAATCATTGAAGTCCACAAAAACACATTTATTTTAACATTCTATCAAACAATTCATGTGCCTCCTCCATGCACCAACCTTTTGCATACATGTCTACCAGAGTAGTTGCAACTACAACAACCAACAAAATTAGTCTATGCTTTTATGGAGGCCCATATCATGTTCCAAAGTTCCCATACTGTTTTACACCAGCCAATTGCATTTGTTTGAAAATTTCTAAAGCCTTTTCAACAAATTCATTGTGTCCATATCCTGAAATTAGTTTATTCCATGAGAAGACATTCATTTGAGGCATTCCATCAAATAGTTCAAGTGCCTTGTTCTCTATCCTCTATCTTTTATACTTTCATGGACATATATACCCTAATCCAATGGTTATCGAGTCTATCTTTGCACAAGTCAATTATATTTATTTGAAATTTTGTAAAGCCTTTTCAAGAAATCCTTTTTGCTCATATCCTACAATCATGGCATTCCATGATACCAAATTTCTTTGAGACATTCAACAGTCAAATAGTTTACGTGCCTTGTCTATGTATCCAAACTTTGGATACATGTCTACCAAAGTATTTCCAACTACAACAATTGACAAGATTCCTCCATATTTTAGGATTTTATGTATACTCATACAGTGTTCCAAAGCTCCCATTATGGTACAGGCTAGAAATACACTATTAAATGTAAACTGATAGAGTTCGAGATAGGTTTGTTGCATAGGATGAATTAGTGTGACTTGTTGGAATATCTAGTCTTGAGCAGCAACGAGAAAGTGCATTTAATGCATAGTTAGAAGAGATCTGCTTTGGATCATTCTCCCCATTTGCCTTGTCAGATATTTTCTATCCTAATTAATATTTTCTACAACATTTGACAAGATTCCTCCATATTTTAGGATTTTATGCATACTCATACAGTGTTCCAAAGCTCCCATTATGGCACAGGCTAGAAATACACTATTAAATGTAAACTGATAGAGTTTGAGATGGGTTTGTTGCATAGGATGAATTAGTGTGACTTGTTGGAATATCTAGTCTTGAGCAGCAATGAGAAAGTGCATTTAATGCACAGTCAGAAGAGATCCGCTTTGGATCGTTCCCCCCATTTGCCTTGTTAGATATTTTCTATCCTAATTAATATGTTCTAGCAGCAAATTAATTCAGGTAGGTGAATTTGAATTTGACAACAATTCTTGGAATAGGGAAAGTAAGACAAATGGAATAGAATAGAATGTTTTTTCAGTTAGTTTTTGTAGCAACAGAACAAGGAGGAATGTTCAATAGAACACAAAACAACAGGAAGGGAATGTTCAAGAGAACCTGTTACAGTAGAAGAATTTGTTTGTGAGCAGTGCTCTAGTGTTTCAAAATCTCTAGTGCTTCAAAATATCACCAGCACATAGTACACAAAAAGCTCCAGTGCACCGGAATATGTGTATTTTGTTGTATGAAGAATATATAGAGCATAGCTCCAATTTTTGTATGTAAACTTTTTGAATGTAATCTTTTGTGTATGAATGAAATAGAAAATATTTTTCCTCCTTGCCCTATTGTCTCCTTTGATTTGTGTGTGTTTTCATCTTTCTCACATTAGTTGGGATATTTTCACAATAGATTGGTATCAGAGCCCTAATTTTTCTAGGAATTTAGTCTTTTAAAGCCCTAGCTTTGTTCTTAGGTGTGCAATAACAAGACCCTAGCTTCTGGGTATTTAGGAAAGCCCTCAATTTTTTATGGGTATTTTTTGTTTCCCCCCATTTAGAAAAATGGCTAGTGGAGATAAGAGGAGTTGGCAGCAACCACCTATGTTTGATGGTAAAAATTTTGACTTATGGGAAAAGACAATGAAAACTATTTTAGTTGCAAATGATCTGTGGGAGTTAATAGAAAATGGGTTCACGAATGTGACTGACCCAAATGCATTTACAACATTGAGTAATACTCAAAATAATCAATTGAAGGTGATAAGAAAAAATGATGCTAAAACCCTCAATTTTATTGAGGTATCCTTGACAGAGGCTATCTTTCCCTGAATAGTAGCAACTAGTTATGTAAAATAAGCATTAGAATTCCTTCAAACCTCCTACAAAGGGATTGATAAAGTCATAGTAGTGAAAATCCAGCTGCAAAGGAGAGAATTTGAGACTATGCAAATGAAGGACAATGAGTCCATTTTAGATTTTCATACAAGGGCTTCCACCTTGATTAACCAGTTGAGGATAAATGGAGAAATCATGGAAGAGTATAATATTGTGGAGAATATATTCAAAATTTTAACCACAAAATTTGACCTAGTGGTTATTGCCATAGAAGAGGAAAAGCACCTCTCAACATTTTTCGTTGATGAGTTAATGCGTTCACTTCAAATCCATGAGCATCGCCTAAATAGGTCTGCAAATTCTTCCCAAGAGAAATATTTTAAAGCTCAAGCCAATGTGAGAGGCAAGAGAAGAGGAAGAAATGATAGAGGAAGAGGTCAAAGGAGAAAAGGAAAAAGCAACTCCAGAAGAGGAGGCTCAAATAGTCAAGAGGAGGACAACACCTCTCAATCAAACTTCCAAAACACAAAAAAAAATAGCAACTCAAATCAGAGGAATGATAAGAGCAATGTGTAGTGTTAATACTATCACAAATATGGTCACTATGCAAGTGAATGTAAGAAGAAACAACGTGACCAATGGATTTAAAATGCAATTGTGGCAAATAAGAACAAGCTGAAAATTAAAAACAATCACAAGTGTTTATTGCATGTAATCTTGTAGAGTAGGATTGTGCTGAAGTTTAGTATTTGGAAAGCAGTTGTAGCAACCACATGAGTGGTAACATAAATTTATTTTCCTCCATAAACAATATCATTAAGTCAGAAATAAAAATGGGGAACAATGAGAAGGTTCAAGTCATGCGCAAGGGCATAGTGTGCATACAAACCAAGCATGGTGAAGAAAGACAAATCCATGAAGTCTTTTATGCCCTAGACATGAAACACAGTCTCTTGAGCATTGGAAAGATGGTCCAAAATGGTTATAGAGTGCTAATGGAGAAAGGGGAATGCATCATCTATGACAAGGATGGAAGCAAGAAAGTTATGGCAGTGGTTCAAATGGAAAAGAGCCAAATGTTTCCCCTCAAAATGCAAATCCTAGCACAGACAACAACTTTCAATAGTTAGCCTTCAAAACAGTCATCCAAGACCCATCCAACCTTTGGAATTTGAGGTATGGGCATCTAAGCTATTCTATTTTAATTCTTTTAGCTAGAAAAGATATGGTTAGGGGCCTACCAGCAATTGTAGAGCCTGATGGAAAGTGTGAAGCATGAATCCTTGGTAAAAAACATAGGCAACCCTCTCAATCAAGGCATTGTAGGAGAGAAAGAGAACCATTAGATTTGGTGCATTCAGACTTGTGTGGTCCCGTGAAGACCCCAACACTAGGTGGAGATGTTTATTTTATGACACTCATAGATGATTATAGTAGAAAAATATGGGTGTATTTTTTGAAGAACAAATCAGAAGAATTTGAGAAGTTCAAGGAGTTTAAGGCCTTGGCTGAAAAGAAAAGTGGCCACTATATCTAATTCCTCATAATGGACAAAGAGGAAGAGTATATCTCTCAAAATTTTATGAACTTTTGCATGTCTCAAGGCATTCATAAACAACTCATAGCCCGCTATACTCCATAGAAAAATGGAATGGTTGAAAGAAAGAATAGAACTATCATGAAGATGGCAGTAAGCATGCTCAAGGAAAAAGGTTTGTCTAATTAATATTGGGGTGATGTTGTAGCAACAGAGGTCTACATCTTGAATAGGTGTCCCACAAAGGTTGTTCATTATAGGATTCCACAAGAAGCATGGACAAAATATAAATGGAGTGTTGAGCATTTGAGAATATTTGGATGTGTGGCACATGCACTTGTGCCAAAAGAGAAAAGGTATAAATTTGTTGACAATGGTGAAAAAAGCATTTTCATAGGCTATAGTGAAGAATCCAAAGCCTATAGATTGTACAATCCCATCACCAAGAAAGTGGTGATCAATAGAGATATTGAATTCATTGAAAATGAGTCACAGGATGGAATGGTTGATACCAACATGGGTATTTTTGTCTCAATACCTTTTGAGAATGAAGAAGCTCTAGAAGGTAGGTGTGTTAGAACTTTATAGGAAGGTAATAGTTCAGAAAACAATAACTAGCTAGATGCTCTAGAAACTTTTAGCAGGATAGTTGCTTCAAAAATTTACAACATCAACCTTCATTAGTCCAATAGTCAAGCTACTCCATAAATTCTAACCCTACGCTTGCATCATTAATGTCATAGAAGACTAAAAGTGTGAGAGAAATTTATGACAACACAAAGTATGATGATTTTGTTGAGAATTTAAATTTTGCTATGTTTTCCTATAGTGACCCAATGTATTTTAAAGAAGCCGTGAAAGAAGAAAAATGGTTTAAGGCCATGGATGAAGAGTTGGACACTATAGACAGAAATAAGACATGGGACCTCACTGATTTACCCAAAGGGAAATCAGTCATTGGAGTTAAATGGGTCTATAAGACCAAATGTACTACTGATGATAAGGTTGAGAGGCATAAAGCAATGCTGGTTGTTAAGGGATACAAATAGTAGCCTATAAGAGACTATGATGAGACATATGCACCAATTGCAAGGGTGGAAATAGTGCAAGCAGTCCTAGCAATTGTAGTCCAACACAAATGGAAAGTATTTCAAATGGACATGAAATTAGCCTTCTTGAATGGAGTGCTAAAAGAAGGTGTGTGAAGCAACCACCTAGCTACAAAGTTCTAGGGAAAGAAGACAAAGTCTATAGGCTTCAAAAAGCTCTATATGATCTGAAGCAAGCACCATGGGCATGGTACAGTAGAATTGATTTTTACCTTCTAAGCAATGGCTTTAATAAAAGTTGTAGTGAGACCACACTCTACATCAAGGTAGCCAATGGTGAGACTGTTATTGCTATTTTGTATGTAGATGATTTAATTTTCACAGGGAATAGTAATCTTTTCATTGTTGATTTCAAAGAGGGGATGAGAAATAAGTTTGAAATGACAGACCTAGGTTTGCTAAAATATTTCCTAGGCATTGATGTCCAACAATAGAGCATAGCATCTCTATTTCACAAAAAAATTATGTCAAACAAATCTTGAAGAGATTTAGAATGTTGGACAGCAAACCAATCTCAACCCCAACAACTATAGGTCTGAAATTAAGCAAAGAGGACAATAGCAATAATGTTAACCCAACCCTCTACAAGAGCATGGTTGGAAGCCTCATGTATTTGACAACAACAAAACCTGATTTGATGTATGCAGTAAGTTTGATTTCTAAGTTCATGGAGCAACCTAAAGACACACACTAGCAAGCAAGAAAAAAAATTTGAAGGTATTTCAATGGCACGAAAGGCTATGGCATTATGTGTACTGCCTCCAATGAGTTCCAGCTAGTTGGGTACACAGACAATGATTGGGAAAGAAATATAGATGACAGGAAGAGCACATCAGGATATGTGTTCCACATGGGTTCAGGAGCAATATAATGGGCATCAAAGAAGCAACCCATAGTTTCTCTCTCCACAGCTAAAGCAGAGTACATAGCAGCAAATACAACATGTCCAGCTATTTGGCTTAGAAGAATCTTGGAAAATTTGAATGAGCAGCAAGAAGATAGTACAACTATACTTTGTGACAACATGTCTTCTATTGCCTTGAATAAGAATATCGTCTTTCACAAATGAAGCAAGCACATTGAAATCCGCTACCATTTCATAAGGGAGTTGGTAGAGCATAGAGAGATTGAACTTCAATACTACAGATTTGAACAATAGCTCACTGGTATTTTCATAAATTCATTGTCAAAAGACTCCTTTGACCACCTAAGAGATACGTTTGGTATGAAGGAATGTGTTAGAACTTTAGTTCTAGAAAACTTAGAAAAGCACCGATGAGCCATAACTTCAGTTTAGAAAAGCATCAAAAATCTGGACATGTCCAAGAAAGACAGCTCCAGAACACAGAATGGGTGCACATAGGTTTGCTCTAGAAACTTTTGGTCTAGAAACTTTTGGTCTAGAAATGTTTCACTAGAATTTTTGAAGAGTGATGGAAAATAGGAACTTTTGCGCTAGAAAATTTGCTCTACAAATTTTGAATGGTGATGAAAAATAGAATGACTCAAGATTAAGGGGGGGTGTTGGAATATCTAATCTTGAGCAGCAACAGGAAAGTGCATTTAGGACACAGTCAAAAGAGATCCATTTTGGATTGTTCCTGCCATTTGCCTTGTTAGATATTTGTTGTCCCAATTAATGTGTTTTGATAGAAAATTAATTTAGGTAGGTGAATTTCAATTTGAGTGGCAATTTTTGGAAAAGGGCAAGTAAGAAAAAAGGAATAGAATAAAATATTTTTTCAGTTAGTTTTTGCAGCAACAAAACAAGGAGGAATGTTCAGCAGAACACAGAACAACAAGAAGGGAATGTTCAGGAGAACCTTTAGCAGCAAAAGAATTTGACAAAGAGCAATGCTCTAGTGCTTTGGAATATCACCACCACACAACACGTAGAAAGCTCCAATGTGTCAGAATATGCACAGTTTGTTGTATGAAGGATATACAAAGCATAGCTCTAATTTTTGTATCTAAACTTTTTGAATGTAATCGTTTTTGTATGAATGAAATAGAAAATATTCTACCTTCTTGTCTTGTTGTCTCCTTTGATCTGTGTGTGTTTTCATCTTTTCTCACTTTAGTTGGGATATTTTCCCAACACGACCACCTTGTGAAGAAACCTATATATTGATTTGAGGGTACTTGGCAGTGCTTCGATCTCCTTTAAATGATGATTCCCAAAAAAATGGAGGCTCTCTAGGTGAGAACAACTATCTTTAGAAAAAAAATTACACACTTCTTTCCTAAGTAGATATATGCTCTTGAGGTCGCTCAATTAAGAAGGTAATGATGCTGCCCCAAAATCTAATTCGTTGATTGCACACATGGATATAATCAGCTCTTGAAGATTATTCAGATGCCTGGTTGATTTTGGTAGAGATTTCACTCCTTCACATTCTAGCTTAGGGTAATCCCAAATTGAAAAATTTGTGAAGGAAGACAAATCTCCAAGAGAGTCAAGTAGACCTTTCAACTTAGCGCAAGCATGAATATCAAGATTTGTGAAGGAAGACAAATCTAGAAGAGAGTCAGGTAGACATTCTAGCTCAGGACAATCTTCAATTTCAAGATTCGTCAAGGAAGACAAATCTTTGAGAGAGGTCAACATACTTGTCAACAACACTTCTTTTATCCTCATCTCTGTCAGCTTTCTAAGTTGACCTACATTATTGGGTAGCTCCCTTAAACTAGTATAGATGTAATTGAGATCTCTCAAGGATGCCTGATTAGTGATGTGACCGTGAGGCAACTCTTCCAATTCCCTGCACCAAGAAAGGTCCAAAAACTTGAGCTTTGTTATGTTTTCCAAACAGTTCAAGTCCTTTGACGTGAATGTGAGTTCACTACAAATCTTTAAATTGAGATGTTCCAGGAGCTTCAGATTTTAAAAGTAACTGGCAACCTCCTCAAATTTGAGTAATACAAACTCAGATGCAGCAAATTGCTCGAATTGTTGAAATTGCTCAGTAGTGATGATAGCATTGGAGAAGGAAAAATTCATCAGACTTGTAACATGGTGGCCATCAATGGTTATTATCTTTTTCAAATGTGTGAGGTGTCCTATTGATTTTGGAAAACCTTAGAAATTTGTTGCAACCTAAAATAAGCAATTTCCTTAACTACATAATGGCTTGAAATGTGAAGCATACATCAATTATAAAAAGGATTGAAATATGCATTTAAAACATATAAGACAGACACTACTTACGTCGCCGTCAGTCTCATTTTTATGTGATCAAACACTTTATGGGATCCCAAACTTTCGCACTTGACATCAAGGTGACTGTAACAACAGGGAAACATTATTCCTCATTTGTAAATCCTATGCGAATCAGGAGTTGAGCTGCTGCAGGGAACAGTGATGAAAATAGTGTGTCTGGTTTGGCTTATGCAGGGGAACAGTGAGTTTGGTTTGACTTATGTGGGGGGGCGGTTGACTACTACCTATAATGGTTAACAACGACTGCTTAAGGGAACAGAAACATAATTGGCAAAAGGGGATGGGTTAAGTGGGCACCATATCTGCCACTTAAACAGTCAAAGTTTTAGCGTGTGCAAGATAAGTCTTATAATAGATAGGTGCTCGCTATTATAATTGAAACACATTTATAAATCATTTCAATATTTTTCAAATGTTAAGTAAAATATATTTCAAGATTATTATCTAGAGTATATTTCAGATGAAGGCTGTATGACGAATTGTAATATTCAAGACAATATGATGTAATAACTATTTCTCCATGCTCATACACAGGCATGCCCAAAAATAATTCCAAGATCTCAAAAATCATGATGCTCATTTGACATACAAATTATTTTGCAGTGTAGTTGAACAATAACATCAACTAGTTGCTATTTTACACCGGAGTTGAACAATAACAACCAAATGCATATTAGTTGTCACTTTAAAGTTTAGAACTAACTAGCCCTTCCCAATGCTTATTTTAAGGAAATCTAGAGATTCGAATAAGTGCCTAAATATATCTTCTACTATTTCTTCCAACCAAGACATCCATGAGACTCTGAGAGTTGTCTCACCAACACCAATGAATCCCATCAATGCTCTAAGAACACCAGGGCTAAATACCCATATAACACCTCCTATCAAGTGAAGCCTATCTTCTCTCGCTCCTTATTTCCTCTTTCGCTATGGTCAAAGGCAAAGCTTATTAGTCAAATCCTGAGAAATAATCACATAATTGGCCAATCCTAGGGCTCAATTCATATACTAAAGGTATCTCAACAAAGTATTTGATATTTTTGAAAGACATGGTTAGTGGTTGAAACTGTAGATTGTTGTTCTATTTTGAGCGATCCCTGTTGCAGTCTCCAGCATTGACTCACTGTTACTTTGTAGACTAGTCAAATGGTTGCTCATTTTCCTAACCTCCATTTCAACTACATAACCAAATAATTAACATCATATCATAACTTGGTAAACAATCTTAAAAAATATATATTGAACAAAATTCCATACGAGAATACTTTGCAAGCATCATTGTTGGCATAAGGAGTGGCCATGTTAGTTCAAGGGAAAGTTGTACTATAAGCTAAAGTACGCAATGCAAAGAAAAAATGCTCCTGGAACAACTAAAGTGAAAACAATTCTTCTCGCGATGTCTCTCATTATCACAATATGCGTAGAACATTTTGTGCATATTCAGCAATCATTTGTAGTTCATGAGACCAATTTTATTTTTTTTGGTTGGGATATTTGTCAATTGCACATTTTGCATACCTATCTACCAAGCTACTAGCAACTACAACATCTAAGAAAGTGCTCTTTCAAAGCTACATTCCCCTAAGGAAACTAACATACCATGTTTAAGTCCACTTACCATATAAAAATGGAACCACCAAAACATGAAGTATCACAATCAATTTACTGTACTTGTAGGTGAGCATAGCCTAAATGTAGGGTACGGGTGGTTTGAGTTTTTAGGAAGGTAGGGAGCCATGAAAGTGACTTGAGACATTGCCCCTAGGGGTTCTACATGAATCTTAGGGATGAATAAGAGTAATCCCAACTCCATGTGTATGGGTGAGGTTTCTTGTGGACACTCGAACATAGTCTCAATCTAATGAAGGAGAGTAATTTTGTTGTGCTTTAAGGAGGCTCCGAGGTTGGACCAATGTCTCAAGCTAGTCAAGAAAAGTAGCAGGGCTTGCAATGAAACAATATAGTGAGTCTAAAATCTTAGTAAAGTGAAATGATGTAACTAGATGTTGGATGGGATGACTCCTTGGGAGAGTTGTTCATCCAAACAATGGGGCTTGTTGAGTTAGGTGAGTCCTAGAGGGTGCAAGATTCTCTGGAATGGTTGTCAAATGTGTGTTGAGTGGAATAGGAGAGGATACATGTATAGTCGAAGGGTGTTGTTCTAGGTGAGAACTTAAGGTTGTCTACAAAGTATATAGTGCTAAAAAGAGGTTTAGGACCCCAAGTCCCATGAAGATCCTGAAGTTGGATTAAGTGGATAGGATCACAGTGTGGGAAATTTTGGAAAATATCACAAGTAATTAGGGAGTAAATTCAAGTGACAAGTCCAATATGGGTGCTAGAAGAGGCTAAGAGGTATGGGACTCTTAGTTCTCATTGTAGAGTTGACACTACATGATCGTGTTCCTATTTGGGAAATATTTTAGTAGGACACAAAGTGGGTGTTAGAACATGTACGTGGTGTATTGTGTATTGTCTTAGATGTTTGGGGAGTATTGATGAGTAAAGGCATTATGACTTTGTCCATGATAGTTAGTATTAGAGCAGTCTTTTGCAAAGAAATATCAAGGAAGTTACAATCAAGAATGTTATTAGAACAATGTTGTATCAAAGAATATTGCAGGGATATATGCACAACTAGGAATTATACCAATGCATTTGAAGGTAAGTATCAAAGCTACAAACAATATCTTTAATGATTCTTAAGAATGGGTCAAGAAAGGACAAGGACAAGCTCTTTTTTTGGTCACTTTACATGGAGGTTGGGATGACAAAGACATGTTTTGGGAACTCATTCTAATGACTATTGGGGAAGCTATTTGTCAAATAGAAGGACACCTATGTTGGAAATTTTTTTGTTGAGCTAGGAGGGCTTGATTGAATAGTAGGGCTTTTACCAAGGGTTATTGTAATCAATAAATATGGTGATAAGGAGATTTTCCTTCAAGTAAAATGTTACTTGTCTCAAGATTCATCTAGGATGGATTGTGACAAAAAAATGATGTCAAGGGTAAGGTTCTTTCAAGTCAAATGAGTTGGAGTAGGGCTCATGAGTTTGGAAAGATGAGAGTTGGACTCTTGCAAGTCAGTGAGTTGGGGGTATAAGGGTATCATTGAGAACACTATAGATGGTTGGACCTCCATTAGTTAAAAAGCCTCCTATTGAAGGAACCTTCTATTATGAAAATGAAGTATAGATGCCTTTTAAATATGCTCAAGAAATGTGTAGCTATGATAGCACTACTTAAGTGGAATTGGATTCCAAAATGAAATTGATATTGCATAGATTTGAGTTTAGGGAACTTAGTGAGGTAATAATGGATGTTGAATAAATTTCATGAAAAATGTGATTAGGTGAGTTGAACTCACACACCAAATTGGTATGGCTGCATTGGAAATTTAATAGATCAAGGATCCATTCACTACTTAATGAGGGAAAAGGCATGGTGTCCATTTAGCCAGATTTCATAAAGTTATCTTGGCTGGGAAAATACCAATCTAAGAGTTCATAGAGGCTTGTATGCACAAGCATCAAGTTTATAACACTTAAAGAGGTATGTATAGGTTCCTATTGATGAAAGAAAGTTGGAAAATTTGTATAGGCAACCTAAGCAAAACATGGGGATAGAGGGATGATAGGAGTTAGCTATTCCAAAATATTGTGGAGAGGGCTTGAGTAGTTCAAGAGGAACTAAGAGAGATCAATGTAATTCAACAACAAAATAGTGGTGGTATAATGTTGAGTTGATTTTGGGAATTTGGAAAAAATAATATATTTATCATAGTACATGCATAAGATTAGTGTAGGGTTTAGAATAGGACATGGATCCTAGTTGAGGTAGCTAAGTTATCATACAAGTGTCCAATTAGTTGAGTTGAGAGAGCTTGGCATTGAGACAAGCTCAATAAGTTGTCCTAACATTGGAAATATGGTTGGACCATGAAATCTAAGCATAGGGTGTCATAAAAGCTAGTCCCAAGAGTGGATAAGTAGTGAGTCTAGGTGTGAAAAAGAATCAATAGAGTGTAAGAGGTACCTTGAATTTAATAGAGTTGGGTTTCTATATTGATTATCTATGAGATAGTATTGACATATTTTTAGTGTTCCATCCCTTCTAAATTAAGTGTTAGATTGTTTTACAACAAGGATACAAAAAGAGGATTATGTCCATAGTTGGAAAACTCTATGAATATAATGCAGTGGTTTGTGATGAACAATTATGGATAGTCAGTTTGCATTGTTATTTAAGGTGCATTGATGGATTGAAATATTTTTGAGAAAGATAGAGATCCAAAGCTGGGTTGGGAAAGATGGACATTGAGCTAGGAAAGCTAAATATTTGGGACTAGCTTGGTGAGTAATCCTTCATAGTGATATTTGAGATGAGCTACAAAGCTTCCATTATAGTGACACTTAGGCCAAGATGTGAAAGCTACCTTCATAGTGATAGTAGGGAAACCTAGGTTAGTTGTCATTTTCTGCAAAGACTTTCTACATTCTAGGCTTAGTGAACTTAAAGTGCTATAGTTCAACAAAAAAATATTTTTCTTTGGGATAGTAACAAAAAGAGGGTTTTGTTTGATAAAAAAATCATACTAGAGTAGAGACAACAATGTCAAAATTAAAATAGATAAGGAGTGTTGATGTAAGTGGAAAATAGTTGCACAAGAGTGAAACTTTTCATTAGGTTTGATTCCACTTCTTAAATTGGGTTCTTTCTAATTTGGGAAAGGCCACACTACATTCTACTAGTCTAGGGAACATTTCATAATTAGTATAAGGAATCATAGTTTCCCATACATATTAGTCTTTTAATTCTATGAGTGTGTTAGGTTGATAGACCAACCAAGTAATCAACTCAATTTGTTTTATATAATTTTTTCACATTGGTTTGAAGAAAAATAGAGCTAAATTGCATGGTAAGAGAACTAGAGCATGAGATCATGATAGGGTCATAAGATACAAGCTTGAATGACAAGGTGAAGAGAGAAATATAGTGTGCCTAGATCATCAAGAGATGTTGAGTTCAGGTAATGAAATTACCTCACATGCATACAATACAAATTATGTGGAATGGTAGCTAGGACACTTATTTAAACTAATTGGATAACAATTTGGTTTGTGAGCAGAGGGTATTTTGTAGATGACTTGGTTATTGGTCAAAATTAAATCAAGGATAGTCATGGAACTTGGAAAATGAATGCATACCTTCAAGCAAGGCCATCAAAAATCTAGAAAATTTTGAATAATGAATTGAGTTGGTGAGTTAGTGATGTACTAAGTGAGCATTGTACATAGAGGTGAGCTGACAAATAAAATTTGGAAAGAGGATTGACAAGTTGCATAATGGAATAATGCTTAAGGGAAGTTATTATTGATGGAAAAATAAGAAATACAATTTTTATAGTAGAAAGATGTTGGTGAGACTAGGATTCAAAATATGTGAAATTTGGGTGCAACAAGGGATGGTACTTGGGCCTATTGGTTAGGTTCCAAGGGCATCCCATCTTTCAACTAGTAAGACTCCTAATGAGAAATTCTAACCCTTATATGAGAAAAATCAAGGATGGGTCCCCGCATGTGTAGAGTAGGTTGGTTGGGCACTAAAGTCAATGGAATCACCTATTTTGAGTGTGGGAGAATATAGGGGTATGGCTAGTTTGAGTTTCTAGCAAGATAGTGAGCTAGGAAAATGGCCTAGGACACCACCCTTAGGGATGAAGAAGAATAGTCCTAACATACAAGTACAATTCTAGGTGTTCTACATGGGTCTAATAGATGAATGAGTGTAATTCCATGTCCATGTGGATGGGTGAGGTCTCTTGTGGGTGCTAGAACACAATCCCATTCAAATGAACTATAGTAATTAGGTTGACCTCTAAGGAGACTCTAGAGTTACACTAAGGTGTCAAACTAGTGAAGTAGACTAGTTGTATTTGTAATGGACTAGTTCTATAGTGATTCTAAGGTATTAGTCTAGTGAAATGGAATAATTATACATTACATGGGATGAATCCCTAGGAAAGTTGCTTATCCCAATAAAGAGGCTCATGGAGATAGGTGACTCCAAGGGTATGTAAAACTCTTTGGAATGGCAATGTTAAATGTGCACTGAATAGAAGAGGAGAGGATACATATACAATGGAAGGGTGTTGTTATGGGTATGCACCCTAGGTTTCCTAAACTATGGATGGTGCTAAAAACAGGTCCAATACCTTGAGTCTCATGAAGCTATGGTGAAGTTGGCTTAAGTGGATAGGTTCCCAATGTGGTCAAATTTGGAAGATACCACAAGTATGTAGACAATACAAGTCAAGTGGTATGTATATAGTAGGTAAAAAAAGAGTTTGATAGGTATGTGAATTTTCATCCTCATTGTAAGGTTGACCCAACATGACTAGGTTGGTATTTGGGTAGTCTTCTAGTGGGATGTAAAGTGGGCATGATAATATGGACATTAATTGCATCAAATAGAAAAACTTTGAGAGATGATTGTTAGGGACACGAAGCCAATTAGACTAGTTCAATGAACACTATTCTATAGTACACATTATTTTTGATGTTTGAGGAGCATCCAAGAGTAAAGGAATAGTCTATCTAATTGGAATGACATGGACCACAAGTGGGTCTTAGTAAATTGAGGGAAATGCCATGTGGGGTAGTTAACTCCATGATAAATCATCTCATATTTTTCCTTCAATTGAGGTATGATCACCGATTCATTCCTTCCTTGTGACCAAGTTCCAAATTATATTCCATGCCTAACACCTGTAGGTTCCAAGTGCTCTTCTAGGAATGATTCACACCATTGTACTTTCTTGCAAGCATAAGTTCTAGGTTCCAATTGAAACCTAGAACCTAGTTGGAACATGGAACTTGAACTTCTTGGTCCTAAGTTATTGGTCCCATCAAACCCCAAAAACCTACCAAGTTCTTTCAAACCCAAGTTCCCAGTTCCAACCAAAGCCCAAGACTTCATGGTAGACTAGAACCTTATTCTAAGTTCTTAGTTTCACACGACTCTCACCACTAGTTAGGGTCTCTTCCTTCAACCCAAATTTTTTTGTTAATGATCAAAAAATATTGCAACTAATAGATTTCAATTTGTGGAGGTTTATAAAGATTTTAAACATTTTTTTTCAAAAATTAGGGAGGGGAAAACATTACCCAAACTTTAGATATTGGATTGTAGACACCCTTTTGTCAATGTGTCATTCATTGGCTACAAATTTCAATGGATATTTTAGGGGTTTCTATGCTTAATCGATGAATTCATCTATGTGGGAGCATGTCTACGGTGTCACAAATGTTTTATCATGTCTCTAGCTCAATATTTTAGAGTACAATTATTTTTAATTCATTGGTAGGATCATGTGTAGGGTTTCATCCCTTGTCACATGCTCCCTTTCTCTTGTTCCTCTTCTAAAGGATAAAAATCATTTTTCTCTCATTTTTTAAGGGTTATTATTTTTATTTATTTTAAGAGACTTGCATTCTCTACAACTTTTCCATTATAAACTGGTTCTTTGCCTCCTAATTAATGAAAAATACCATTTTTACCTCTTCTCTCTTCTTGTATTCCATGTAAATATATTTTCCTCTATGTTGGAAGGGTTTTTACCATTATTCTATGTTTTTATTTTGTGTTAATTTTTTTTTATAGGAATTGACTATGGATCTTCTTCTTCCCTCTTAATGCTTGTCGTACCCTAAAATCCATACACACTTGTAGGAGATACTACATCAAAGAACTAAGTGAGTTATTCTAATAGTCTATTTAGTTCTTCATGTTGTAGTGGGAAAGGAGAAACTTAATTTACTCTAGGTGCATCACCACTTCTTTTAATTTTATGCATTTTTCTCTCCCTTTTCTTTTGCAAGTTGTCAGATTAGGATTATTTTTTAGGTTTAAATAGTGTTGAGTTGGATCAACACTCTCCATCTAAATTAGAAAGGAATTCCACATTTTTTTGAGTTCTAATCTCAATTGCAAGGTCCCACACCTTGACATAATTCCAATTTTTTACTAGAATGTTGAACCAATTTTAGCTAGGTACAATTTCAAGTCATAATAGTAACTACTGTGTACTATCCCATGAAGCACTAATTACATCCCCTACCAAAAAATATATAAAATTCTCTTATAAGGCCACTATATAACCCCCTCATCAAAGCTCTTACATGATAACATATTACACAACTATATTTATTATAGATGCTCTTACACATCCTTTGAACAAGATATTATTTTACACATATATTTACATATGTAATAAAGATAATTACCCATGGCATAATCTTCTTAAGGGATTTCCAATCATAACCCCAACTTTCCATTTTGAATAATTTCTTCCACTCATCATCCTTGAAGAATTGACCATTTCTTCCTCGTTACTCTTCTTGTCCTTGAAAAACTTGTTGCCAACTATCGACATCCCAGTAATTGTAGCTACCAGCTATTCATTCACCTCCACTTCCAGGCCTTTTATCTTGAGTCTGCAATTATTCCAGAAAGACACAAATTGAGTCAAGGCGTTGGGGTCATACCCATGCAGCCTCTCTAAGAAAGGAGTGAAATTTTCATGACACAAAATATTCCAAAGATTCTTCTTTCTCCTAATGCCCGCACATGAATGTAGATCGATTTTACTTCTATCACCACCCATTTTAGATAGCACCAAAGCAAGCAAGCCCTTGAGAAATAAACTCAGCTAAATGCCAGAGAACAAAAGGAAACCCTCAAACCATGTGAAATGGAAGAAGGTACTAGAAATTAAATGTTGCATCATCTCAACCCACGCCATCATTCCTCAATAATCTCCTAGCTTTCTCAGGAAGGATTGAGCCCTCCTCCCACACACAAAACTCATTTAAACTGACAACCTCATTGGAAAAAAATCTTCCCATGAGTTTCCTTCTTGATAAACGTGAGAGACACGGGTCTCTTCACAAGATCTCAACATTATTATAGTATCTTTAATGAGCATATCTACATTCTAGCTTGGAGAATGGGTTCCACATAGATACTTAATTATGTTTTGAGAATCGCCTTCAACCCATAATTTGGAGTAACCTTTGCTAATAGCATACTTGACATTAATAAATGCACCCTCTGCCTCTGCACAATGATTGGTCTGAATTCCCAACGGGAGTTCCATTGCATCTAAGAATCTTCCATTATCATTTCTTAACACCCCCCACAACCTGCAGGCCAAGGAATACCCTTTGTTGCCTCGTCAAAATTAACTTTTACCCATCCAACAAGAGGTGGTTACCACCTAGTGCACAATCTACCATTTACACTAGATTTAGGATTCAAAGTAGTAATTACAAAATCTTCTAGTTAGAGGTTACTAGGAGATCATAACTAGTAAGGCAGGCATAAGGGGAACATCGAGGAGAATCAAAGTTAATTAGAATGAAATTTAAAATTAGAATCACAATTTTTTTTGTTATTTCAATCTTTCCATAAACCCCAAGCAATATATGGGGCCATAAGATCCCAAAGCCAACAAATAACAAGAGAGGATGAAGGACAATTCCACTTATCAATAAACTTATCAAGAGAGTCTGGAAAGGCCCAACCAATATTCCAAATACCAAGGTTATCCTGTGTTAAAACTTTACCTTGCATAAGCAACCAAAAGAAGAAATTCACTTTAGGAATCAACTTCTTGTTCCATAACATTCCCCAAAAAGGAAGAGAATCAGTTTTTTCCGGTGAACTCACAAGAGCAGAAGCCACTGAAAAACTACCACTAGCATAGGGGGCCCAAACGACCCTGTCCTTCCTCGGAAAAGTGGGAAGACGAACATTACTCAATTAGTCCTTCAAAAACTTCAGAGATAGATCCCAGTCTTGGAAATTTTTCCACTCTCCATCTTGAAAGTAAGTAGCTAGCCTAGTACCAAAAAGACATTTGCACAAGACACCTATCAAAATATTGATAAAAACCACTTTTGATTTGTCTTTTGGGGTATCAAATGAATTCATTTAAAATTTGGTTTCTGTAAGTATGTATTCCTTATTATAAGATTCCCAAAAAGTATAATTTTTAATTAATTTAATTTGATTATTATTATTATTATTATTTTTTGAATGTAGGATTTTCATTGAAAATCAAGCTCTCTATTCTACACATGCAGAAAAATAGTAGATTATCAAAAACAAAAAAAAATATCAATGCACTAGATATTGTTGTCCTTGATCCAACCAAAAAAAAATTGAATTTTGATACAGGGTATGTGCAGGATCATCATGGAAAAATAGGCCCTTAAGTGGCAAAAAAAAAAAAATCAAAGTTAGGAAAATTGACGTAAAAATTTGAATAAGTTATCTATATTATTTCAAAAATATGTAAGAATAGAATCTGTAGAAATTGAATCTAGTTTCTATATTACTAGGTTTTTTTTTTTTAAATAAATCTATTTGGTGAAAATTTGAAATTTCAATGCAGTAGTACTTAAATTTTAGGGAAAAAATAAGTAGTCTGTCTGACCACCCTAACCACTATAAAATGATAATATTTTTTTATAATATTTTAGATATAAGTAGAGCACACATGTCCTGATGTGATGCATATTTTTTTGTAATTTTTTTCCAAGTAAATAATTAATTATGAATTTTTTATTACAACTTTTAAAAAATATAAAAATGTGTATGTCTGACCACCTTAACTTGGTCAAAACTTCATGAAATTCATTTTTTTAAATTCCTATAGTATAAAAAGCATAGAATGTGATGCATATTTCATATTCAAAAAATGTGATAATGTTTGAAAGCTATAGATGTTTTTCAATCAGCCTATCAATCAAGACTTTAGTCGTAATTCAAATAGAAAATGAATAATAATTATTTATTAAATTCAAAGTAAAACATAATTTATATTGGTGGAAAGTTGTGAATCTACTTTAAAAATCCTTTTCGTTTCATCAATTTTGGGTAAAAGAAAAGTCACCACCACATACCATCATATCGCCACTTTTTGGCCCATCATGATCCTACACATACCCTACATACAAAAAAAGTTATTTTTTAGCCAATAAATCATGTCTAAATTGTAACTAGTTTGACTTTGAAATTTAATTAAGAAAAAAAATTCAATGAAATGCTATGAAACCAATTCCATGCACTAGATATCATAGTTACAAATCTAAATTGAAAAATATTAGAATTTTATCCTTCATAGAAAAAAATTTATGTGTTAGCCAGTAATGTCACTCTTTAAAAATGGTGTTTATTGTTAAAAACTAGTTTTCAAAGGAGATGGAAAAAGAAGTGCAATCTAATTCCAAAAAAATTGAAAAAATATATTTAGAATCAACAGACAAAATGTCAAATTTCTATTTTGTATCATCTTCCAATTCCTCATAGTTTAGACACTAGAGGTACTTGAAAGTGAATATTTAGTTAAAAAAATAGTTCAATGTTTAGTTTGGCCAAAAATTGTAAACCAGTACTGTGGGATCACCCGAATATGATCTATTTTACTTTGACAATTGAGACTGGGATGAACAAAGTTGTGTATTCAAATATGATGATTTTTATGGAAGATGTGGTTACTATTCACAAATTTCCTAATGTTAAATATTGTAAGTGTATTCATGTTCTTCCCATTGATAATACCATCAAGAGTATCACTAGGAATTTTTTTTATGCATATCTAATGCCCTATTTCTTGAAAGATTATTACCTGGTGGGAAAATGAGATATTGTCTGTATAAGAAGTGAAATGTATAGAATGGACTTCAAGGTTCAATTGAGACATATCATAGAGAATATTGTGTTATTTTTTCAAATATTAAATTTTTCTATGAGGATTCACCAGATGGTATTTTAGTTTGGGCTTTCAAAGCTTGTGGTATTTCATCTGGTGCTACTTATGGAGGTTAAGGACTAACAATATGAACTAGAGTCTAGTGGCACCGGATGATGGAGGAATTTCCATCATCTCAAGTTAGCTTCTCACTTTGAGATGATGCTTTGCATGAGAATATTTTTTGGCTTTCACTGCTTTCTTTTCCTTGTTGTTGCTAATAGAGTTGAACAATATATATTGTGAAGTTTTATTTTTAGAGACAAGGGGTTTGGTGAAGAGCTCGGTGTGGATGGTTGCACAAAGAGTTCATGAGATTCTGACCAAATATTATACCTTTATGAGGGTTTAGGAGACAACTTGGTGGATGGTTGTCCAATAATTAGGTCTGTGATTCAAGAGGTCATGGGAAAAAGAACTTAGGAATTCAACTCGGAGCTACACCTTTACGATGGTCACAAGGAAACTTGGTGGAGTTCCACCTGATTTAGGTTTTGTTTCTTCAAAAGAAGATATTCTTAAGAATTTATATCTATCTCTTAATAAACAAGATTTTTTATGTAAGATTTAAGGGGGTCCCTTGGCAAAGTACTTTTCAAGTTTTTCAGGGATACTTTTATAGGAACACTGTAATTAGGTGGGAATGTTAGCATAGTCAGTTATAATTGTATTATATTGCATTGTTACTAATAGGCTATGTGGTAGTTAAATTATCATTTTTTGAATTGTTCCCCATGTATAAATATAATTATGCTCATCAATCAAATCAATATAATATTTTGTAGCAGTGGACAAATATTTAGATAAGTAGAATTATCACATGGCATGTATTGACATTCCACCTCAATGTATTTATTCCAAATATTTGTTGTTTTTGATAAAGGGTAAAACGGGTTTTAAAGGGACCCAAAACCACCAAGTTTACAACAAAAGAGAAAGGACAAATAGTCCAACAGAAGAAAATAGGCTACTGAAAGAAAAAACTAGAAAAAGCAGCAACCACCCACAAAATACCAGGAGGGTTAGACAAAAAACCAGCTGAAAGGCCAACAAAAAGACCAGCTGCAACTAACCCAGAGTCCTCATAACAGACTTGGTTTCAGCCTCCAGGTTTTGCATGTCTTGAACACCCTTCTTGAAGGTTTGAATCATCTGTGGCGAAGGAGGAGCCTTCCTCTTCAAATTAGCCCTGGTCCTCTTAAAAATACCAACATCCTCCTGGTTTTTATCATTGACCTCTTCTAGATCAACATCCAAGTAAATATTTATTGTTACTTTTGGTGGCTTCTAGTAATTATGTTTAACAATTTCAAATTTATTTTCTTGATAATTGAATTGTCTACTTACCTAATGTACACATCACATTCTTATATAAAACCATATTCAAGATCTTGATGAAACTAGTGAGTATATTTGTCTCCTCTTTGATGATAGATCCTATGTATATGGATCCCCTACCTTGGATATAATGAGAGTGCATTCTAAATTCTTCTCTACATGCTTACATGGTGATAAATACTATAATTCCTTAGTCCTATTATTCACATTCACCATTATTCATGTTAATATTTTGTATAGGGGTTCCTAATTTTAGTAATAAGTTTTAGCCAAAATTTATCATCAATGTTAAGTATTTGAGTATTTTATTGAAAAAAATCATTCTAATTCTTCATACACCCAACCACTCAAGTGGGAAATCAATAGGTTTAAAATAGAACTTTCTTTCATCCAAAAGGAATATGAGTTATTTATTGCAAAGGGAACTAGTACAACACTTTCTATATGACTATATGCATGCACATTTTTATATTCTATTTGAAAGAATTCATTGATATTATCTCACAAGGATTTTAGGATACTATTTTATTATTCCTCTCTTTCAAATCAGTATTTTTCCTATATTTTATCCTTATCTTCTTTTGTGAGTGACATATTATATATGGAAACACATTTACTAATCCATGCTCACCCAAACTTTATTTTTTTGGGTCTTGTCCAAAGCATTGTTTTATTTTTAATATTTAGTTATTTAATTTTTTTCTTATTAGGCACCTACGATAAGATTAATTGGGTAATAATGTACTTAGGTAAGCAAAATTTCATTTCTTAAGATAATACTTGCATGTGTCTACATTGAATAAAGATCATTAACTACCACAATTACCTCATTATTCCTTGATTGATGGAATTTAAATGTCACCTCTCTTTTTTCTCATATAGATCCACTCTCTCATGGTTTATATTATTGGTGGATCCTAGAGAACACAAGGATTGTAATTTACGATTGATCCTTCACATAGAGAAACTAATTTTAATAGTTACTTTCAGAAAAAAAAAAACTGATATAATAAGATGAAGATATAATCATAATTCTATTCATAATATAAACCATAGATAGATGCAAAAATACAAGTGGTGAACACCACTTTATGTAATTTTTTGAATTCTTATCAGGATAAAAGATAGGAAAATTGGGGTATGGTCCTAGCACAAGATATATTTTCTTATAATAATTTTGGTGAATAGATGCACAAGAAGAACACCATTTGAGGTACTAAATATAAGTAATCTAAGGAATATCTTATAATTACGACATATTAGTAATGAATAAAAAATAAATTCTAGCAAAAAAAATTGTAAATAATATGAAGATAATACATGTAGTAGTAAAAAACTAGTTTAGAAAGATGAATCATAAGTTTAAGGTGGATAATGAGAAAAGGAAACACAAGGAATTTATGCTAAATGATGGAATAATTATGTATTTGAGGAAGGAGATATTCCTAGTTGGCATATATAATAAGCTTGAGATGATAATATTTACTCATTGTAGAATTGTTAAAAGTTTAATTCAAGAAATAAATATGAAGTAGAATTACTAGAAGGCTTAACAATATCTCTAGCTATTCAAATTATATTTTTTAATATCATAGGCTATATTTGAAAGAATTTATCATAAAGATATAATAAATAAAATGGAAATCACAAAAACAACTAGAGGAAATTGGGGAGACATTGATTGATAGATTTGGAAAGAGTATCAAGAATAAATAGTATGTAAATTTTTTGGTGAAATAGAAGGAAGGTCAATTCAATAATCCTAATACATATAAAGATCTAAGGTGAACCATTTTTTTTCCTCTGTAGTCCCCCAAAAATGAAAGACTTACTTTTTAATTACCCATGGTATTTCATGTAATTTAAGCATCTAGGGTGTAAGAGCAATATTACACCCACCGAAAATATTTTTTTACACCCATTTTTTTAATGTTGTTAATGTTCTCATAATTATTATTTTTTTGTTCCAAATATCACACTCTCATCATATTAATAGTTTGGTTCTGTGATAGGTCAAATATATGTGTTAGAAAATGAGCAGCAAACTAAAGAGTGCAAATAAACACCAAAACAACCTATACCTCAAGATTAGCCTAAGTTGGAATCAACACAAGATAAAAACAACAAATGGAACATTATACCTTGTCTCGAATCGATCATTTGGTTGGCCCTTCGATCTTAAATGTGTATGCTCCTTGGATGGAAAAATATGCAAACTAGATGATGATGTGAAGATGGATGGAAATGAATGAAAACATGAAAATGGCTAAGTATAGATTGAGAAATAAAATTGCAAGAGTTTGGCTAGCAAAATGATCTCCCCAAAATGAGAAAAAAGAGGGGGTATTTATAGGAATTTTGAGAATTCCTAGAAGAGATGGATGGCCAAGATTGAGCCACAAATGATCAAGATGTAGGGCTAAGGTGAGTTGAGAACTCACAATTCCTCACATCTTGACATATGGCATGTGATATAGCCCTAAAAGGTGAAGTGGACATGAGGTGGAAGGATAGGACATGACATGGAGGGGGTACAAAGTACCTTGGGATTGGACAAGATCTTCTCATAAAGGAGGTCCTTGTCCCCATGTGGGTGAGAGGACATGTGAGGAATTAAAAATTCCTCAAATATCCTCATGGGGAGATGGGAAAGAATAAAGAATTCCTTTGAGTGCATTGGGGAATTAAAAGTGAATTAAAAATTCACATGGGGAAGTGGAGTGCCTTGTCCAAAAGGGGAAGGCCTTTAATAAGGTTGACCAAAGACACATGTCATAAAGGACATGGGGAAGAGAAAAGGAATTTAATATTCCTTGAAAGATGAGAGTGGAATTAAAAATTCCTCAAAGGACTTTGGGAAGACAAAAGGAATTAAAAATTCCTTGGGGGATGGGAAGAGTTGACTAAAGGGGGTGATTAGACAAGTTGATGAGGGGTTAGAGGAAGGTTAGGTGGCTAAGAAAGATTAGAGGCCAACTTGCAAAAGTTGGAGGATGTGACACCTCCTAATCAAGGATTAGGCATGTGCACATCCTAATGATGAGATTAGAAGAAGGATTAAGATTAGATAATAAAAGATGGAGGATGTGACATGTGAGGAATTAAATAAATGTCATATTTATTTAATTCATTTGATGAAAGGAGGATTAAAGAGATAAGGTATTATTGATTAAATACCTTAGGGATTTGGAAAAATTAAAGTTATTAATTAAATAATAGTGGTATTACTTAATTAACGAAAATAAGACATAAGAGGATGAATTTGGATAAATTAAGTGTCCAAATTTAGATGTCTACATTTTTCCCCTCTTTGAGATGGTGTTACGAAGTAGCATCATTTCAAACATCATTAAAACATAGAACCTAGAAGAAGATGGTTAGATTGGGAAAGATGCCCCAGTCATTCCTTTGAATGATTAGGAAGGGAAAAAGATGATTAAAATTAGGGATGAAGGATGCCCCCTTGAGAGGACATGTGGGTTCAAGAGAACACAGGTGGGCTCTCGAAATGGAGGAGATGATGCAAGGGGAATAAGGATGATAATGCAAGGGGAGAGTGATGAAGGAGATGAGGAAGATGATGCAAAATGAAGATGATGAAGCACAAATGGATGACAAAAGGTGATGTTGCCCCAGTCAAGGTACAAGCCAAAAGGGGGTTGATGAGGGATAGAGTGTTGTCAATGAGGGATCTCGAGACAACATGAGGATAGGGAAGGATACATCCCATTGAGTGGTATTGATGAGGGAAGGATACATCCCCAAAACACCACTGAAGGATTAGGAAGGATACCTTCTGATGATGATGAAAGTGTTGTTGATGAGGGAGGGATACATCCCAAAACAACACCAAAGGGATAGGGAAGGATAATGATGGATGATGAGGATGATGATAATGGTTCAAGGTTGGTAACAAGACTGGGGATAAGACCAAAGATTTGATTAGAGTATTTGTGTGAGATATGAGTTGATGAGGATAGGATTGAGATGTGAGAGAGGATGGAGAATGATGAACGAGGAAGGGATGGGGGGATTTGGATAGATGAGAGGATGGGGGAAAACATGCAAGATGATGTAATGAAAAGATGAGATGCAATCCTAATGCAGTTTTCCATCTTTGGAGCACTGACTTTTGCTATAGCATAAGACACAAGACACCAAGGTATAAAGGACCAAGGCAGATTAGTGTCTAATGCATGAAACAAATAGATCAAACAAGAAGGCTATCCCAACACCCCAAAGTCATGATTACCTTGGTCAAGCCAAGTATTGGGATAACCACAAGCACACAAGGATGCCCTAGTGTAACACAAGACCTCAGGGATCTTGGTGGGTACTACGTGGGACAAACGAGAAGACAAAGAAAAGATCAAGATACACCCCTATGTTGACTAGTCAAAGCACACCATGATATGATGGATCAAGGTGACCATGACAAGTGATGATAGGGAGCTCAAATGATAAACAAAATCCAAAAGCATCAAAAGATTGCAATCAATTTTAAATGTCCTTCACCATAGGATCACAGGGATGGATGGGATTGATGAGGTCTGCTAGGAAGGATGCATCCTGTTGAGACCGATGATGGATACAAAGCTAAGAGACCAATATGACGTAGGATATTTGGTAATGATTAGATCTACTGATACAAGTGGATCTTGTTTGTTAAGCTCCAGCTAGATAAGGGCATAGCTTGATGACATGACACAAGAGACATGACACAAGGTAAGAGACTTTGATGGATGGTAAAGACGAGATAGACAATAGGAACAAGAGTTGAAGACTGATGATAGATGATAAAGGATCAGATGGACAAAGAAAAAAGACCGATGATGGAACCCCGGGGGTGGATCAAATGATCTACCTTGCCTACATGAAAGCACAGGGGAAATGTAGTTCGCGAAAGGTTGACGATAGACCATGATGGAGATTTTGATGGATGACCAAGATAGGATGGAGAATAGGAGAAAAGTGGACAATATAGATCGATGATGGATGGAACCCTGGGGGCAGATCAAATGATCGACCTTGCCTACGTGAAAGCGCAGGGGCAACGTAATTTGATAGAAGGCCAAAGGCAAGTGATGGATGAAAGATAATGAGATAACCCCAAATAAGGGGATAAAATGATTGGACCGACATGATGGGACATGATAGACCTATTGGATTGGATCAGAGGATGGTGATCACGAAGCTCAAAGGTGGAATAGTTATCCAAACAATCAAAAGATGAATTGGGAGGATGATATGATAGAGAGATGAATGATGAGAAAGGATAGGAGATGCAAAAGATGTGCAAAAGAAGTAGAAGTGATGTCGATAAGGTAGATGACATTGGATTGCATGGGGAAAATCCTATAGCTAGATACCAATGATAAGGGATTATGAGATGGGATGAGGGTAGAGGATGGGGGGGGAGGAAGATGATTGTTGGGATGGACGATGAGGAAAAGGTGGCCAGATGGATTGATGACAAGGGATTCTATGATGGAAGGATAAGAAGATAGGGATGGGGAGATGGAGGGACATAAGAACCCAAGATGGATGGAGTGGATGAAGGATGGGGAAATGGAAGGACATAAGAACCCAAGATGGATGGAGTGGATGAAGGATGGGGAATGATGTCTCCAAGGACTATATCACAAAGGAAGATAAATGCCCCCACTCTAGATATGTCATGTATAATGAGGCATGAGAGATAGAAGATGAGAAAATGAAGGAGATAACTGGAGGAGGATAGGATGGGTGATTTAGGGATATGATAGAGCATGTGTGCAAGGAATGTATACCAAGAGGTGTCGAAAGCATGCATAGATAGGTGCCCCTATTTTTTGATTAAGATCACAAGAAGGATGGAGTGACAGGATAAATGAGATATGCCAAGCAGGATGTGTAAGATAGGTAGGATGGAGGGGATGAATGAAGAGGACGTATAGCAAGAAGACGGGTGCATAGTTGGAAGCATAGCAGGAAGCATAGTGGATGGAGGGAATGCATAGCAGGAAACTGCCCCCAAGTGCAGATGGGGATTTACGCATGACGCCTATTTGCCAGGTTTTCATCATGGTACTTATCCAAGGCGCTTTCTTGTAAAGTTTTCACCATTGGACGAATTGTTTCTTTTTACTATTTTTATTTGTTTTGATTTTATTTTGATTTTTTTGACTTTTTTGGATTTTTGGACTTTTTGCATTTTTGGACTTTTTTGGATTTTTGGACTTTTTTGCATAGCATGCAGAAGGAGATGGATAAGGTTCATCTAGGGAGGCGAATAAGTGGATTTAGAAGACATGCGATAAGGATATGGATGGACTCAAGCATCAAGTTCTATACGAGGTATTAAGAGCTCATGTTCAAACTGACTGTTGGATGTTGGTACAACCTTATTAGGAGAAATGGATTATGCAAAAGGATGAATTAGAGGGATTTGATGGGGGAGATATGTGGGGTAATGGATGGGATGTTGGAAAGGGTATGGATAGAATGATGGGGTGGATGTGTGATGGGGTGGTGAGTTCAGGACCAACATTGGCACATATGGTGATGGATGTGAAAAGATAAGAGGATTGATGGATGGAGAATGTGGGGATAATGGAGGAGATGGAATAGTGAATTTCGGGACATAGGGACCCAAAATAGACTTAGGAGATGAAAGGTGGGTATGGTTAGCTTTTGGATTAGCAACTTTGGCTGTTCTTACATATTTTTCATTTGATGGCATTACATCTTTTTTCTTTGGGATCCACATGGTTGTGATTTTTGCTTTAGTGGGCCTTTGTGGCTAATGGGTTTGATTTGGATTGTGGATTTTATTTTTCTTTTCTTCAACATGTCGTATAGAGGGGACATGGGGAGCTTTAGAGTCATGTGGATGTTTGGATTTATGCATTTTTATGTTAGCATCCAAAGTGATTTTATTAGAAATGGGATGGGTGTGAGGGGATGGACGATGTGGAGCGATGAAGGTAGGGGTATGGCGATTACATGTAGATGGAGGATGTTTAGGTATGTTCCTTTGTTGATCCTGATTATGGGATATGCGAGAGGGATTTTTATGATGGATGACATGGATAGGTGTTGGATGGATGAAAGGATGAGATGGAGGAGGTGATTTTGGGATATACGGACCCAAAGTAAATGGAGTGGGTGGAGGGACATAAGAACCCAAGATGGATGGAGTAGATGAAGGATGGGATATGGTGGATGGAGGGATGTAAGGACCCAAGATAGATGGAGTAGATGAAGGAGGAATACAGATGGTTGTTTTGAGGCAATACGATAGAGGAGGAGGGATTGTAGCATATGATTTGGTGGAGTGATGGGAAGAGCCGACATTTCTTTTGGAAAAGGCTCGTTGAGGACGTCTAGAGGTTGTACCATCATGTTTAGATTGTGAGTCTTGGGGAATAGATCCAAGACCTTGTATGCAGATTTTTTCTTTGACTTGGATGGGCTCTAAAATACCTTGCTCGTGAAGGCCTAGACCTTTTCCTTGATAGTTCATGTTCTTGAGCATTCGATCCATGATAGGATTTTTGTTATTCTGAATACATGATGCAAATCCATTATTAGGTGGGGGATGATGGGTGGTATATACACTGTGTTTTTCTTCTACAAGGAATCCACCATGGAAGAATGTGAGAGTACCAAGGGGATATGCAAGCGGTGTGGGGATAGTATTTTTAGGCGATGATGGGGGATCCTGAGAAGGAGATGATGGGACAGCAACATTTGGATGGGTGGTATCTGGAGAGGAAGTAGGGGATATGATAGGATCTGATTTTGTGGTAGCAGGCTCATGCAATGGAGACAGAGATGGAGTGGTAGAATCTTGAATGTCAAGAGGATCATGGGATGGAATGGATGGGGGACTGTGATCTTGCAGTAGACTAGATGAGATGGTAGGATCTTTATCTGGAGGAGGGGATATGTTGGCATGCTTTGGATCAGGCTCTTGGCATGACTCATCGTGTGTGGGAGGCATGATAATGGATTCATGGGGGGACTCTTCAAGTGGGGAAGATGGAAGGATGGACGATTCAAAATATTCCTGGGAATGGATACTAGGAGTGGAAGAAGTGGATTGGATTTGGGTGTCGTCAATAGGTTCGACGGCTCTCGGAGTAGGGGGTGGGTGTTTAATGGATTTGGTAGATGTGATGGTAGGAGTTGGGGACTTAGTGGATTCAGAGGATGTGATGGTAGGAGATGGGGACTCAGTGGATTCAGAGGATGTGATGGTATCATCAATGATAGGTGTTGGATGGAGAAGGGTCTCGTCACTAACGACCATGGATGATGGGTTGGGATGGCATGGTTCAGTACAATGTGGAGTGGGGGATGTTTCCTTTGTTATAAGTCCTTGGAGAAACTTGAATACGCTAGGCTGAGATGGCAAGGTGGGAGTGGATGAAGGTTTATGGATTAGTGGACTAGGATTAGATGGAAGATTAAGATAGGATGGAGGATTAAGGTAAGGATATGGGCATGGGGAATTAGGATAGGATGACATGGACGGTGGATCGTTGGTAGAAGATATGGGCGGCGTGTTGTAATAAAGGTATTGGGATGGTGGATTAGGATGGGAAGATGCAGGTGTTGGATTAATATAGGGAGATGCAGATGTTGGATTAGGGTAGGTTGATGGGTGTGTTTGACTAGGATAGGAAGGTGTGAATGTAGGATTAGGCTGAGTGGATTGGTATGGAAGATTAGGGTAATGGGTACATGTGGATGAAGGATTGAGATAAGAGGATGTGGATGGGGGATCAAGATATGGGTATTGTGATGACAAACTAGGATAAGGGGATGATGTAGATGAAGGATATGATGGACATCCCTTGTCAAAGGTAGCATAAGGAGTGTGATTAGGCATAGATGAAGACATGATGGGATAACTCGATGGGGTGATTGGATTTTGGAATGTGGGTGGAGAAAGCTTACTAGCAATGATAGTGTCAAGGGGATCTATGTCGTATACCTCTTGATCAACAAGACTTTCATTATCATCGTCAACGTAATTAGGGTTTCCCTTTATCACTACTGATGGAGGATAAGAATTCATGATGGTGAAAGGGATGGAGGATGGTTTGAAAGATTATGGAAGGAAATGGACGAAAGCTCAAATCAGGATTTGGGTCAAGCTCAGATTAGGATTGGACTAAAGCTCAGATTAGGATGATTGGATGATGTGATGGGATTGATTCTGACAATTGGATTTGATTATCAAAGGATGATTATGACACCGAATCTGCTTCGAGATGGAAGTAGATTGATTGGGTCGAAGGTGGTTGGATAAGGATGTGATTGGATTGGATTGGATAAGATCAATCGATGATCGAATGATGGACTGATGGATCAGATAGGATGATGAGAGGGACTGTAAACCCCATTCAGAGATTATCTTAGGTGACTTAGGATGTTGATTGATCGGATTAAAGGATAAATGGATGATTGTAGCACCGAATCCACCTTGAGATTGAAGGTGAATTGATTGGGCCAGCGATGATGATTAACTTAGGACATATGACAATCCTAAGCGGATGTTGATGATGACAATCAGATCAGACACTTAGGTCAATTTGGATAATAACCTGAGACGAAGTTCAGGGGATTTGGATGGGGAAAATGATGATTTGATTGGAGAAATGGATGATAGAAATGGATGAATGATTACTCAGAACGAGTAAACGAATGATCAGAACGATAGAACGAGAGTTCAGAATGAGAAAAGGAGGTGTGAAATGGATGAATTTTTACTCAGAACGAGTAAACGGATGATCGAAATGATAGAATGAGAGTTTGTAATCATGAAAGGATGTATTAAATGGATGAACGTTTACTTGGAACGAGTAAACAAATGATTGGAATGACTGAACGGGAGTTCAGAATGATGAAAGGATGTGTTAAATGGATGAACATTTACTCGGAACGAGTAAACGGATGAGCGAGAGTTCAAAATGATGAAAGGATGTGCGAAATGGATGAATGTTTACTCAGAACGAGTAAACGGATGATCGGAACGATAGAAGGAGAGTTCAGAATGATGAAAGGATGTGTTGAATGGATGAACGTTCACTCGGAATGAGTAAACGGATGATCGGAATGATAGAACAAGAGTTTGGAATGATGAAAGGATGTTTTGAATGGATGAACGTTTACTCGGAACGAGTAAACGGATGATCGGAATGATAGAACAAGAGTTTGGAATAATGAAAGGATGTGTTGAATGGATGAACGTTTACTCGGAACGAGTAAACGGATGATCGAAATGATAGAACAAGAGTTCAGAATGATGAAAGGATGTGTTGAATGGATGAACGTTTACTCAGAACAAGTAAACGAAGAGAATGGTAGGGTATGCCCCCTCGAGGAGGCAGATGGGGAAGAAAAAGGTGCCCCGGCCAACTTCTCAAAAGTAGGGAGTGGTATATGTCATCGGAAAGAGCACGAAAAAATGAGAAGAACTGTCTTTGAACGGAGTCAATCGGATAAACAATGTGGAAATGGAAGCCTCGGGAAGAAAGAGCAGAAGGTCAGGTCCGCCACAGCATGAGGTCAGGTCTGCCACAGCATAAGGTCAAGTCTGCCACCGGAGGGTCAGGTCCACCACCGAAAGGTTAAGTCTGCCACCGGAAGGTCAGGTCTGCCACCGGAGGGTCAGGTCCGCCACCGGACGGTCAAGTCCGCCACCAGAAGGTCAGGTCCACCACTGGGAGGTCAGGTCTGCCACCGGAGGTCAGGTCCGCCACCGGAAAAAAAGTTGCTCAAAAGTATGAAGTGTTATATGTCGTTGGAAAGACCACGAAAAAATGAGAAGAACTGTCTTTGAATGGAGTCAATCGGATAAACAGTGTGGAAATGGTGGGGCATATACGGTTGCCTGTCAGGGCAAATCCGCCACAGCATGAGGTTAGGTCGGCCACTGGAGAAACAGTTGCTCAAAAGTATGAAGTGTTATATGTCGTTGGAAAGAGCACAAAAAATCAAGAAGATTGGTGCTTGAACGGAGGAAAACGGGTTTACAGTGTGCAAATGGCGGGGCATATACGGTTGCCTGTCAGGGTAAATCCTCCATAGCACAAGGTCAGGTCTGCCACAGCATGTGGTTAGGTCCGCCACAGCATGAGGTCAGGTCCGCCAAAGGATAAGTTTAAGCTTGATTTTTTGATGGATGAGTAAGGCAAAGGACCCAAGATATAGCAAGGGGATTGGATACGTCAAATAGCCTTCTACAAGCACGCCAAACAAGGTTTGTTGACCCCTCTAATTAAACTATGTGCCTAATTTACCAAAAGACAATTGGTAAAAACTTGAAATTTCACGTTCGGGAGGTTAGGTCTGCCAAGGCAGGTCAGGTCCGCCACTGGAGGGTCAGGTCTACCACCGGAAGGTCGGGTCCACCACCAGAAGGTCAGGTCCGCCACCGGAGGGTCAGTTCTGTTAACAGAGAGGGCAGGTCCGCCACTAGAGGGTTAGGTCCGCCACCAGAGGGTTAGGTCCGGCACCGGAAGGTCAGGTCTCCCACTCTGTAACCTAAACCTAGAAAAATGCAAAAAACAACAAATGTGAAAGAAAGAGACCCGTTTGTGGGTCCCACCGGGTGTGCCAGAAATGTGATAGGTCGAATATATGCGTTAAAAAACGAGCAGCAAACTAAAGAGTGCAAATAAACACCAAAACAACCTATACCTCAAGATTAGCCTAAGTTGGAATCAATACAAGATAAAAGCAACAAATGGAACATTATACCTTGTCTTGAATCGATCCTTTGGTTGGCCCTTCGATCTTGGATGTGTATGCTCCTTGGATGGCAAGATATGCAAACTAGATGATGATGTGAAGATGGATGGAAATGGATGAAAACATGAAAATGGCTAAGTATAGATTGAGAAATAAAATTGAAAGAGTTTGGCTAGCAAAATAATCTCCCCAAAATGAGAAAAAAAGGGGGTATTTATAGGAATTTTGAGAATTCATAGAAGAGATGGATGGCCAAGATTGAGCCACAAATGATCAAGATGTAGGGCTAAAGTGAGTTGAGAACTTACAAGCCCTCACATTTTGACATGTGGCATGTGATATAGCCCTAAAAGGTGAAGTGGACATGAGGTGGAAGGATAGGACATGACATGGAGGGGGTACAAAGTACCTTGGGATTGGACAAGATTTTCTCATAAAGGAGGTCCTTGTCCCCATGTGGGTGAGAGGACATGTGAGCAATTAAAAATTCTTCAAATATCCTCATGGGGAGATGGAAAAGAATAAAGAATTCCTTTGAGTGCATTGGGGAATTAAAAGTGAATTAAAAATTCACATGGGGAAGTGGAGTGCCTTGTCCAAAAGGGGAAGGCCTTTAATAAGGTTGACCAAGGACACATGTCATAAAGGACATGGGGAAGAGAAAAGGAATTTAATATTCCTTGAAAGATGAGAGTGGAATTAAAAATTCCTCAAAGGACTTTGGGAAGACAAAAGGAATTAAAAATTCCTTGGGGGATGGGAAGAGTTGACTAAAGGGGGTGATTAGACAAGTTGATGAGGGGTTAGAGGAAGGTTAGGTGGCTAAGAAAGATTAGAGGCCAACTTGCAAAAGTTGGAGGATGTGACACCTCCTAATCAAGGATTAGGCATGTGCACATCCTAATGATGAGATTAGAAGAAGGATTAAGATTAGATAATAAAAGATGGAGGATGTGACATGTGAGGAATTAAATAAATGTCATATTTATTTAATTCATTTGATGAAAAGAGGATTAAAGAGATAAGGTATTATTGATTAAATACCTTAGGGATTTGGAAAAATTAAAGTTATTAATTAAATAATAGCAGTATTACTTAATTAACAAAAATAAGACGAAAGGGGATGAATTTGGATAAATTAAGTGTCCAAATTTAGATGTCTACAGGTTCTAAAAAATAATACCTAATTATATAGACTCAAAGTCAAGTAGCTTTGGGGTCTCAACCAAGATCTGACTAAGATCAGCTTGGCCAGTATCCTCAGTAGGAAGTTGATTGTTTGAAGGAATCCTCCTGAGGATTGGGTTAAACTAAATTTAGATGCTTGTTCTTTATGAAATATGGGAATTCCTACAATTGGAGGTTTGATAAGAGACCATAATGGGAGATCTGTTGAAGCATATGCAACATGTATTAGAAGTGCTACTAATATGGAAGTGGAGGCTACTACTACCTGGAGAGGTATTAGGAGGCTAAGAGAGCTTGGTTTTTACAAATAAATCATTGAGGGAGATTCTAAATTGATTGTTTATTACCTCAATGGCCTAGTTAAATCCCCTTGTAAAATCAATAGCCTTATTCTAGACTCAAAGCATGTGTTTAATTCTATGGAAGGTTTCTTTGTGTCCAACATATTCAAAGAAGGAAAAGTTTTTGTGGATGTGATCTCCAATGTGGGGCTCTCTTATCTGCATTAGTAGTTCTAGAAGTTTGAACATATTTCAATTCAAATTAAGGAGTGGCTTGCTAAGGACCGATTGAGAGGAGCTTGCTCTAATTGATGAGTATGCTTCTTTTCTCTTTGGTTTTTGGGTTGCTACCCTATTTGGGGGTTAGGTTAGACGTCTCCAACCCCTTTTTGAATTTGAATTTGAATTATGTTGATCAGATGGTGATGTGTAAAAAAAGTAAAGGTCTAGCTCAGATGGTGATGTGTATCAAAAACAATGGAGAGGTGGTGAATAGAGTGGATTTGATAATGTTAGCTTGCTTTCATATTTTAACCATATGCTTCTATATGGTTGGGAAAATATTTAATCATCAAATGATAATGAAAATTTCTTTTAAGGGAAAGTTTCTCGTGATCTGTGATAAATCTAATAATAATGAAAAGGTAAGCTCCATCTAGACTTATGCTTTTAAATTTGTTTCCCTTACAATAATTTATTTAACCCATGTTGAGTAAAATGAGGGGGGTCTTATTGACATGACCGCAGATCATATTTCTCTTGATGCTAAGGATTTGGGGCTTATTTTAATAATGACATAAAGGTTTTGAAGCTATTTTTCAGTGATTCTTCACATATTTCCTATACCTTTGATTGCCAGCTGCCATTTCAATAAATGTTTCTGCTACAAATGGATTTTAATATCCAATATTATTAATTGTAGTGGTTGTATCCATATGGATTATGGGTACTATAACAAGATTTTCATAATCTAATGAAAGATTTATCAGGATCCTATCTCTGGTATTACTTTAGTTAAATTCCTCTATAGGTCTTTCCAAAATTTTAGTGGCTTTAGTAGTTTTTTTCCTAGCGGATGCCAGTGCCTTTATTCTTCCACTAAATTTTGGTGAAGCCTATATTATTGTGATAACTGCTTACTTTTTTCCCACTATTGCTATATTTGTGGTTGGTAATGTTTTTTTCCTTTCCTCTATTATTGATTTACTATGGGATGCCACAGGAAGTGATCTAACTCACTTTCTTATGTGCGATTCCACCAGAATGTCGAGCTTTGGAGGCTCTTGGAAGATGCAGGGATCACCATTTTTTCATGGCCAAGAGAGGATCTAATAATGATGTAACTACTAAATTCTATAATTTTTGGAGGGGTTATAGAGTTAAAATTGGAAGCATTTGATTTGAGGTGTCCCCTCGGCTGATTGCTACTGCAATAGGCTTACAATATAGTGTTTTGAGAGTGGCTAAAATTAGCAACGATAATTACCAAAGGTTTATTGACATTTTTTTTAATGGGAAGAGAAGCTCAAGCGGTGCTAGAATGATTATGATAAGGAATGACTCTTGGCCCCAAGTACAGGGTGTCATATGTGCATATAATGAAATACTTTACCCTGGAGGGAAGGTACACAATAATTCATGGGTATCACTTCCTCTTTCTTTTCCATATTTAGAGAAATTAAAATATTAATATTCCTCTTTTTCTCTTATCTTCTCTAAAATAATTCAAGGCTAAAGGGGATTTTCCTCCCCTTCACTAGGGCCTGATTCAATGCCTCTATAATTATGCCTTGTCCAAGACTCCCCTACTAGGTCCATCCTTGGGAAATTACCCCAATGCTAATGTTTCACAAATGAATCAACTGAAACCCCACCCTCTTCATCCTTCTGGCAATACTCTTGGTGAGGGCACTTCCTTTTTTAAACCTCCTACAAGAAACCCCTAGTCATTCCCTTAGTTATGAAACACTCTTCCATCAAAGGTTTCATTATTAAAGGGGAACCTATTGTCTTGAATGTGAAAGGTAAGGAGAGTATCTCTAACCCTCCCAGTAATCCCTTGGGAGCTAAGAGGAAAATTCTTGATAGTGTTGAACCCAAAAATGCTAAAAAATTTACCATTGAGATAAGATATGAGGATGAAAAAGGAAAAATATAGGACCCTTGTAGTGGGAAGGGTGGAAGAAGGTCAACAAGGCTTGCAGGCTAGTCAACAAAAGGAGAAAAACTAAACTATGAAGAATTTGGTGAAGATCTTGTAAACATGGCTATGGCCCCCATAAATATTATTGAAAAGGAATTGTCTATGGTCTTGGGTGAGGACCTTTTAGAGGAATCTAAAAGCAACAATGCGGATGAAGAGATGGAGGGTTCTAACCAAGAGGTGGTACAAGATTTAGACGACAATGAAGATGAATGGGTTACTAAGATTGCAAAAGAAGTTGAGGACATGATTATGAAAGTTATGGAAAATTTGGAAGAGCAGGAAATGGTGGACATGGAAGAGGAAATGCAGGTTAAAGATAGGCCCTTTGAATTTTATCTCACTCAATTTCAAGAGCTACAAGATAGAGTGAACAAAATGGTAGGGATTTTAATAAGTTAACATCCATTACTCTAGGTATCATGTAGAGGGCTATTTTTGGTGATGTGAATGGTTTGACCAAAGTTAGGAAAGGACATAGAAATACGAACTCCTCTAAGGTCGAGGAGGTGCAACAGAATGATAGAACTACTGAAGAGATGGAGAAGTGTAGTAAGGAGATGGAGTAGCTAATTGAGGAATGGAATTTAATCTATAATCCCAAAAAGTAATGTGTATCTATTTTGTCTCTAGTTTTTGGCCATTATGCAATGGTTCTTTTTGAGCCTATGTGCCCGCTTGTTTATGTTGGTCTAGGATCTACTTTTTGGTCTTTAGCTATGGTTGTGTTTTGGATTCTATAGTTTCATTTTGTTTAGGGTGGTTATTTTGCTTCAAGGTGTTGGTTCATTTTTTGACCATGCTATTTTATGGTGGTAGTTCAGCTAGCAAGTAGGCCTTTTTTTGTTCTTTGGTTGGGTTCAGGGGCCCTTTCCCCTACTTTTGTTACCAAAAACATATTTAGTTTCTAGACTCATTTCATGCACATTAAATTTTTAATTTAGTATGAAATTGTAGATTTTTTTTATCACCTCATTCCATTTTTACAAGCCTATATTCACATGGAATTCAAAAAGGATCATTCTTCACTAATGCAGGGTGAATCTCAAAACTAATTTTTAGTCAAAACTTATGATTTTTAAATCCTTAAGGAATACTTATTCGAGTATGTTGTAAGAACAAAAGCGTCACACTAATGTTTTAATACATTTCCAAGCTCATTAGTCCTATGAAGGTTCATGGTATAAACACTATCATAATTTATTACTGAAACATAGAAAAGTGTGGGTGGTGTGAAATGGATGAACAAGATCATGAACCCCACTTTTCAATAATCATTTGATTCAATTATGCATAGAATAATATTGAAAAACAAACCTAATTGATAACAGCAAAAAGGTAGGTTTTAAGATGGTAAAATGTTGTCTACTTATTAGAAAAAGTGTTTTTTTGAGCCTCACTGAGGACTCATTCGCCCAGTGGCGAATGAGTCCCTACTAGGGTTCTAGAAAATCAATTTCAGTGTCTTGTTCTTCAATTTATACACTCCCAGATCCTAGGTGTTCAACTCTCAAAAGTAGAAAATAATTTTTCTAGAAGAATTTTTGTGATCTTGCAAGAAAGATGACAACTTTGACACTTTGCGACTTTGACAATTTTTTCCATTTTTTCTCTCCACTTGATCTTCAACCTAAAACCTACAATCACACATCGAAGGAGAAGAAAAATGTTTTTTTTGTTAGGGGATAGGGGTTTTCCTTGGCCAAAACTTATTTTGGTAATTAAACCTTATGATGAAACAATGCATAAATGATGAAAAATGAAAATTGAAACAATGATACATTGGATGAAATCTTGGATGAGAAATCAGCAATCTAGTGTGAAGTGGATTTAAGGAATGTCGATATTGATCACAACACTTGATTAGAAATAACACCTTGAATATGCTTGAGTTGGATCTTCAATGCTACATCAACACACTAGATCAACAACATGCATGATGCACTATGCCTTTGACATGATGATATGACCTTTGAGTGCTACAATAAACTTCAATAATTTTCCATTGAATGCCTTAGAAATGCTCTTGTGGACTCTTGAGCTCATAAAATCACTATTAAGACTTGAATACTTGAAAGCTTAGATGAAACTATGTGAAATAACATTATATTTATACATAAGTTAAGATTAAATCCTAAAATTCAAATAACACAAGCCAACATCAGATCTAGAATTTGAAATTATAAAAATACTACCAAAATCATATCCCTAAGGGAGTGTCCTAAGTTAAGTGAGGACCCATTTCGTAGCACACTTAAATAGGACACACTTCAGGAAATGTGAAATGGCATGTCAAAAGATGGTCCTAAGACCTAGTGAGGACACACTCGCCAGGTGGTGAATGGGTCCTAGGTCACTAGCCTAGGACACATTCCTTGCAAGATTAAATGTTGTGTTAATATCATTTAAGAGTGTCAGGTTTTATCCCTCAAAATTTATAATTAATTAGGCTTGGATTTGAATTTAAGGGGCCAATTAAGCTTAATTAATTAATAAAACCCTAGATTGGTGTGAGAGTTTAAAGATACACTTTACAACACCCTAAATAGGTCATCATTAAGTTCATTTTATTATTAATTATTCATTCCAAAATTAAGTAAGGAAAGGGGATACTTTTCATGTTACTACAACTACATATCAATTATTATATTCATTCTAGAAGGTCCCCTTCCACATGTTGCATGACCACACATTTTATCTTGCATCATGCTTTGAACCACCTTCAACTAGTGTAAATAATTCTTGATCCTAAGTATTACTATACAAACATCATTTGTAATCATTAGAAGATTATTAGCTTTGGTTGTAGCCTTATAAGATAAATTTAATTATTATAGTGTAGTTAGTTAGTAGTTGGCAATACATAGCTTATGGTATCTTATAAATTGATTATAATATCATTTGAGCATGTTATAATTTAGACATAGACCATGCCATATGTATATTTAATGTTGGGGCCTCATATTGTATCCATTTGTAGATCATAATACAATTTTATGACTATGAATCAATAAAGGTTATATTACTATTAATATACCATGTAAATTATGTTTTAGTGTGTATTTTATTTCATGGTACATGATAATCCTTAATTGTACCCTTCAACCACAACTACACCACTACTACCATGTTGATTTGAAGCTTGATTAGATGACATGAGAATTCCTCAAATATCATATTTTGATCATATGATTTGTTACTACCTTATTTGCCACACCATTTTATAAACAACAAAAATTTCCTAATTCTACTCTTATTTTTTATTTTCTTAAACAACCAAGTCAGTTTGTGATTTACGATATTTCCACTTGTGATATAAATTCTACTAACTACACACTTTACTTTTTTTTGGAAATTTCCATGGAGCATACACGGTAAGGATGAGCACATAATATTAGACATAGTGGGCTCTATTTCTCTATGTGGAATGCAATATCATTTTTATAACTAGTATTTACTTGCATACATTTTTGTTAGTATCATTTACATTGAAATACATGTTCATTCCATGATTCATATGCACCTCAAAATGGGGGTAAAAGTGTAGTAGTGAAATTATCATATACCCTTTTCAAATCTCATTTATTTGTGAACCCATTTTATGAGAATGTCTTTATATAGTTACACAATAACACGTCACATTTTTTCTTAACTAATTTTGACTCCTCTAATTTTAATCTAGTCACTTTTACTCCCATTTTTATACATTACTATATATTCATTCTTATCTCTATCCTATCTATATTTACACTCACACATTCCCATTATTTTTCTACCAAATTTCTATACATTCATTCATGATCCCTAGATTCTTTATCATTTATTTCAGGTCATTTTTCTAGCATTTAAAATCAATCTTTCTTGTCTATTAACCATTTGTTTATTATTGGTTGTGATTTGTATGTTTTGAATAATTATGACAATTATGTTCAATAGGTTGTTATAATTGAAAAACATAATTATATAGATTGTCAAATAACTTGCTTAACAATAATAAAGAGACCCCCTTTTAATTTTTAGTTTCTTTAAGTATACAAGTGTGGCTATGATGGAGAGAGTTGTTAAGAATGGCAGACTTCTTGAACCTACTAAACCTAAGCATCATCCAAGATTCAATCAAAAATATCATTAACTAATATATTTTATCACTATATAATATGTTTTATTTTAAGTTCTCGTAGTTATGTCTAGAACTATGGAATCTCTTGATAGTGAAACATGTTATTAGTCTTAGGTAGCTGCATATATTGTTGGTAGGTTTAATCAACACTACAAGAAAAGCATCAATTTGAGGTGTTTGTAGGAGAATTGCTACAAGAAGATATATGCCTAAATAGATATACATGAAAACTTATCTATCACCAATTATATGTGTTAATGGGCTAAAATCTCTCAAAATTTTGTGTTCCATAGGTAATCTTCTTCATTGTTGAAGTTATATAGATTTTAGATTATTTTGTTTGCAGTCAAATACAATGTTAAAGTTAGGCAGAGAACCCATGTAGGGGCTTTTTTTCTATTTTTATGTTTCAAATGGTCCCATGCAATTTGTTTAAAGTGTGCTTTAAAAAACTTCAACAATTTTAAATTTTAATATTTTCATTTATTTTATAAAATTAACTTGAGGGAATTGTAGAAACAACTCTTGATCCCTGTCAGTGATATTGATACATCACTCTAATCTATCAAAATAATAAAATTTTGATATAAAATATTTTTGAATTTTTTAAACTATGACATCTCTTGCCATATTTTGAATTATTTTATATAGGGGCTCTAGTTTTGTATGAAAATAGATAACTAAACTATCATTTATATCTTTAGAAAAACTTTTGTAAAAGGGTTGGGAGGTATCACACACTTGTTGTTTATTTTTATTAGATTGTGTCTATTTTTATTATAATTTTTTATTCAAGTAAATAGATACCTGAAAATGATATCTCTAGATGTCTTTTACATATATTTACTAAGGCTAAGCCTCATCTAGGAGGTGATCCAGAACATCATTAACCAATATATTTTATCACTAGATAATATGTTGTATTTTAAGTTATTATAGTTATGTATGGAATTATGAACTCTTAGTAGATTAAGATTACTATTTGGGAATCTGATAGATTATTAATGTAGTTTAGATTTTTGGGGTGCCATGGACTATCAAATATTTTTCTCATGTGATAGTTTCCTTTTTTTGTTATGAAGGATCATACAAAGTTGCATATATTAGAAGGAAGGTGTAGTGACTATAGCAAAGTCTTTGAAGGTAATGTCTACAAACCTTAGATCTACTAGGCTACCATAATTTTACATGAGTCCCATTGGACGAGCTAGTGATATTTTGGATGATCCACCTAAGCAAGTCAAAGATTAGAGTTTTGTTTAAGTTTGTCAAGGCCTACATTGCATTTATAGTTGAGACAACTTTGTATTGAATTAAAAGCTATATATATATATATAAAATCCACTTTTTCAATTTGATATGAATCAATGGCTTGTAGGTCTTTGGAGTGGGGTTGTGAAGGAGACAAATTACAAATTATTATTAATGACTTGCAATTGATTTTCAAAAGCATCTAATTAAAAAAATCATGCATGTGGTAGTGGACTAGATTTCCATGGGAGTCAAGGAATATAAAGAAGTACAATGTTTTAAAGAGATGATAGGTGAGAATTTACTCTTTCTATTGTCATTTTAATCTTCAAAATTCTATTCCTCTTCCAACATCAATTTCCCTTTTTTTTTTTCTTGTTCCTTTTTATTTTGGAAATAATTGGATTATATATTTGAATTTTGGTTCTACCAATCATGAGAGAAAGGTATAGATGTAAAGATTGTAGTGAGTATGTGGGATTTGATTTGTGTGAAACATGTTATCAGTCTCAAGTAGTTGTATGTATTGTTGGTAGGCTTAATCAACACCATAAGGCAAAGCATTAGTTTGAGGTGGTTTTAGGAGAAACTTTGCAATGAGATAAAGATCGTTATACATGACAACTTATATGTTAGCAATTATATGTTTTAATGGGCTAAAATCTCTCAGAAGTTTGTGTTCCATAGGTGGTCTTCTCAATTGTTGAATTTATATAGATTTTTTATTATTTTGTTTGAAATCAAATACAATTTTCAAGTTAGTCAGGGAACTAGTGATGGGTACCATTGTTTCTATTTTTATGTTTCAAATGGCCCCCCATACAATCTGTTTATAGTGTGTTTTAAAAAACTTCAACAATTTTAGATTTTGATATTTTAATCTATTTTATAAATTAATTTGAGGGAATTTTACAAACAACTCTTGATCCCTCTTAGTGATATTGATATCACTCTAATCTATGAAACATAAAAAAATTTAGATATCAAATATTTTTGATTTTTTTAAACTACAACATCTTTCGGCATATTTTGAATTATTATTTGTAGGGGCTCCAGTCTTGTATTAAAATAAATAATTAAAATATCATTTATATCTCTAGGAAAAAATGTATAAAATAATTAAGAGATTTCAAAAGAATAGACACATGAAAATGATATCTCTAAATGTCTTTTAGATATAATTTCACCAATTGATTTTGTGAAATACTGGTATGAACATAAACATAATTCAACTATGCTATCTCTATATAGACTACAATCCTTGTGAGGCATACCTCAAAACTCCTTTTCACAGGCAATAAGATAATAAAAACCACTTCAGCCACTACGCTTCAAATTTTAGAAGAATATTGCTGATATATTCCACTTTACTAAAAAATGACTGGAGAGTCTCGACAAACAAAACTAAAATAACGGAGAAGCTTCATTCAGTATTTCTCATGCTTGCCAAATTCCAGAATTGACGGATTCTTAAAAGTTAATCCGTAACGCACGTATTTCGGTCTAACAGCGGGAACCTTTCCTGCAGGTGAGAACACCCGAAGTTGCAGTGATAGAGCCCACAATCGAGGAAGGTCTTGCTACCATACTCGAAGCTTTGGCATAGATTGAGGATGCTCCAGCCCTTGATGGTGTGAAGAATGCCCCATTTAACATCAGATCTCCCACTGATCTCCAATTACCTTCTGTTGAATCTAAGCGCTTTGTCACCTGCACATTACCCATACCATAACTATTGTATTCATGGTATACTAAAGATATAAGGGACATGAGTTGTAAAGTCCTTTTACCTCCTTATTATTGTCAGGGGCAAGGAATCTGTTGCCCTGGCTATTAATGGTGGGGTTTGCACTTCCCCCGATTGCGTACATTTGCCAGTGGGTGTAATCATTGTTCACCACATGAAAGTAACCATGTCGGCATCTGCATTACAACGATTGTTTTTTAAACTTCAACGGAGAACAAACAAATAAACTTGAGCGAGTTGTATGTGGTCTTTGTGCAAGGAATACAGAGAGAGTTCCTCGAAAATTTTATTCATACCTGGGCATGCGCTGAACAAGCCCTTCTCCAAAGTGGTTGAATGCAACAGTTACTTGCATTTTGACGTCTTGGGTATAGTCGTCGCTGTGTCCCAGGAGCATCACCTGCAAAAGGCCACTAACTATTTAACTCCAGAAATAGCGTTGTATCGACAATATAATAGATACCAACATCCTTTTATGTTTATGTCTAGTAATGGGCTTTTAGTACCCTGCTCTCAGATCCTGCGATAGAAAAAACAATTGTGAAACCTTTTCAAAGAAACATGAATTAATGGTAGATCAAACAAGCAGTAGAGCACCTTGTCATGATGAGTGAAAAAGTTATTTGAAATGGTGATAGCAGTGGACCCCATGATTGCGTCTATCAGTCCATCTGCGCAGCTTGACAACGAACAGTGGTCTATCCAAATTGCACTTCCTCCAAAGATGGAAATCCCATCTCCATCACTCCTGGTTCTATACCCGTAATGGGTCGGGGAGCTCCTAACATTTGTATTTCCCGCAGGTTTACAGTCGTGGATATGAATTCCATGAATGATGATGTTGTTCGCGTACTGTATTGTAATGCAAGCTCCGTTTGCTATATGAACGTTGGCTCCTCTACCGTCAATTGTCTTATAACTGTTCATGATAAGTTCCTCCTTGAGCTGTATAACCATATCTCTTTGGAAAATAATCCAGAGAGGCTCGGTTTGAACAACAGCGTGGCGCAGAGTGCCGGGCCGGGGATTGACGGGGTCATAGTCATTGGGATCTGTAACCACGTAAAATCTGCCCTGCTTACCACCAATGGCGTTTTTGCCAAATCCGATGGCACAGTCAGCCAGCCTCTTTCTGTTATTAACCCAGTTGGGATCGCAACGCCAACAATCGTCGACGGGATTCCCCGTTCCGCACAAGCTCAGCTTTCTCCTGGAACTATTTAAACTCCTGCAAAAATGGCTCTTGAAATTTCTGAATAATCTCAAATGTCTATCTCAGCAACGACAAATATTAACTGACTTACAATATCTTTTTTCTGCAGTACATTTTTCTTACACTCTATCTGAAAGACAAAAGTTAACTATCCAATGGCACCATGATACGGGGAATAGAAATCTGGTCTATAACAGCTGCGTACCAACTATAGTTACAAGAATATTGTTATTGAAAATACAGCGCCGAGCAACAGCATAAGAATAACTAGACGCATGTTGAGTAAAACTTTGCAATTTAGCATTTCATATTAATTTACTGAATGGTGTAAGGGATTAAATTTCATTTCCATACTGCATTATTTAAATTCTTTAATATGTCTAAAGCATCTCAAAGGTGACACGCTTACCTTTGTACCATTTGTACTACAAGTTCCGGCTTCTCAACATGATATTTAACGCCTTTTTCAGCCTTCGTCATATTTACAGACGTTCTAACTGATACCGCCAGTACTGAGTTGGAGAAAAAGAAAGCAAGTAAAAGAAGCAATTGCTGTAAGGCTTGTGTGCTAGCCATTTTCGATGAGAGTAACCGTGCAATGGTTATATGACATACTATGGCTTTGCGCTCTCTTATATAGAAAATCAGCCTCTGTAAAATCTGTAGCAAACGGGGAATCTTGACCCTGCCGGTTGAAAATATGGTTATATGCACGTTATCACGTTGCGATTATTACGGTGATTGTAATGCACATAAATATTACTTCATCGGTTGACCTTACCTATGCCCATAAATTATAGAGTAATAATGTGGTAGAGCATTTCTTAGATGTTTCTTACCATGTTAACTCCAATGTTTTTCTCAATTAACATATTTCTCCAAATCTCTTTGAAAATTTCAGAGATGTTTTGAGTGGACGCGGCATCTTTATTCTTTATCTACATTCCACGGTGAGCTTATTTGAAAATGACGTAGATTTTCCATCCAAACGAAAGAAAATCAGTTTTGTGTCCGTAACGGAAGGGATTTGAGTCCGCTCACTAATTCGGGAGTAACACTTCTTTCGGCCAATTTCCGTTTCACGTTATAACTTGAGAAAACATTGGCAAAGATGATATGGCCCACAACTCTAACTCTATTTGCCGTTGCTTATAAATGACTTTCCGCTTCTGTACTCTTCACGACTCACGAGCATCGGCGACAAAATTTCGAATATTATCTTGCATGTGGTTCCTAAATTTCTCACCAATAGCAGAACAAATTTACGAGTCCTTTTTGGCTTCCACATGGTTTCCGCGCTTTTACATTTTTTATAATCCGAAGACAAAATAGATTCACAAAGAAATTTAACATTATCTAAATAAATTCTTTGTCGGATAAACTTCTTTACGTTAACATAATATATGGGGAAATGATCTGAATTATCAAATAGTGGGCATTAGATGTTTTAAATGGGGAAGCAAGGTAATATAGTGTGTGAGGCAATGGTAAGGGTTGTGGCATAGTAAAAAAATAAGGATGAAGGATTATTAAAATGAAAATCTATACGTAATGAAGTAAGGGTCATAAAAATGTAACAATGACCATGTTAAAAAAAATAGGTTAAAGTGAAAATAATTAGAGTTAAAATTTTGTTTAATATGTATAAAGTGTGATAAGAACGACTAGGTGTAATAGAGTCATATTACATACACTAATTCAAGATTATTAGGTTCATATGAATTGATTATCTCTAGTTCTGTCATATCAACTCAACTATTTGAATGCTTGAATACTATGTGCAAATGAATATGCTTTTGGTTTGGTGGCTTGATCAACCCCAAACGTGCACTTAGCGAAACTAGATATTCAATTGTTTTTTTCTTAATAAGTGTTTAGATTATCATTTATAAAATAATATTACACATATTCACAAAAAAATGGTGGGTGGAAAGAAATTACATCCCTATAGTCCACAAAGGGGTAAATTCTAGAGCATAAAAAATATAGAAACAAATATAATGTTGCTAAGCATCTAAAGTAGTAGTAGAGGGGGGATGAGGAGTGTCTTAGTAACTCAGTTTCTCCCATTCATCAACAAGGTCCAAAGTGTCCATAGGAGATTCCACCCATCATCATCTTTATCTCTTTTTTCTTCTTCTTCTTCTTCTTCTTTATTAACAGAGGTTGATTAATTAGCAAGAACCAGCTAAGGGAACATGTTGGAATCAAACCAATTGGATGTACTACTAGTAGACCACCAAAAGGTTCCTCCCATAAGTGTTAGGCCTACCGTGACAATCTATTTACAAATGGTGATGCAATTGACTCAGGGTCTATATGATGTATATATAAAAATGTGATATACATATATATTTTTAATGAAGAAAGGACCTCATTTTTCAAATAGAATGCATTAGATGTTAAGTGGAGAAGTAAGGTAATATAGTGTGTGAGGCAATGGTAAGGGTTATGGCAAAGTAAAAATAAGGGTGTCTAGTTATTAAAATGAAAATCTATATACATGTAATGATGTAAGGGTCATAAAAATGTAATGATGATCATGTTAAAGAAATATGTGGAAGTAAAAATAATGAGATTTATAATTTTGTCCAATATGTAGGAAATGTCATAAGGATGACTAGGTGTAATAGAGTCATATTACATGCACTAGTTCAAGATTATTAGGTTCATATGAATTTATTATCTCTAGATCTACATCATATCAACTCAATTATTTGAATACTTGAATAATATGTGCAATCATTCTATATTTTTTATTTGGATGGATTGATCAACTCCAAATATGTACTTAGTCAAACAAGATATTCAATTGTTTTTTGATGAATCAGTTACTAGATTATCATCGATAAAATGATATTACACATATTCATAAAAATATGGTGGGTGGAAGGAAATCGCATCCCTAGAGTCCACATGGGGATAAATTTTACAGAATAAAAAACATAGAAAAAAATACAATGTTGCTAGGTGGCTAAAGTAGTAGTAGAGGGAGGAGGGGGAATGTTCTAGTAACTCACTTTTTCCCATTCATCAATAAGATCTAGAGTGTCCATAGGAGAGTCCACCCATCATCATACTTATCTATATCTTTTTGGTCTTCTTCTTCTTCTTTAGTAACATGGTTTGACAAAATAACAAGAACCCATTGAGAGAACACATTGGAACCAAAGTAGTTGGATGCACCACTAGTGGACCACCCAAAGGTTCCTCCTATAGGTGGAAGACCTACCTTGACAATCTATTTACAATTGGTGATGCAATTGACTTGGGGTCTCCCTAAAAGAAAATAGGTGAAGATGGGGTAGAAATTGATATGGTTATGATGGATAGGCATCTAGCATTATTAAAATAGGGACAATCATGGTAGGGTGAAGCAACACTCACCATCTAGTGGTTCATCAAATCGAGTTTGATATCTTCTTGGGTAGAGTGTTGAAGAGTATGTCATGACCAACTTTATTGACCACAATCTCTGCTTGCAATTGGGGAAAAATCTTGGGAATGGGTCTCCTAGGTACCTTGAGAAAAAAAATTGTTCCATGATGATGCCTACCAGAATGCAAGCAACCCCTAGAAGAAGAGGGAGATATAAGAACTTTTGTAATCACATAAGGGACATTTTTGTAATGGTCAAGGAGAACCTAAAAGTGGACCAAATCAAGTGCAATTTTATTTACTCAAACTTGAATCTTCAATAAGATAATAGAACATATCATAACTTTAGACAAAAACAAAACATTTTGATCAACAAAATAATTGGAAAAAATAGTTAAATTTATATGTTTCCATATGTTGAAGAGAATCACCAACCTAAAATCATGCCAAATGTGGTTGAATGTGTTAGGGATGTGAGGTTAATCCCCTAAAAGAATCATGTTCCATGAAAAGTTTATAGACTAAAGGGATTGAAAAAATCATGATTTGGGTCCAAACATTCTAGGCTCTAGTATATAACCCAAATAGATGCTTAAAATATACCAGTTTCCAAAAAAATGGGAAATTGGGATTTAGAAATCCCAAATGGGATAACTTGGATCTAATAAGAAGGCCTTGGAAAATAATAAACAAGGAAAATTGACCCAATTTTGGCTCCAAAATAGTTGAACAAATGCTATGAAATTTGTGTTTCCAAACTAAGACAAGTGATTACAAATATCACCATTGATTCAAAATAGGAAACATGGGTGAATGGGAGGAGAGCCAAAGATATATTTTTCATGATTTTTATTTTTAAAAATTTGTTTTTGGACACCACTTCTGATATTTTTACCAAGGTCTAAAAGAATTGATACCAATTTTGTGAGCCATATTAGCTAGAATTGTCCCCTTGATTTTATCAATGTTTTCAAGATCCCTATCAAAAGTATGAAACCTGGAATTATCTTCATTTCATTATAGAAGAATCATTGAAGATGTAGAGAAGAGGTATGTCTAAGGGGTGAGTGTAGGATCATCGGGGTCCAAACTAGGCCCCTAAGTGGAAATGAAAATTAAAAAAAAAAGTTAGTAAACTTTACATAAAAATTTGAGTAGATTATTAACATAATTTGAAAAATATGTAAGAATAGAATTTGTTGAAATTTGAATGTAGTTTCTAAGCTACTAGTCCTTTTGTGGAAAAAAGTAAATATATTTTGTGAAAATTTAAAATTTCAATGCAATAGTAGTAAACTTTTAAGAAAAAGATAAAAAGAAAGTGTATGTCTAACCAACCTAAGTACAAGAAAAAAAATATGAAACTTTCAATATAAGTAGAGGAGACATGCTCGGATGTGCTACATTTTTTTTGTAATTTTTTTTCAAGTAAATAATTAGTTATGTTTTTTTTATTAGAACATTTCAATTTAATTATTAAAACATGTTTGTCTGACCACCATAACTTGGTCAAAAATTTATGAAATTCAATTTCTTTATCCTAAAGTATGAGAAGCATAGAATGTGACATCTTTCGGATTCTAAAATTGTGAAATAGTTTGAAAATTATATAAGTTTTTCAATAAAACTATTAATCAAGACTTTATTTGTAATGTATTTAGAAAATCAATAAACCCTTTTTGTTTCATCAAATTCACATAAAAAAAAGTTTTTAGCCATAAGGGAAAAATTTGGAAAACTAAGGAAAATTTTGTAAACATGTTTTTTCGCTTAAATTTCCAGGTATGACACCTATAAGCCAAATCCCAAGGCAAACCTCAAGCTTACTAATTTTGTCAGAGAAAAATAGATATCCATTACAAATGGATATCTGTTATGTCTAGTATTTATAATATTCTATATTACTAATAATAATACATAATATGTAATATATACTAATATATTAAATATTATATATTATATATTATTAAAACATAGGATTTTGGGACCCTATGGACTACTCTTGCACTTCTAGGGTTTTTCACCTAAAAGGAGAAAGATAGGGCCTATGCAATGTTGTTTAATGTAAATGGACTTAACTAAATGTAATTGACTAATCTAAATGACCAAAAATGAATGGAAAAGTGCAATTACAACTATGTTTGAAAACACATTGTGATATGCAAACAACTATGTAAATGAAGAAATAATGCAAAACAAAAAGTACAGAGATGAATTTGAGTGCACCTAGAAGAATTGTGATGATTTTGGAGTGTTATGAATGCTGATGGAAATTACTAAATTTTCACAGTGGTACTCATTCACCCAAGGTGGCAAATTAGTCCTCCTCTTGGTGAAAAAGTGTCGAGAACTTCTTTTTGTCTGTCAAGATCTGAAATCTAACAAAATTCAGGTTTTCAATCCTAAGGTGGGACTCATTCGCCACAGGTGGAAAATCAGTCCTCTCCCAATTTTTTGAAAAATCGGGAGACAAGTCTACAACACCACATTTGGAAAAGTATGCTTGTTGGGTTGTTGAAGTTAGTTCTATAGAAAATGGACAAATAACTCTCTCCAAGCTTGAATTTGACTCAAGTTGACTTGAAGCACCTAGTTGACTTGGAAATCAATCTTCAACACTTAATAACCTATCAAATCTGCATACAAAAAGCTACAAACAAACATGTAATAGGGGAAAAATGATTAAGGGCTACTAAATACAGGTTTTCCTTTGTCAAACCCCACTTTTGGTAAGTAAACCCTTGAAAAGATAATGAAATGAAACAGAAAGATAAACTAATAACAAGCAAGTGCTATCAACTTACCTAACCCTTGATAATGCAATTCTGAAGTAATGTCGATGGTTAGCTGAAGTGCTTGAATAGTCCTTGAAAAAGACGATGTAAAATCCTTGAGATACTTGAGAATATGAGATTCAATGCTTGAATGAGTGAGGAGATGTAAATTAGGTGAAAATGCTTATTTACCACAATTGTTATTTGCCTTTATCTGTTCATACCTCATCATCTTTACGACATCAAGTGATTTTTAATAAAATCGAAATTTGAAATATTTTGAATTTGGGGCCAAGGGGGACTCAAATTACATACCCATGGCGAATGGGTCCCACCTAGGACCTAAAAACATGTGTTAGGAAAAATGTTGTGTTTAATGTTGTTTGTCAGTATATTATGCAAAAATACACTTAATTACAACTTATGGGGGCATAAAGGGACAAAATAAAGCATGAGAAGGGTGTAAATAGTAGAAATATTCCTAGAAGAGCATGAAAGCTTGTTACAAGACTTTTCAACACTTCAAAATAGGGCTTGTTGAGAAAAAGGTTGGTTTTAGGTAAGAGTGCATTAAATAGAGTCTAGAGGAGTATAGAAATGTCTTACAACACTTCACAACACCTTCACAAGATGTTCTTTGGAGTTTAGTACCTAAAATAAGCATGTTCAAGCCATGTTACAACTATGGAATTAGAGCAACATAGTTCCAACACCATGAAACAAGACCTAAAGGAGCCATGAAATGACAGGGGCATTTTTCCTAGAGTACATTTTAAGCCCCACACTTTAAGTGAGAGGGATGAACCTATTTCAAAATCACACTAAAGTAGCCATGAACATCGAGGGAAGGGTTCAAATGTACTTATGTTAGCAAGATGTAATGACAACGATCAAGAGGGATGATGAAGCCCCCAAGATGACAATTTCATGGCGAACTAGACATAAGAATAGAGGAACACACAAGTGTTGAAACTAATTGGATGAAGCTTTGATCATCAATCCAAATAGTTGTGGAAAGAGATCTAGGTTGATTCTTTGAAAAAGAGAATGTGTACTCACTCTGGGGCCACGAAACTTCAAGCTATCCATAGGGTGAGAAAGCCTAACTATATACTCACTCTAGAGCCATGGAGCTAGTTGTCTGTGGGGTGAGAAAGCCCAAAAAGGTAAGATACATATGCTAGTTGGTATGCACTCACAAATACAAAAGTACCTATGGGGAAAAGTCATGCCGCTAGGTGGGATTCCTGCTCAACCATGTCAAAGTTATCCCCATTGATAACTTTAACAAGGCACCACAAAGAAAAAGGAATGGGTATCAAT